>CM060913.1:75674809-76274809 GCA_030737875.1 Allium sativum
ATTCAGAAAGACCGGGTTTAACCCATTCTGAATAATTCATACGACGATTGAAGATCGATGATGAAGACGGTTATTGAAGATCGGGAAATTTCTATATCGAATGGATGATTATTGATATCTTGATTGGATCGTACACCCAAAATGAGGGAAAAATTGGTGATCATTCAGTCGTATTTGGAGATCTACCGGATATGGTTTCGTTCAGACCCAGAATGGACTGATAAATGGATTGTGTGTCTAACATTGTATTCTTTTATATTGTATTCGTTGATCTCTATTTAATATATAGCTGTTTGGTGGCGGAGAATTTATTCTCTTGCTTAGCACCCTGTTATATATCGATAGATGAATCAATGATATGGTATGGTCTGATAATGTGGCATGCTAAGATGCATATGATCAAGGCTTTTATTGAAAAGGTGAGCCTTGTGGATGAAGGCCAAAGCATAGCTGTTATATAGCGCCGCTTTGGATACAACGTGACTTCGCGGGCCTCACACACCACGGTATGATGGTGAACGATTTGTTTGATAATGTTCGGTTTGACCAATATACTTTATATGGATTTGGGATCGGCCGATGGGCTAGGGTGGTCGCTCCACCCTTGAAGTGGGATAGGTCATTTCAGCAGAATCTCATAAGGATAGATCAGATTATTGCTCATCCAAAGTGCGTAGTATATGTATTTCGGTGTTTTCTCTTGCCGAGACGTAAGCCGTGGAGATATATTCGCGATTGATCTTTCGAATCAGTAGCCATCATGATGGAATCCAATTTTCCAATACGATCTTACGGTTTTTAGTTGTATACTTATACGGTGACATAACATATTATGCCACTTACATAACATATTATGCCACCTAATTTTGATACTTTTATATTCAAAATTGTTTTCTACACTGTGCACTCATAGTATAAAAGATGAATTTCGCGTATTAAGCATTTTTGACCATTATAAGAAAAAACTTTATCCTTCGGCGTACGTGCAAGGGATTGAGTCTTATAACGGTTTCATTTTTCTAAAAAGCATTTCGTTGTTTTATGCACTGGTATTCTTGGGAGGAAACCCGCTCCGCGAAAGTGGCGTGGTCCCTTGATTTACCTAGCTTTAAAAATTAAAGTTAATAACTGCTTTTGAGTTCTCACACCAGTCCCATGACTGACCTGGAGTTTATTGTTTAACCTAAACTTTGGGTGCCCATATTTTACACACGGGCAGCTAGTAGTTTTTGTTTGCAGATATTATATTCACAGGATCCTGGTCTACAGCTGGAGCGATATTCGGAAGGCTCTGCATCCGTGTATTTCTTTCAGTTGTGTTTTGTATTATTTTTCCGCTGCTATTTAAATGTAATTTAAACTCTGATATTATTGTATTTCAATGTATATTATTATTCATACTCTGGAAAATTCTTGTACTCTGATGTAATTGTTGTAACAGCAATAAAATGTTCTTCTATTTTATGTTCTGATGTGTGTTGTTCTCAAAGCAATCCGGCTTTCCTTTACGGGGAAGTTTAGGTCGTCACATTTGGTATCAGAGCTTTGGTTTAAAGAGCTCGAGAACAAAACACATTAGAACCGAACGAAAGAATTCATCAGAGATTGGATTAGTAATATCCAATAAGAATAACATGTTAGAGATAGGATCAACAGTATCCTAGAACGAATGTGAAGAGTATTATTTTCTTTAAAATAAATAAGAAAACAAATTTAATATTTTGAAATTTTTTATCTTAAAAATACGTATTTGATATATTATTATATTTTATTTGGACAATCGAGTATATAAAGATTTTGAATATACGAGTAATTAACGGATATTCGAAGTTTTAATATACTGGATAGATATAGAATCACACTCTAGTCGCCCGGGGATAATCCTGATGATGACAGCTGCATCATCAGTATTTATGTTCGAGTAACGAAGGTGGAATGTCTATATATTTCCAATTGACTGGTGTGAGAACCAAAACTAGATAGGGTTATTTGCTGTGATTTGCACTAAAAATATGATTTTTATCTATATATATTAAAGCTATATATGTTTGAAAAGTTAATCACTTAATTGACTGTTGGATGTGATGTTTGATTATTAGTTCAACTAATAAAATTATTGAAATGGTAATTAACAAAACCAATATATAATAGAATGATACATTTAACTAGATTAAATTCACTATTGAACTGAATTGAAAATTTATTAGAATGAATATTGAGTTAATTAAGTAAACGACTTTTAGCTTCATTCCTTTTCGAGGACGAAAAGTTCTTAAGTGGGGTAGATTGTAACGACCCGGAATTTTGGGCCGAATTTAAATTTTTTATTTTATTCATTTTAATAGGTATTTAATATTTAAAATAATTTATTTTATATAATAACGACTATAAATTTATTTTAATCGAAGTTAAAACGAATGAATTTTATTTAAATTATAAAAGGAGTTAGAAATAGCGCGGTAGTTTTAAAATTTGAATTTTAACTTTGACTGACTATATAGGATGTAAAATAAATCGGATTTTAGCAAAACCAAAAATATTAGAATCTAATTAAAAATATCTTTCCAACGAATCCGAAAAATTGAAATTTCGTAGCGGGAATCAAAAGTTATGCCCAAATCAAGATATCAGAGAAACACGGGAAAGTTTATATATATAGGACCCAAATCGCTACTTTTTACATACGAATGAATTTGGACTCAAAACCACTTCCATTGAGTTCAAAATGATTTTTCTGCACTGAAAAAGTATAAACACTTATATATTTTGAGTTTTGGAAATTATTCATATAAATAATATATCTTTAAATATAAAATATATACGCCTTGAAATGTGAAGTTTTGCAAACGGTCTTCAAATTCAACGAAATTAATTTTGTTCGGTTCGTATCATCAAAACAAAGCTAGAAATGATTTTTCTGGAATATTTAGAATTAATATGTAATTATAATTGATTTTTCAGCGAAAACGGTCAATTTTCAGACTTTAAAAATTCATTATTAATTCATACGGACTGGGAAAATGACAAAACTAGTTTCTTTAAATCCGTAATGTCAAGGAATATTCATGTTTCAATTTTCAATTACAATGGAATTCATATGTGTTAATACGAATTTTTAAACTACGAAAAGCGGACAAAAAAAATGTATTAATATATGTACATAAGGGTAATTGGGCCTAATTGAGTTTATAACCTGCCTATATATTATCTTTTAACAGCCATTAGCTGAACCCTAAGCATAAGATAGCCACCTTCTTCTTCCTCTATTCCATGGCGGCTCCCTCCTCTAAATTTATTTTGCAAATTAGCCCTTGAAAACAAAATAATTTATATCTCTCAATCAGAACAAAATCAGACCAAACCCTTTCTGGGTTTTGTTCATCTTCTTATCCTCTATCTACCACGAAAATTGCATAACTTCTGATTCCCGCTATGAAATTTCAATTTTTCGGATTCATTGGAAAGATATTTTTAATTAGATTCTAATATTTTTGGTTTCGCTAAAATCCGATTTATTTTGCATCCGGTATAGTCAGTCAAAGTTAAAATTCAAATTTTAAAACTGTCGCGCTATTTCTAACTCCTTTTATAATTTAAATAAAATTCATTCGTTTTAACTTCGATTAAAATAAATTTATAGTCGTTATTATATAAAATAAATTATTTTAAATATTAAAGACCCATTAAAATGATTAAAATAAAAATTTTAAATTCGGCCCAAAATTCCGGGTCATTACATGAGGCCTCTGTGTGTCCCAAGTGCTATATATCCCACTGGAAGGTTGGAAAAGATGGTAAAATTAGGATTAATATACCAGCAAAAGTTATGTGGTATTTTCCCATGATTCCTAGATTTAAACAATTATTTAAGTCTGAATGCACCTCTAAACTAAAGACCTAGCATGCGAACAACCGAATTAAAGATGGCCACATGCGTCATCCAGCAGATCTCCTTCTTGGAGAAATATTGATCATAGGTGGCCTGAGTTTGGTAGTGAGTCAAGAAACTTACGCTTAGCATTGGCGCCAGATGGTATACACCCAGATACTAATAGCCTAAGTAATAGGTACAGCTATTGGCTGGTCGTGTTAGTAATTTATAATCTGCTGCCATGGTTATGTATGAAGCGGAAGTTTATGATGCTAACGGTATTAGTTTCTGGGCAGCATGAAACAGGTAATAATATTGACGCATATCATCAACTAATGATTGATGATTTGAAGAAGTTGTGGGAGAAAGGTGAACCAAATGTATATGACGCGTTTAATAAGAAAAAATCACTTTAAGAGAAGCTTTAATGTGGACGATAAATGATTTCCCTGCCTACGGAAATTTTTCTGGTTGTGTCAATCAGGGTTATAATTGTTGTCCAATATGTGGCAATGATACTGTAGCTAAGTATTTATGTCGCTGTAGGAAAATGTGTTACCAAGATCATCGTCGGTATTTGGATCAAAATCATCCGTATATGAGGCAAATAGGGCAGTCTTCAATGGAGAACAAGAGTTTGGATGCGCACCAACACCCCATTCTGGAGAACAAGTGTTAAGACAGCAAGAACACTTGAAATTTAAGGTGAGGAAGTCAAATAAGGCAGAATCTGTATGGAAGAAGAAATCAATTTTTTTAAAGTTAGAATATTGGGAGTTTCACAATATTCGTCAATGTCTTGATGTTATGCACATCGAGAAAAATGTATGCGACAATTTGATAGCGACACTATCAAATTTGAAATTTAAGACTAAAGATAGTGTCGCCACTCATCTTGATATGGTTGAAATGTGTATAAGGACTGATTTAGCTCCTATAATTGGAGAAAAGAAAACGTACTTACCACCTTCCCCTTATACTTTGTCCAAGGCAGAAAAAAATGTTATCTTCATTGTCAAATATGAAACTTCCTTATGGGCATGCATCAAATATTAAAAACTATATATCATCTCCTGATTTAAAGTTGTATGGGTTGAAGTCCCATGATTCTCATACACTCCTTTAACAGTTACTACTAGTTTCACTACGTTATGTACTTCCAAAGAATGTTAGGGTTAGTATAATCAGACTGTGCTTCTTCTTCAATTATCTATGCAACAAAGTCATAGATGTGTCTAAACTGAACAAGTTGCAATCAGATGTGATATTGACCTTATGCGAGTTGGAAAAAATATCTCCTCCCTCATTTTTCTCTGTAATGTTACATCTCACAGTCCATTTGGTTAGAGAATTGTGTTTATGTGGACCGATGTTCTATAGATGGATGTTTTCACTTGAACGGTTCAATAAAGTCTTAAAGGGTTATGTACGAAATCGATTTTCTCTGGAAGGTTGTATAGCTGAAAGTTATCTCGGAGAAGAATCAATTGAATTTTGTATGGAGTTTGTTAAACACAGTTGTACAACTGCTAGCCTTCAGAAGGATGAAGACAATTTTTTGGTCCATTATATGCTGCAATAATAAAGTTGGTGGAAGAAAAAGAATGAGATAAGGCACATCTACATGTCCTTCTTAACAGCAATGAAGCTGAGACATATATTCTATAAGTATTATGTAATTGTATAAGTTTTTAATTCTCTAAGAATTATCATTTTTATATATATGCAGTAATTCTTATATTATATAATAATATTTAGGATGCATAAGGAGTATCTAGAAAGGATTTATCCAGGAAACAGATAGAGTGTTCAGTGGTTGGTTGGAGAACATAATCGACTATTTGCCGATTGGTTAGAAAGAAACGTTAGTTTACATTAGATAATGTACAAATATGAAAAATCATAATAAATTGAAGTTAAATAGAAGTCGTGTTGCTTAAAAGAAAATTCGTTGTTGTATTATTGTGTATTCTTAATTGTGGTTGTTAATATATATGATAATTTGAAGTGTTTACATTGCATTGGCAATTATATTTGCAGGTCAGTACAGAAATAACGGAAAATGGGGACGAAGCTGATTCTGAAATGATACGTTGCTTTACAAGCAAACCAACATTCTCTGTTCTGACCTACGAAGGGTATCTAGTTGATGGGATCCGATACTACACAAAGGACCGAGATGATGCAAGGGTTGTCCAAAACAGTGAGGTGTCATTAGTTGCCAAAACCATCCAAGTCGCTAGTGCTAAAGATTTAAATCCCATGGAAGGTGATATGACAATTTATGGGATAATCGAAGAAATATGGTAGTTGGATTATCACGCACTCAAAGCCCATTTGTTTTTGTGTAAGTGGGCACCAAATGATAGAGGTATCAAGGTTGATGAGCTTGGATTTACACTTGTGGACTTTAGTCGCAAGGCCACAAGGACAAATATGTGTCTATTGACCAAGTCCAACAAAATTTTTATGTCGAAGATCCAGTTGATGCTACCTGGTCTGTTGTTCTTAAGTCCACGTCTCGAGATTATCGTGAGGTGTACTACAAATATGGTATAGGAGACACCTCCTTACGAAATCCATCATTCTGCTCTGAAATCCCTTTATGCGATTTCGTGGATGACATTGAAGCTAGTGCTAGTAATCAAAGACAAAATGTTAAGGCGATTTGGGTGAAAATGCGAACATCGTAGTGTAGTCTACATTAGGTCTTATGTATTAGTTAGAATCTACTTCCAGTTAATTTTCTATTTTCTTCTATATTGTTGTTCTCGTAGTCCTTTGGTATGGCAATTTGCCTTAAATAATTTATTTTTAATAGCATTTTTATGTATGATTCATCATGTCATTGTCTTGTAGTCTAATTAATTTGTTTCATCGCATCATTTTCTAATTAATTTGCTTTATTATGTTCTATTACTTGGTAGATTGAACAAAGATGAGTGAAAAGCCATTATCAGACTCCAAGCAAGCGTTGGAACCTAGATCATCAAACTTGGTGCAACAACGAGTACTACTACTGAATCTACACAAAAGAAATCTGGTGGGAAACGAAGTGTATGCGCTATGCACAAAGTGGTGGTGAGAAAATCTTAGGGAAAGAAGTAAAAAGTTACCTGTAATGCACTTGGAGTTCCCGAAGGGGATACTCGACAGATATTGTAGTCCTACATAGGCATGTTAGGTAGAATAATGGTCCCCATAGACATTATAAGCTGGCCAAAAGTAGATCGTGATTTGAAAGAAAAAATATGGCTCGATGTTCAGGTAGTTTGTTTTTCTTTAAATTTGTGATGAGTTAGAGAATATTGAGCTTATGGTATATATATATATGTGTATATATATATATATATATATATATATGATGTGTATTTAAATGTTGTGTTAAAATCTATAGGCTGTAAATAGAGATAGTTCAAAATAAATTTGACTCGTAAATTTGTGCTGCCATTTGTTGGACAGAAGAAGAAGCTTTCTAGGCCACCAAAGCAATATGTGTTTGTTGGTAAGTCGAGTTGGAAAAAATTTGTTGCATAGAGGACTTCTTCTAGTTGGCAGGTATATACGCTTATACTAATTTGTTAGTTCTATTTTTATAAATTCCATGGCATACATAAATATGAATATTAATAAGTAGATCACAATTTAAAGGTAAATAAAAAATATAAAAAGTTTAAGTTACAGATTACTTATTAATAATTTTCAAAATAATAAAAAATAAAAATTTCATATTTATATTTTTGGTTGCAGTCAATTCATGAGAAACTAGTGTTATGGTTGGTAAGAGGAAATATCATCATCTCTTGTCAAGAAAAGGGTACATTGGTTTGAAGGAAGAGGAAGTAAGAACACAACTAACTAGTAAACTGTAGTTTTCATCATTTTCTCGAGGATTTGAAATATTGCTTCTTCTTAAATACATAAAGTTGTGGAAGCTAGAGGTTGGTGAATAAGTTGATCGAGCAGTTTTCTGGAAGAAGGCCCAAAAGCCAAAGGATGACATGGAAGTAAATAAAGAATTGGCGAAGACGAATGAAAAAATTGCAAGCCTCTTATGATAATTTTTTTTTTTCAAAATCATCCTAAAACATGGTTTTTTGTTTAATTTTGTGTGTGTATAGGATGCCTTGCTTGAAAAGAAACAGAAGGGGGAGTTTAACACTTGCGGAAGTAATGATATTCTAAATATTGCACTGGAAACTTCTGAGAATTCAGGTACGGTCCGGGCTATTGGATGCTTCGGTACTCCCAAGATATACTTTAACTTGCCAAGAGAGAGAGAGAGAAAACTTCAAATCACTAAGTCTGAGATGATGCCGCATGATCGGCAGAGGTTAGCAGAGCTAGAGAAAGCAAAGAAGGATCTGATATCGGCAAAGCAAGAGATGATGGCGGAAATTGAAAAATTAAAGGCGATGATCTATGCTGGAGCTAATCTTCAGTGGCCAAATTTGTCCGACAAAGCAAGTTTCTAACCACCAGGAGATCAAGATGAAAAAAAAACCAAAAAACTGCAAAAGGATTGATGTTGGATAGTAGTGATGATGACTATGTAGCTATTGCAAATCCACTAGTTCCAAAAATAAAGGTAATAATTAGATTTATATAATTTTCATCTTATGATTTGTATAATTATATTTATATTAATAAAAATTTATATAATACACTTACCATGAGAAAAAGATAGGAAGACCTTTTATTTTGACCTTTTATGTATAATTCGTAGCTTTTGCGAAAATGTGAGTTGTCGGTTGGTAGTATAGACATCAAGGTTGCATTTGGTGTTGTTTTCCTTTTGAAGGTGAATCGAGTAATAAAATACATGGAAGGGATATGCCGCCTGGTTATTTTCGTGTTTCATTGGATGGATATACCAACCCAGATGCGTTGCTTCCTGTGCCGGTACCTGGTGAAATGGGGGTTGTACATCATGTTGTTGGCTCTGTTGCAGCCTGGCCTATGGAACTGATCAGTTTCCCACAACCTGTGATATGTGCTTACATAAATAATATATGTTTATTCTGTTCACATGAAATGAAGAAATAGAAACGTGTTTGATGTTTGTATGATGGTTGATTATTTTTCTATAGATTAAGCAAAAGGAGTTACCGCCACCAAAAATAGGTGAGTCGTTGCAAAGATTACAGACCTTGTATTCTCAAGAAGAGCCACTTAAGAGTGTGCCAAAGAGATGGAGGTTTATATATAAACATGCAATAACCTTGATGAAAGATGGTGGGGCCTCGATCCAGATTCCATGCGATGCAGAGGTTTTTGGGGAAGAGAAGACAATTTTTTGTTGCATGAGAATGTGTTAGCATTATTGCAGTTTGAAATGATTGGGCAAGCTGTTATATCAGCCTATATGATGTTAATATTATTTTTTTCAATTCTGCATGTTTCAGTTTAAATTTTTGTATTTTATTTATGTAGGTTCTTGTTTACTAAGATACGCAAGGAAAATGATTTGGACACATTTGGTTTTTTTCATCCTGGACAGACGGTTCAACTCGACAAAGATTTTGGATTTTACGTTGTGCAAAGGCTGAGAGACAATAGTGATCACATATATTTCATACTGCATAATAAAAGGTAAGTGTTTGATGAAAACTATATGTATATATATATTTCTGCATATAAACATTGGTGTGAATATGTATTATTTTGACTTTGGAATATTTTCTATCATAACAGCATGCACTGGATTTTGAGTATAATATGGGATGGTGATATTTGTATTCTCAATCCATTGTCTCTTCTGGGCCATTTTTCGACTTTAGAAAAAGCATTAATGAAGTAATTTTTCCTAATTGATTTTTTTCAGCGTCGTCGATGCTTTTTTGAGTTTGACATGATGAAGTATTTCTATATGCTTTTTTAGCGCCATCCATCCATTGTCTCATCTCGTTACGTGATGATGCGCTACATGAAAGAAATCATTGAGGATAAAGAATTTACTTTGCTTAAAAAGGTAAACATACATTGAATTTGGATTTACTTTGCATGCGATTAGTGTTTGTTATTCATGTTTTGAACATAGCGTGTGTTTCTGCTCTGTATGTTCATAATAACTTATTTTGTCGTCTGGATTATTAGGACCTATTATAGTGTGCAAACAGAAGCGAATATGGAAACATCTGCATCCTAAAATTATTCATTGGTTTATCTTAAGATTATAGTTAAACTATCTGTAATTTAGAAATAAAATATAATTATTTATTGTTTTATTAAGATAGAATTTTAATTATGATGCATATTATCTGCTCAGCTTTTTATTATCATCATGTTTGTTTAATTTTAAGATTTTAATAAGCGACATGATTGAGATATGTTTATATTAATCTAAAAAAAGTTCAATTATGTATCTTTGTTTATCCTTTGTCAGTGTAGAGTATATTTAATCACTATCGTCGATATATTAGATACTGATATTTGATATTCAACATTCAAAAATAATTCTAGATGCATAAACGGATTTGACATTATTCACATTTGGAAGTATCAGTTGATCGGCTTAATTCATTCATAATCAATTGCTCACAATAACCTGACAAAGTTGGATAAAAGAGAAATTAATGATAGGACGTATATTAGATTTCAAGGGGATTTAGGATCTGGCAGCATTGTGCTTAGGAATGTAAAAAAGTGCGATGGCATAGAAAATGTTATTCCTAACATAATTCTTTGGTAAGGTTTCAAAAACATGATTTGCAAATAATCTAGTTTGGAGATATGTGATGATGTATATCACATTAAGCTTAAATTGCAAAGAAAAGGTTTGTTTAGATAAGCAAATAGTTTGCAGATTTGTTTGGAAGAAGCATGCGTTTGAATACTGCGAGCATTAGATATTTGACATGCAACTTTGTTAACTTTACGTTTATTTCATGCTTGCTTGCTTCATACTAGTATAATCAAGTGCAAAATACACTGTTTTGATTTTACTGTCATTGAGGTGTTGTTTGGATAGTGTTGAAAGAATACTACTCCCATATCCGAAAAACCACTATTGGATTTTATTTAACTTTAAGTTGCCTATAAATTTTGTGTTGGATGTTAGTATTTTAGTGAATCAAGTCAAAATGACATCGACGACGGTTCGTATCTAATCTTCTAAGTATTAGACTCTTGGGATTCCCGGCACATGCCCACCCTTCACAATTTCAATATGATTCTCAAGTTCTGATTGAAAACTCAATCTGAATGTCATTATATTCAGTGATATAGTGACTCAAACATCTGAATCAATTCTATAAATAGTAATAATTATAATCATAAAACCTTTCGATTTAAATGTCATTTCAAATTGGCCTCTCACATTACACTTTGATTCTTGAATAAGGGCAACTGAAGGAAATATTCAATTCATTCTAAAACAAGGAATATAAAAAATGTTTGCTTGAATCTACAATTAAATTATATTGTTTGCAAACCAAAATAAAGATGGTATAAGTTATCTGAGGGAAATATAAGTTCTTAATTTTGATGTAGTAACTCTAATATCAAAATCAATTTCAAATACATAAATTATTACTGTAAAAAGAAAAATGGACTCTTCTACTTGCTTAACCAATCATATTGAAATTTTTTGATATAAGAGCAAATCTTTAATATCCATGGCTTAAATCCAGTTTCAATCATATTGCATTGAAAAACCTGATTACTAGCAGAAAAAAGAAATGATGCTTTCCCTTAAATTTCATCGAATAACTGCATGGAGGATGATTTCTATCATGTCATCAGTAATCAAGTCGAAATGATGTTAGTATTAAGTCTAGGTATCAGGATATTAGGTTTGGGTATTAGTAGCATTTTTTAAAGTTTAAACTGAGCAATTTATACTTCCTTACCGAAACAATACTTATGATATTTTCAGTAAAGTACATTCTTTTTTCAATTAAAATACTGAACTCGTAGTGATATGTATCACATAGTCTGGCATTGAAATCAAAAATCTGAATGGTATTGCCATAATGTTATTATTGAAATCTGAATGGTTTTGCCAGACTGTTATCATTGAAATCTGAATGGTTTTGCCATACTGTGTGTGATGTCGAACTTTTGCACTTGATTCTAGTAGACATATAGAGTATATACTGAGCTATTTATCAACTTTGCAGTGGAGCGTGAAGAATCGAAAGTCTTACAGTGTGGAGCATTTGGAGGAGGTGCGTAATGAGGTGCTCGGTTTTGTTGAAGAACACTTGTAAATCTTGTTTAATGAAAATCTGACTGGAATGTAATGTAGAACAAAAACATGTGCTTGTTTAATGTCTGTGGTGGATGGTTTTATGGAATGTAAGAGCATGTAATTGTTTAATGTTTGTGGTGGATTGTTTTGTGGAATGTAAGAATATTTTCTATTTAATATTTGTGGCCAATATTGCATTTTTGTTTTTGGTATTGGTATTGCATTTTTGTTTTTGGTATTGGTATTGCATTTTATGGTAGGGCATATATCATATATCGGGAAAAATATTGATGTTTAAAATTATAACTGACATCAGTTATGTAGAACAAAAGCAGTGTTAGGGATTGCAGAATGGATCACTAAGGCAAAACAAACACTAGAGGGGGGTGAATAGAGTTTTTGACAATTTGAACAAAAGCTAAAACTTATATGATAAACTATATGAATCAAACACCATAGAGACAGTCATAGACATAGAATCAAACACAAATGCAAAGATTACCAAAAGTAAAGTGCAGAAAAGGAAAGAACACACCGGATTTTATACAGGTTCGGAATTGCTCCTATGTCCAATCCCACACAATGTTGGATTGTGCAGAGTTTTATTACTATATCAATATCCAATTATAACCCTCCTTGATTTCACGGCTATAAGGGATACCACTGATTCCACACACACACTTGATCAAGTATACCTTCTTTTATTTCACAGCTACAAGGGATACCGCCGATTACCCGTCCTTGATTTCACGGCTACAAGGGATACCACCGATCCTTTACTCAACCCAAACAATTACTAACAGCCCTATAACTCTTCAATAGCACTTGATTCAGAGAGTAATGGGTAGAGAGTGCAGAGAGAAGAAGATTAATGAAAATAGAATTGAATTCGGCAGAGTATAGGTGTAGAAATCATAAAAATGAAGAAATAATGGTGTAATGAAAAGGAATGAAGTTAGAGAAGAAGAAGTAATTAAAAATTCGAACTCATCCCCTTTTTATAATGTGTGAAAGGTTGCAACATCTCAGAACCATCACAAATAGTGAAAAGACACTTCCTTTCAAATTTGAAAAAATGACAGTTATATGTCGACATGTATATATATGTATGTCGACATATACATGTATAAATTTGAAATTTGAACATTTTTCAAGTGTTTAGATATATATATATATATATATATATATATATATATAATTCTGGAAATTCTTGAATTAAAATATAGTGTTATAAATGAATATTATAAAGTAGTAAATCATATGAAAACATAAATATAAACTATATAAACATATTTATATAATTATAGAGTTTAAAACTATATAAATATAAAGTATATAAAATATAAATGTATAAAACTTATAAAGTACAAATCTATAAAACTTAAGTTTAAAATCAAATAAAAATAGAAGGTAAAATAGAGAAGAAAGAGATTGAATATAGAATTTGAAAAAATAGAATTAGAAATTATTTTGACTTTGAACCTGAAGTGATGTTCAGATTCTTACATAATATAGACTCTATAACTATATTTATTGAACTCTTGAAATCTTGAATACTCATAAGTCTTGAAATGTCCCTAAATTCTGAATCTCTAACATCTTTAACTTGTACAGTCTTCAGTAATAATTCCTGTATATAAATCCTGCATATGTGTGTGTATATATATTATAAACAAAAGTGTTAGTATATATTTTATAATCAATTAATATTGAAATAAGGTTGTTGTCATCAAAACTTCATTCTCCAACAATCTCCCCCTATTAGATGTTGACAATCTTAGTTTATAAAGTATCATACCGATATAGACCTATTGATGATGATCCTTTAAATGCTCCACCTGTCTGTATGAATCCTATAAACTATGTCTATATTTTATAATTTCTCCCCCTTTGGCATGATCAAAAAGAAATTCTAAAATTTCTCCCCCTAAATTGTATAACTATCTAAAAAATCTATAAGTAACTTCCAGTTCAAAGTAGAATACTCCCCCTAAATCTATATAAACTTATAATAGTAATTCCTAACATTACGATGATCAAATACAAACCAATCCAAGTATTATAGTTACATATGTTCGATGTTATATACATACAAACCAAATTAAATCAAATCAAATCAAAGTACACCACACCATATATCTTAATAAACACAAGTTTTAAATTATAAATTCCAAATCAAATTCAAACAAATCAATCAAATCAACCATACCAATGAATTAAACGTGTCTTGGGACTTCAACCCAACCATTTTTTCCAAAGATTGGATCCTTCTTGATGACTTCACAATCCTTATCTTCTTTGGTTGGTGGTGCCTTTGCGAGATTATTATCTTCATCTCTGAAAAGAGAAGAGATTAGCCGTCGAATTGCGTCAAAATGTTTTTTTTTTGTTGCTCAAACATCTTTATTAGACTTAGTTGGAGATAACGATGGTTTCGTAGAATTATAGAGAGGATATTCTTGAAAGAATTCAAGGTTTCTTCTTGATTTTCACTAAGATTATGAATTGGATTTGCCATGGATTTGATAAGAAATGAATAAGGAAGAACGAGAAATAGAATAATGAAATTTTCTGGAAGAAATAGGCTTGAATAGGGTCTGGAATTCGTTGGATTTTGAATGGACATAAGTTGTTAATTAATTTTAAGTTTTCAAATAATTTGAAAATCTGGCAGTTATATATTGACATATACATTAATGTACGTCGACATATGCTATTCATAATTTTGAAACTTTCAAATTTTGAATCTTTTGAACTTATTTTAAACTATAATTAATTTTAAAGTCTTTACAATAACTTAGAAACAATTTTAAACAGCAATAAAACTCCACTCATTACTTAATAGAAAGAAAATATATCTAACTAATCAAAACACACTAAATACGAGATTTGAAAGCAAAATATAAGCAAATACATAGGCTAATACGTGAGGGTAGATTAAACTATATATTCTAGTTTTCTAATGATGATGAGGGAGGTGAGATTCCAAGATTTCTCCCCCTCTTGACCATGAACTTGGTCATTTTAAAAAATTCTTCTTAAGCTTCTTTTGATTATTGACAATTTTGACTTGATTTTGAACAAGGGTTAAACAAGCTTCAGAAACTTGAATTCCTCTTTAAATGGCTTTCTGGTTCCAGTAAACCGATTATGACTCAAAATCAAAAAATAAAATAGGAGAAATTTTCACGTTTCTTTCTTCCTCGCGCTTAAATAACGCATGGGAGTTTGCCCCATTCTTCGTCAAACAACTGTCGTTGGAGATGCTCTAAGTGGAAGATAAAGTATTTATTTATAATAAACATGTGAAATTATAGTGGACGATTGTCCTACTAAAAAATAATGCTACACAATTTTATGATTATCTAAGATTATGTGGAGTTTTTGAACTCCAATTGCAGATGTTGAACCTTTACCAATGCATGGAATAAGGTATACAACATTGTGTTGATTTAATCCAAAAGATACATCATTTTTAAATGTTTTATTATAATTAAGTTTGTAATTAATAATTTATTATGTTTGTTAATTTTATAAGTTATTCATATCAAACATCAATTTAGACTATCAACAATTTCAGTTTCTATTAACCGTATTCTATATAGATAATGAAGCAAGGATAATTAGCTATTATTTACATTTATATAAAGAAAACAGTATGTAGGAAACATGTAGGTTCAGTATTGGATTTTTTCCATATTTATTCATGTTTTAAGAGCATTGAGCAAAAGTTATCGACATGAATTTGAGGTAATCAGAGAGGATAAACTTTGGAAAATTAAGCGAAAAAATATCAAGTTTTATTTTTAGACCGAAAGATAACTTCGAATAATATTAGCTTGAAGAAAAATGCTAAATATAACTAGCATTATATTTGATTTTTACACCATACAAAAATGCTAGTTATAACTAGCATTATATTCACTTTTGCACTATACAAGATGCTAGTTCTATTTATCACTATTCTCCAATTTATTTTTTTGTCAAGATTTGTCTTTTAGTCTGGAAATGAAACTTTACATCCTCCATCTATTTTATTCTCAAAGTTTGTCCTTTAGCATATTTTCCATCATGAATTTTTGTGTGATGTGCCTTGCATGATAAAAAATAAATTCAAATTTTTCTATGTGCACATCCATCGAGCGTGCCTTCATATTCATGTATAGATAGATGGGCATGCTCCATAGCACCCCCACCGCGCTTCAATTCCACTAAATATTTTCGCTTAAATATTTGTTGAGTGAGAGAGAGAGAAAGAGTCGGAGGAAGAAGAAAGAAACGAGTCTGTGGTGAATACCCAATATGTGTGTACATGCTCCATAATGCCTCTTTCACAATAAACTCCCACTTAAATAATAAGTTTTCTCTCTTCCTGCCCACACATTATTTTAATGATTTTAATTTGATCAAGTAGTTGAAATCACGATGCATTTAAGCGTGTTGCACTATTTTAAAAGTGTGGTGCTAAGGGCACCCCAATATGTTTTCCTTATACCGCAATTAAAAAAAACAAAACTCATTAAATTTTGTATGCTTCCTAATACCACATTGCATATCCATCTAATCTATTACTCAATCATTATTTGCCAAACTAATCACATACTAAGCTAATCTAAATACCCTAATCTCTAGTAATCGTTGTCTTCTTTGCATCTCTTACGGGAAAATTCAAATTCGTACGGTAATCTCTCATTTGTTTGGTGATCTAGAAACTCTAATCTCTCAGTTCCTCTTCTAGTTTGCTTAATTCAAACCTTATTCATGACTTTTGTATATTGCAGCATCGAATTCGTTGATCGGTTTTAGATCTATGGTTTAGCTCGTTGATCGGTTTTACAAGTGAGGACAAACGAATATCGAGAGAAATAGAAATAGAGTAAAACAGTGTGGTAACCCCTATTTTTTAAGTGTGTGGTATTAAGAAAAGTGTAACGCTAATTCTTATGGTATTTTTTAGTCGCGATATTAGGAAGAACATATTGGGGTGTCCTTAGCACCGCACTTTTAAAATGAAATGAAGCGCTTCTCATACGTGCGTAAATCTCCCTCCCTCCCTCTATATATGTATACATACACACACATTTTATATACATGAAGGAGGGTTAA
Organism: Allium sativum; assembly: GCA_030737875.1. Taxonomy (NCBI): domain Eukaryota; kingdom Viridiplantae; phylum Streptophyta; class Magnoliopsida; order Asparagales; family Amaryllidaceae; genus Allium; species Allium sativum. Next base: position 75,691,978 of record CM060913.1, read on the forward strand.
ATGACATCCCAACTTGAGAGTATCTTTTTGGATCTGAACCACAGTCATTCATTTATATTTAAATAAGGATTGGGTGGAAAAAGAATGAGTAGATGAAGAGAGAAACAAAGTTGTGTGTTGGAAGTCAAGAGATGTTTAATGGTGTTGCACTGTTTAGAGCGCAACAAAACGCTATACACACACACACACACACACACACACACACACACATATATATATATATATATACACACATATATACATATAGCCCTCTGATTTATACCGCACATTCTAGTTTTTCATTTTTCCTACTATCTTATTTTAAGTGTGGTGCTAAGGGCACCCCGATATGTTTTTCCTAATATCGCGACTAAAAAATACCACAAAATTTAGTATAACACTCTTCTTCATACCACGTAGTTAAAAACTACGGGCTACTACACTGTTTTAGCCTATTTCTATTATGCTCGATATTCGTTCGTACTAATTTCTAAAACAGATCAACGAGCTAAACCCTAGATCTATAATCGATCAACGAATTCGACGCCACAATGTCGAGGAATATACAATAGCCGTGAATAAGATTTGAATTAAGCAAACTAGAAGAGAATGTGGGTTTTAAGATCACCAAACAATTGATAGATTATCGTATGAATTTGAATTTTCGTGCAAGCGATGCGTAGAAGACAACGATTACGAGAGAATAGGGTTTTTGAATTAGCTTAGTATGTGATTAGTTCGACAAATAACGATTGAGTGAGATATTAGAATGAAAAGGTGATGTGGTATTAAGAAGCATACAAAATTTAATGAGTTTTATTTTTTTTAATTATATTATTAAGAAGAACATATTGGGGTACCCTTAGAACCACACTATTTTAATACAAATGAATGGTTATAAACCAAGTACTTTTGGGGTGCTTTCATATAGCGGTATCATGGAGCATGCATGTGTGTGTGTGTCTATACAAACACACACACACATATATACACACACATACATACACACACACACACACACACACACACATATATATATATATATATACACACACGTGTGTGTGTGTTTGTAAAGGCCCGTAAATCCGTACCAATTTGAGTTGACTAATATCCCACACATTCAACTCAAAGTGCACGAAAATACAGATCTTTAATAGAAAGAAGTTAGAGGATGAGATAGGAAAGATAGAACTTATAGAATAGAAGAATAAGAAGAACATCAGAATCAGAGTAAACATGCATCTCACAGCGGAACGAATAACATATATTACATAACTTTGAAATACAAATCTGAATTTATATACATACCATATCAGAGTATAACTCATATACATTACAGCGGAAATAATCTCTACATAACTAACGGTGGAGCCTCCTGCTTCGAGCTCCTCCAAGTGAATCTGCAAAATCCTGAAACACTTGACTGCCCGTACAAATTTGGGCACCCAAGAGTTTAGGGAAAACAAAACAAAATAAACTCTGGGTCAGTCATGGGGCTGGTGTGAGTAAACTCCAATCATATTATTTAACTTTGAAAATCCTTTTGAAACAAAAGGGTAATAGTAAGACCAGCCCACACATAAACACGGACGGTTTTTACCTTACTATAACCAAAACATTTTGATATCAAAATCCAGTGATATTATAATAATGTCTAATCAAATAAATAATCAAATAGAAGAACGCTTGCATCTCACGCTCCACATACATAGTATAAAATCAAAAACCGCAGGGCGCTTATTGGAGAATGGATTCCAACAATGACAAGGTATGGGACCACCTCCCGATCAGTGTACTCTAGAGGGGATACACTGGGGTATAACAAGAACATCTTGCAACCCGGCCCACACATGACCGACCACTCATTTCTCTTGAGTGTATCTAATATATTGCCACCTACGGTTGGGCCCACATAACCGTTATCCGAAGATACAAAAACGAAAGAAGAACGAATATGAATTTTCTCTAGATGGTGACAATACACCCTAATGGGAATGACCCACATAGCCATGTTTCCTACACGATTTTTGTCATTTCCCGGTTGTGAGGCTAGAGGCTACGTCTATCTTCTCAGAACATCTGGCCACCATTCACTTTGAATGCCACATCGTCAAACCTGTCGAATCACTAGTTGATCTACTCAAAAATATTACGGGTATAAAAGCAAAGAGAAACAAATTTCTCTACCACCAGACGTAATATCTCAGAAAGATTGTCTTATGTGATCTGTTAGGAATACTCTGTCATACATTCGTCCATACAAGTTGTCCTAGGACTGGACAAACAGAAAGCACCATTCTAGAACAGGACAACCCTTGCATTTCACTCCGTCTTCAATTATCTTCAGCATAATCTAATTCGCAGCGCTTAGGCCTATACGGAGTGGTTTTCGGATAATTGATCCAACCGGTCTCTCCGTATTGACAACGATGGTCAAAACACTTCGATAGTCGGTTATTTAACTATCGAAGTAAAAACAAACATCCATTCTAATGTATAACTAAACATCATACAATCACAAACACTTTTTATTTAACACTCGTTTTATTATTCGAATTCCCATATCTTACCAGATATTTCCCAAACCCCATTTTAGCCTTTCCACACTTCCTGGAAAACATTCCCAGTTATCATAAATTCTTATTCTCACATGTCCTAGAAAATATGCGTTATTTACGTTCAAAAACATTTCCATTCTCTTTACATTCTTTATTTTCTACACTTGGATAATATAACCTATCTACATTGGAAAAATATTTCCAATTTCATTATAAGAAGTTTAATCTGCCAAACGTTCACTTTTAAAACAATATTCACTTTAAAATGTGAATATCATACCTATTACAGAAATCTGAACACCTTTATCAAATAACTCTTTCATAATTTTATATTCCCATTCCACTTTATAAATTCTGTTTCTCAGTCACTTCTTGTTAAATCAATATCAAGTGTGTAACTAAATATTTATTACATATCCTATTATAATTTGTTGGTTCAAACTAGATATTAACTATCCTATCAGATTACAATTCCTAAAATAATTTACTTTAATGCATTCAACGTCGTCGAATTATTGTTCCAATTCCTATTAGTGTTATTTAGTTCTAATCATATTCCAAACATCGAAATGATTGTCATCGTTTTCTGAAACGATTTTCCAATTTATCTTTCTAAACTTATTCTTATATTTCTTTAGACAAACATTGTTACTTATTACTTTAGAATAAGTGGATTTCAAATCAAACTGTTTTCATTTCATAGGGAGTGCTGCTATATATAAAGATCACGCTTAAGCTTGGTCAACAACGCTAATTTATCGTTATAGTTCAAAAACATGTCATATGTTGTAATATTCCCCTTTATAACTAATCTCGACATAAGAGACACGCTTAAGCCTAGTCAACAACGTTATTTTATCGTTATAGTTCAAAAACTTGTCATATGCTACCGTATTCCACTTTGTAACTAATCTTGACGTCTCTTTCCATTACAAACTAATACCATCCCTTGATTATAGTGAATCCATTCAAGTTGAGGTATTTTAATTACCTCTCAGACCTTAATTGACAACATTCTCATCTTAGAATAGATATGAGTCCGTAACTCGAACCCCTTATTATTTCTAATCTCAATCAAGTTGTATTTCGTGTTTCCTTTTTCAATATAGTTTTATAATGCGTATACTTACTCTGAAATCTCTGTTGTTTATGGCTATTTTTATTAAATATTAACCCTTCACTTCAATCTCGTTATACAACTCCATTTATTATTCCTTTCCCAAAACTCTTTAACACTCTTTGTCTTCTATTAATTCTCTTCCACTCGAATTATTTAATCCAAGTAAAACATCTCATTACCAACTTAATACCATCTTAAATGAATTCCATTTAAGAAATAATTGCTTTAATTAAAATAATTAAATAGTGATTAACTTCATTATTACTGAAATAAACAGTTTACTTCATACAGATTGGTTGCTTAAATAACTAATAACTATTTGTACTTAGTTCCATAATCATTTAGACTTCATTAATTGAAAAGTAATTAATAAGAAATCTTATTAATCTTAATCAATTTCTCGCTAAGTCATTAACATTAGATTAATTGAAATTCAATTTATCAAATAATCAATTTTCAAATCAACTTCAAACCATCAGTTAATTCATTAACTAATTTTAATTACTTCTTACTATTAGATCAATATAATTAAATCTAATTATTCCTAAATTATTTGTTTAAAAATAATTATCCAAAGTATTAACTCGCAGGATAATTATAGCTTTATAAACTTTATTTAAAAGTCAAACAATCATTTATAATTTCTTTATAAAACGAACTATAAAATGTTCATAATAGAACTTCTATTATGATTTTAAACATCGTTTAAATTATAAAAATATAATTTTTATAATTTTAACTTCATTGATTTTGCCTGACGGCCAATTAACTTCTTAACAAAAAGATGGGTTTATGGTCGACTGTTGCCACTTTCTTAATTTATATCGTTTTATCAAATAACGTTGAATTTCCATTCAACATCAATGTTCATACAGGGTTTCAATGTCATTTGGGTTAAAACGGTGCATATAAATCAAATAGTACATATAAATATTGAGGAATCCGGTCGGTTCCTCCAACCGGTTTTTCGCAGCCACAGATGTTAGTCCATACAATTTACAATAATTCCATACTAGGAAATCTTATAACCGATGGAATCAGTATCCAACCAATGATGTGTACATATACAACGATATATATTATTCAACCAATTTAATTGTAATCTATCTAAACGACCATCACACAGCATTCAACCAGTATTAAAATATAATTATAATATTTTAAAATAGATCAAAATTAGTGAATTTACTCGCATTGCGCGTTAACCGTTAAATAACGATTTGTGTCATTTGATTGCACAAGTTGTTTTAATCTGACAGAAATTCAAACGTGCTTTCAATTGCTTCAAACCACTTCATAGCGTAGCTTGCGTCTGCATACTTCCTGAAATATACCCTGCTCCATCTAGTATATATATTGTCCCGTCTTTTATAACGTCTGCTCCTTATATTTGCTAACCAACTCTCTCTTATCCCTTCATGCTTTTCAACTCCAAGCCATCACAAGACCCAAACTACTCTCCAAGCATGTAAAACTTGCGCTTGCACCTTCCTGGTTTCATGCGTCCATCCCTTACAACCAACGTTTTCGCCTTTTAATATCTCTTTTTTTTTCTATTTTTCTTTTAATATTGGGCTGAATATACATACGTTGGCCCAAAAACTCCTTTAATATCCACGCCGGCAACCCAAACCATTCTTCAAAACATTCTTCATCTTCCCAAAATCAATACCGTGAGCTTCATTTACACAGCAAACCATTTCTAAAGTCTGTGTGCCCTCTAACTTCCTCATCCCCTCCAAAAACTTGCGCTCAAACCCTATACACTAACGCCAATACAACAGGCCCATACTTCCTCATAAAACATGGTCCATGCATTTTCATTTCACCTTTGCCGTACCTTATACTCACCGCACAAATCTAAATGCACACAGCACAAAACATTTTCCAAAAACCACTAACGCCATTCCTGACTGTACATGCATCCTCCAGTTCAAACGATGTAACGACCCGGATTTTTCGAACAGTTATTTTAAATATTTAATATGGTTTTAAATATTGAATTGATAATGTAAATGGATATTTATATAGAATTTATCGATTTATAATCAAATATAATTTAATTCATGTATATCGAATTATCATAAACCGTAAATAATTGAAATCGAAGTTAAAAACTTAATCGAAATAATTCATATGATCAACATTAATTGTATTTGAATATAGACCATAATAAAAATAATTTATTACCAGTGAATTGATTATTTTTGAATTTAAATTATATTATATTAATTTAATACGGTATATACGTTGAAAATTAAATATAAAAATATATTTAGTTCAGTTCAAAATAACATAATAACATTTAAATGTCAGTCTGTAAGCTAAAATAGCGGTTCGTGGTTTAAATTAATGGACCCCGAGATATTTGATTGTGGATAGGCTCGAAATCAAATCGATATCTATTTGAAAAGGGTAAAAATCTCTTTATTTCGAATCGATTAAAATCTCGGAGTCAAATCACATTAAAAATATGTACTTAAACCACACCCTTTCCTTTATAATTTCATGGCAAGCAAAGGACCACGTTTCCCTTTTTCCTTTATAAAACGCGAGAGACTCAAACTAAATCAGAGAAGCTTTAGCAAATCCAAATCGAAATCGGAGCTTCAGCAATAAATGGTCGCTCCTCATCTTGCCAAATAAATCCCGTATCCTCCCCTTCCACTTCTCTAATCCAAATCAAATGAAAACTAAATCGCTCATAGGAAGGAGGCACTCGCATTCAAGAAACAAAAAGGGAATCGCGAGTTCAAACATCGCCAGGTCAGGAAGGGTGTGACGACCCCAAAACCCCATACCACGGTGTCAAGGGTAATCTTTGGAATATAACACATAAACAGGTAATAGCAGAACAGAAATAAATAAATACACCAGATAATGAACAAATAATACACTGGATAAACATAATCATCAGAGCTACACAGTATACAGGATCATACTTAGTGCAAATACAGTTCAGCTATACATGAATGTCTACAGCGGAAAACAAACATAATATGTACAATAGGAGCTAAACAATATAAAAAGAGATAAATGATAGAATCCATCTTCAGCTCCAGCTATCCAGAAAGAGCCTGCTAAAACCTGAATACAAGGCTGCCCATGTAGAAAAAGGGGCACCCGAGTTTGCAAGTGAAACAAACTACGAGTCGATCATGGGACTGGTATGAGAAATCTACTTAACACATTTATAATATGGCTAATCACAGGACCACGCCACTTTCGCGGAACGGGTTTACTCCATTGGATTGCCGGTGTTTTAAAACAATTAAATCTTTTAAACATCGCAATGCTTTTTATAAAAATGAAGCCGATATAAGACTCTAGTCCCATCACACAATGCAACGCAGACCGGAGAATAGAGTTTTACCTTATATCGACCAAAATATGCTTGATACGAGCAAAACAAATCATCTAAAATGTAACTTTGCCGTTTAATTCTTAATCAGACTCCAACTGTAAATTAGAAAGAGGACGATCCCCTAAGTATTAACCCCAAAGGCCGAAACCAACATCAGACCAATACCCAGGAAACCACCCATCTTAGCTCGTTTGTAGTTAGTTTCTAATTTTATACACAATCATAAATATCAATCATAGGCGGCATGGGTACCATATATCATGTCGCCATATATATATATATATATATATATATATATATATATATATATATATATATACACACACAATCAAAACCGCACGGTGTCGTGTTTGGAAATTGGATTTCCATCATGAACCAAGGCAAAAGATAGTCCTTACCGACTTCGAGACAATCTAGCCTACCATGTCTCAGGATCAGAGCTCGAGTGACCCTTGGAACGTCAAGGCCGGTCCACCGATGTGGATTATTATGCCTGAACAATACATCTCCTCGCCCTATGGGGCGCAAACGAGCCAACGAATGACTCCATCGGTCTTGTATTGACCGATAAAACCGAGGAGCCTCACAACAGCAACAACCACATAGGTGAATATAATATAAATGTCAGCCAGTTCAAGCACTGACACCACCTCTAGCTAGAAAGAGACGCATGTCCTCTCTAAGGTCCTCTCCCGTTTCTGGTTCATACCGGGGTGTGAGGTTCGTGAATTCACGTTATACACAAAGCTACGCCACACAGGCTGTGCTTTGATCATCAACCACAAGACTTTTCTTTTCAACAGAAGCCCTGATCACTGCATCTTAGCATGCCACACAGGCAATTTACACCATGTAACTGATGGTTATCAATCACACATAATGAATTCCAATGTCAGACACACAGTTCATCTATGAGTCTGTTCTGGGTCTGAACGAAACCGGAGCCACTATATACCTCGCATACCCATCGATCTCCACGCACGTCTAGACGATCACCACTCATTATACATATTTCGGGATGCCTCCCAATCAGGACATCAGTTACCATCCAAACGAGATGAAGATCTCCGGTCTTCGACCACCGTCTTCATCTTCGACTTCTTATCGTCGATTCAGTTATTAAAAATGGGATAAACCCGATCTTTCTGAGCAACTCGCGTTTATAATAAACAAGTGCTACATAAACACGACATACACTTTATTCCAATTCATTAGTCACTAACCGTAAATTAGTAAGAGGATGATTTCCCAAATATTAACCCCGAAGGCCGAAACCAACATCAGATCAAAATCCAGGGAACCATTCGACTTAGCCAACCTTCAGTTAGTTTCTAAATTTCATCTTCCATATCATTTTTAATATTTTATAACGATTTATCGCTATTTTTATTTATTTAAAAATATCCCATTTATTCAAACGACGCTTCGGGCCATAACGCGGCTGTGGCGCTGTTTTTCTTCAGATTTGATTTACACATATCTGAACATCTAACCGTTGGATTTTCACAAAATTTATATCACTAGAAAGACCTTTTCAAAACGAATCCAACGGCTCCAGTTTTGGGAAAATCCGACAGTCGGATCTCCCGGTACAATCGTTTGAAGTTTCGATTTCAAAATACGAACTGCAGCGTCGTTATTCGATTTAATTTAATTATATTTATATATATATATATATAAATTTATCGATTTTGGCGCTGTTTTTCTTCAGATTTGAATTAAACATTCCAGACAAACCAACCGCTGGATCTTTAGAAAGTTGGTGTCGTTGGAAAGATATTTCCAAAGCGAACCCAACGGTTTCGGTTTCGGGAAAATCCGATTGTCGGATCTCCCGCACTAATCGTTTGAAATCACGGTTTCAAAACACGAATTGCAGCTTCGTTATTCGATTCGTTTAAATTTTATTTATATATTTATATATATATATAATCTATTCTTCGATTTCAAAACCATATTCTTCTCATACCTTTGATAAAAATGATATTTTTATCCAACCAACATTTATTTCAACATTTCGCTATTTTTATTGTAAAATAATTTATTTCAAAACCCGACTATTTTATATAGTTCCTATTGATTATAAAAATATGATTTTTATTATAAAACAATTTATTTCAAAACACGAATACCATTCAACACATGAATTTCTATTCAACGAATGAATTTCTATTCAACACATGAATGTTTTCTATAGTTTATATATATAAATAAAAAGGTGATTTTTATATTTAAAACCGTTTATTTAAAACACGAATACCATTCAACACATGAAGTTCTATTCAACGAATGAATTTATATTCAACATATGAATGTTTTCTATAGTTTATATATATAATAAAAAGGTGATTTTTATTGCAAATCAATTTATTTAAAACACGAATACCATTCAACACATGAATTTCTATTCAACGAATGAATTTCTATTCATCACATGAATGTTTTCTATAGTTTATATATATATAATAAAAAGGTGATTTTTTTTATTGCAAAACAATTTATTTCAAAACTCGACTATTTTATATAGTTCATATAAATGATAAAAATATGATTTTTATTATGAAACAATTTATTTCAAAACACGAATGTCGTTCAACACACGAATTTCTATTCAACACACGAATATAGTTTCAACACATGAAAATAATTCTAACACATGAATAATATTCAAAATTTCGGCAGCTTAACGGCAGGGTAGTTAAAACCGGGGTCGTCCCTAGTACGGCTCCTCGCTCTACCTTAAAGCCTTGCAGCTTTTGACAATGGGGATTTCATGCATCTAGTTCGCACGCAGGCGGCATGTATATTTTTTTCATTTCCACAAACTAATACTATGTGGTTTCAACCAAATAATTCTCATCCACAAACGGGTATTTTTCAACCACAATCAATCAATTTCAACCACAAACAATTCTAATCAACCATTCGTAATCAACCAATTTTCACACCAATCACAACCAATAAATATCGTCCATGGTTTGTGGACGAGGTGTGTGTATATATATAAGCATTTTATTTCTATTTCAACACATATATAATTTTTACAACGCATATATAACTTATATATCGAACGTACAACTTATACAACGCTTATACAAGAGGTGTACAACGCTTATATAACTCATACGTCGACTATATAATTTATACATCGTTGATTTCCATATCGTTTATAATTTAGAAATCTCACATTGGGTTCCACTCCACCAAAAATAGCAGAAGGCTCAGAAAAATATGCGGTCTCTTCTAGAATGTAGAAGACGTCCACATGAGTCTACTGTCTCTTGTTTTACTGAATTTCGTCAAGAAACGAAAAAGATATGATTTTTACAGTGAAATCAAAAACCGTAGCGCTTTAAAGTGCTATTATATAGTTTAATTAAAATAGGCCGTACCTCAACTGATTTGTTCAAAACTAGGTTTTGATTTTTCTTGTAATCCGCGCAACGATACGTCGATCGGCCTTCGCCTCGTGAAAGAGGGGAGAGAGGCGCGCCAGGAGACCCTAGCCGTGACAAACTCGGTGGTTGGAACAAGGCGGCGCGGCGGTTTGAAGTTGCTGACTTCACAGCGTCGATCCGACCAAAATACTCCACGATAGGTAGCAAAATTTATATGGATTTGAAGATCTGGAGATGTTCTTCAATTTCTTCAAATGGAGCTATGGCTAATTTTTCTTGTGGAGGGAGGAATCGGGCTGGGAAGATCTGAACCCATTTTCGTTGTTGATCGGCTGTTGTCGGGGAGAGAGAAAGATTATGTGGCCTAATGAGAATTTTTTATTTTATTTTATAATTTTTTAATTTCGAAAATACCCTCCTTCACTCACGAACCCCAATCCAGACCCAACGACTGCCGTCCCTAGCTAAATAACCCCATTCTGAACACAATGGGATATGTTTTGTAGGCCCATTCGACTGTTTTAGTCAGTTTTTCCTCAAATTAAAATATAAAACATTCAATATTCGATTTGAACGTACATTTCAATTTGCCAGGGCCACAAACTGATTCGAAAAATTCCAGAAAAATAAATCTAGCTATGTTTTGATGATACGGTCCCAAAAAAACTAGTTTCGTCGAATTCTGAGACCATTTGAAAAATGGCCCTTTTTTGGTCGATCTAATTTAGTAGAAATCGACCAAACGCATTTTCCTTTGCCACGCTCACATACTAGCTTCAAAAATTATGAAATTTGAAACCTAGCAATAATTTAACATCCTGGATCCAACAAAAGTGGTTTCATCGAATTACGAGGTCGTTTGCAAAATGGCCATTTTCACGGGCTATATAAACTCTATAACGACCTTTCAGAAAATTCATTTGGCCATAACTTTTTCTTCCCGCTATGAAACTTCGATTTTTCAGATTCGTTAGAAAGGTATTTCACTAACAGATTTAAATATTTTTGGTTTCACTCGAATCCGTTTTGTTTTGCACCCAGTACAGTCATCCAAAGTTTGAATTCAAATTTTGAAACTACCGCGCCATTTCAAGCCTTGTTTATAATTAGAATTAATTATATTTATTTTCTAACGTCGATTTAAGCTCACTTTTCATCATTATTATTTAAAATATTTATTTTAAATATTTTAAATCCACTAAAATAGCCAACTAATTTTTTTTAAATTGGTTCAGATTTTCTGGGTCGTTACAAAGGGGTTCGATCGATAAGAGGAGTCGCGATGGCTCCAGGTCAGTGATTTTATGGTTCGAACTCGAGTATGAGGGATTCACGATCAGAAGTTCATGAGTTAAAATTGACCTGGAACTGGGATTTCATAATTTTTATTTTGGGTATAATAATGGAAGTCGATCACTGTTTGAGGGGAGGAGAATGGAGGGCTGAGTTCGGCAGAAGGTCTGGGCTGAAATAGGAAGATCGATCCCTGAAGTTTGAGCGGTGGAACTGGGTGATTAGAAATTGACAGTGAAGAAGCTAGTGGAGTTTGGTTTTTTGGTGAGTTAAAACTAAAATTTTAATTTATAATTTAATCAGTAAGTTATTTAATAAAGTCCGCAATCCAATTAGTATACTGTTGAGAAGAAAGGAAATGTTATCAATTGTTAATCTAGAGTTGGAAACCGAAAAGAGAAATTTGTTTGTAGAATCATTTTATAAATTGAAAATTTGTTGAGTTAAAAATTTGGACTTTAAGTTGTTAGCTGCTCAAAAACTAGGAAGATTAGAAAATAAAATTTATAGTATGTTTTTAACATAAACCCTTGTTAAGGGAATTCATTAGCGTATCTATAAAATTAGGATTTTTCATAAGTAAGGATAAATCGAATGGAATCATTCGTGTGGAGTTTGGTACCTCGAAAATCAATGAAAAGAAATTGAAACTGGAACAAGTGCAAATTTAAAAGCGTGGTGAGTAAATCTCACTCACCTTAATTAGAATTATTTTTATGTCGTTAAAAATAATTGTTGTTGCTTGTTTGGATTTTTCTGGTCACTTTAAATATATTAGTTATTTAGGGTTGACTATTATATATATATATATTGGGTTGATGACTGGATTGTTCCCGAAGTCTCATTAGCGGATGCCCGCGGTACCATTAGCAGATGATTACCCTATACGCCCCCACGCTATGATAGTGGATGACCTTCTATAACGCGATATCTTGCCACTAAGCAGGATGGGTATTATTTCTGTTAACTAACGTCTGTGGATGCAGGAGAACAAGTTGGAGGGATCCAACTGGATTCCTCAAAATTTTATTAACTGTCTGTTTTCACATATTATCATATATATAATGTGTTAATTGAAAATTGGGTTGTTTGAATGTTTAAAATCACTGTGGCCAAATTGTTGATATATAAAAATATAGTGAAAATGATATTTGAGATTTTAAAGGGAAATTCTATTTTTCTAAAATAGAATTTGAATTTTTAAATAGATTTGAAATATAAACTTCTTTTGAAAATAAAACAAGTAGTTCCTTTATAAACAAAGTTTATAAATAATTCATTTATAAATGAAGTAGAATGAATTATCATTGGATAATTCAAAAAATAAAAATACAAGTGTGACTTTGGGAAGGGAAATATATTTTTTCCAAACAAGAAATATTTTATTTGAAAGCGAGACTTGGTTAATGATGGTGTTTGTAAATAGAAAGGTAAAATTTTTATCACTTGGGTGATTTAAATATTTTAAATTCAAATGTGAATTTAAATTAAGAACTTAGAATCGTTTTAAATAATAAACGATTAACTTTATTCAGATATTCAGAATATAAGTAAAGTTGAATAAATCCTTAGGATTTATGTTTAAAATTCAACTATGTCAGATTTATATATAAAAAAATATTATTCCCAGATGAGATATTTAAATTTAATTTAAATAGAAATTGAGACAGGACATGAAAATAGGTTCTATATTTATATAGATAAGTTAAATAAAGGGAATACTCCAAAATGAGATTTTGGTATTAAATAGATTTCGAAATAGACTTGTTAACTAAAACAAGGAAATTTATAAAATGGTGCTTATAAATAAAATGAATGAATTATCAAGAGATAATTTGAATATAGAAATTCAAATGGAATTCAAATATAGAATCTGGATATGGGAATTCAAAGGGAATTTGAATTTAGAATTTGTATATAGAAAATTCAAAAAGAATTTGAATATAGAAATTTAAAATAGAAAGTTAGAATCATTTTGAAATGGGAACGACGAAATATATTTTAGAATGCGGATTTTTAAATAAATCGGAAGATTTATAGTTTGTCAAAGGAATTGGAATTAAATATAGAAGATTGATATAATTAAATTTATTACCGAGTAACGGAAAATCAACGATTATAAATAATCAAAAGTATCAAATTGAATTTGGAAAATTTGTTTAATATATAATAAAATATATTAGAATGGAGTTGAAATTATTATAAACGAAGTTTAAATGTTTTTTTATATATATAATTAAAACGAACTTGCCGTAGCGCTGCAATTCGTAAATTGGCGTTTCAAACTTCAATTGAGTATACAGAACTCAATTTAAGACGGAATTTTGTGAAACAAGAATCGTTAGGACCGATTGAATAATAATTTTCTAATGGAAGAGAAAAATATGGATATCATCGAATGAATTTCGAGTTATGTCAAAATCAAATTTTCAGAAAAACAGCGCCATAACCATTATAAAACTATAACGGTTTATTTAAATAAATTAAAGGATTTTAAGCGAATAAAATTCGAATTTTTATTTAGAAAATTTCAGATATGAGTTGTAAAATATATGTGAACTCAAGTGGAATAAACAAATTTATTTTTGAAACGAAAATCAGATATTCATTATTTAATAGAATTAACTAATTTCAATAATAATTAGATAATGTGATTTTGAATTGAAATTGGGTTTTGAATAAGTGAAATCGATTTGGAAATTTATATTCGAAATTGAAAAGGAAACTAGAATTGAAAGTGGAATTCAATTTGGTTATAAGCAAGTTAAATATTTTATTTGAATATGTTATGTTCAAATAACAAGTGAAATAGGCTAAGAAGCTAATTAAAGAATAAATGGGCGAAACTGAATTCAAATGAATGGATTGAGTTGAATTGAATTGAAAATAGGTGAATATGTGTTAGACAGGTATGGGATGAAGTGTACGAAGATTTTAATTCATGTGCCCGACAAAAAGGTACACGTTTAAATTCCATATGAGTTTTTATGCGCTGTATCGGCAAGCCGCTTGGCCTTTTCTTTTTCTTTTGATTGGGGAGGCCTGTGTGGCGGTTTGGGGATTTTCCCGATGCTCCTGGTACAAAGGAGGTTATGGAGAAATTTTCCGGAGATTTAAGGAGTTAGAATATTTTTAAGAAATTTGATAGTTAGAAATCAATGTATCGATATATAAAGACTTCGATAAGTAAATGAATTTAAAAATAGAATATTATAAACAAAAAGGAAATCAATAGTCTGGTAATAGAAAGAAAAATGCATATACGTTTTAAAAAATGAATAATTGGTTTTTATAATGTTGATTATTCGAGATAAGTGGTTTTACCTGTTTTGAAGTTAATGTTGTTTTGAGTCAAGGTCTGAGAGGTAATTATACCCCAACTTGATTGATTTCATTTTGACCGATAAATAGCAAGATCCAGTCTCGAAGAGAAATGTTTGAATAAGGGTTAGTCGAAGGCGGTATTGGGTTGTTTGTAACAATGTTTTACATAACAGTCGTTTTAACCCAGGTAAGTGAAATTTTGGAAATAAATCGTAAATATTTCCTAAGTATAAAAATAACCGAGTCGTGAAAGAGATAAGTGATTGAAAATGTTTTCAATTGCGAATAGAATATATTTTCTAAGTATAGAAAATAAAAGAAGGTGATATAGGGAAATATTTTTCCAACTAGCGTAAGAGATCAATAAGATTACTGAAAATATTTGGTTAACAAATATTTGATAGGGAAATGAAGAAGTGAATTAATGAATGAAATATTAATTAACAGGCCAGTGATTTTTTGATGTTTTGAATGGATGTTTGTTTATTTTTCTTCGATAGTTAAATAACCGACTATCGAAGTGTTTGCAAATATCATTGTCAATATGGAGAGACCGGTTGGATTATTATCCGTGAACCACTCCATATTAGCAGTAACGTTGCGAATCATATTATATGAAGATAATCAAAGACGGAGTAAAGTGCAAGGACTTTTTCTATTAATAGAAATTGTGCCTTTGGTTTCGTTCAACCCCAGAACGAACGTATATGGACGAATGTCTGACAAAGTATTTCCAATGATCGAATATGTTGGCCTGTATAAATATACATGGTGGCAACGGATTTATTCCCTTGGCATAATATCCAGAATATATTTGTGCAAATCAATTTAGTGATTAATGGATCTGACAGTGTGGCATTCAAAGTGATTGCGCTATCAATGAATGATAAGAAATCATAACCTCATGCCTCAACAACCTGGAAATGACAAAAATCGGGCAGGCAGCATGGCTATGTGGGTCGCTCCCATTAGGGTGTATAATCATCTATCTAGAGAAATTCTTTTACTTCTTTAATCTATCGATGTTGTCCTATTCGGGAAACGGTTGCTGATCCCAACCGTTGGTGATATATATTCGATACACTCAAGCGAAATGAGTGGTCGGTCATGTGTGGGCCGGGTTGCAAGATGTTCTTGTTAAACACAGTGTGTTGCAAGATTTTCTTGTTAAACCCAGTGTATTCCTCTCCAGAGATACACTATCGAAAGGTGGTTCCATACCTTGTCATAGTCGGAATCCAATCTCCAATAAGTGCGGTTTTTGATTGTATATTATGTATGGAGCGTGAGATGCAAGCGTTCCGTTAGATTCTATTTATTTGATGTAGACATTATTATAATATCACTGGATTTTCATATCAAAGTGTTTTGGGTTATAGTAAGGTAAAAACCGTCCATGTTTATGTGTGGGCTGGTCTTACTATTATTCTTTCTTTATAAAGGATTTTTTAAGTTAAACAAATGATTGGAGTTTACTCACACCGGTCCCTTGACTGACCCAGAGTTTATTTTGTTTTGTTTTCCCTAAACTCTTGGGTGCCCAAATTTGTATGGGCAGTCAAGTAATCGGGATTTTACAGATTCACTTGGAGGAGTTTGAAGCAGGAGGCTTCACCAGTTAGCTATAGACTCATATATTCCGCTGTGTACTATGTGGTATCTAGAAACAGGTGTTTATAACTGTTCCAGGAATAACTGTTGTGCTCTGATGATGGTATGTATATAAAATTACTGATTTGTATTTCAAAATTTATGTTATATAATATATTTTATTCGTTCCTTTGTGAGATTTGTCTTCTTTGTTTTCTTCTATTCTAATATTTCTTTCTTTCTATTTTCCATCCTCTAAATTTTTTCTAATAATGATTTGTATTTCTGTGCAATTTGGGTTGGACGTGTGGTGTTATTAGTCAACTCAGATAGCACGGATTTGCGGGTCGTTACAAACGAACTCCACCTTTCCAAGTTAGAAATAGTCAACTCCCTATGACCGTACCTTCATCCTTCCCCTACTCCTCTGTCACGCCACCGTATACCAGTACGACTTTACTAACAATCCTTTTTTTGCGAATTCTTCTTTGGCGGCCCGCCCCGAACCAGTTGACATTTCCCTCTAAATGCGTTTTGCTGACTTTTAACTAGTATGGGACAGTCGCCGAAGAAAGGAATTTGAAATAACAAGGAAGCCATAGAATGTCTCACAGCACATGGAATAAAATATAATAATAACATACTTTGACATAAAACAGGCAAAACAGTGCATAAGCTGAAAACTAAACATCATAGCAGTGGAAAATCCAAATACAGCTTATGTTCTACATCATCATTATTACAACTTTTGAAAACTGTCTCTAAAGAAAATAAGGAAGTTACACTACTAATGCCCAAAGTAGTGACCAACAGCGACACAGGGAGAATATCTATATATATCATACGTGGGAGCCTCCTGCTCGTCTCCGATACAGCTACTTGTGCATACCACCTAACATGTCTCTAGTCTCCCCGTTTAAGAGCACCCAGAGTAATAAGAAGAGACATAAAACTCTGGGTCAGACAAAAGTCTGGTATGAGCGATAAACAGCAAAGAGAATAATAACAGGTATACTAAACCATACCTAGCACAACTTACCGTACAATACTCTAAGGTTCCACTAACATATGGTGTAAGGAATACGGGCGTGGGGGTGTGCACGACATAGTGATAGCAAACAATCAATCATAGCAACCATCCTCACTCCTCTCACTCAGTGCGTAAAGCATACGATATCCACTACTTTGATCACCCTATTCCTTGCTATGATCACTCTGCCCTACGGAGTCGTAATGACACCACTGCACTGATCCATAGCCACTAATCCTTTGCTATGTCCACTCTGCCCCATGGAGTCATGATGGCTCCATTGCACTGGCTCATAGCCTTGCTACGATCACTCTGTCCCATAAAGTGATGACAACTTCACTTCACTGATCCATAGCCAATATCCGTCTTTCCGTGGTGAGTCAAAGTTATAGACATCGATAACCCCTTAGCACACATCCCGCAGCAAAGTCCAATCATGAAATCAACTCGTTGGTTCCCATTTGGATCCTGAGTTCTACTTCCCATTTGGACTACCTTTGCATCTCGGGTTTTGGTCTCCTCCGGATGGGTTCGGGTCTCCTCCTATCCGGTTCAGTTCGGGTCTCGTCCTCCTATCCGGTTTGGGTCTTCCTCTTATCCGGTTCGGTTCGGGTCTCTTCCTCCTATTCGGTTCGGTTCGGGTCTCCTCCTCCTATCCGGTTCGTTTCGGGTCTCCTCCTCCTATCCGGTTCGATTCGGGTCTCTTCCTACTATCCGGTTCGGTTCGGGTCTCCTTCTCCTATCTAGTTCGGTTCGGGTGTCTTCCTCCTATCCGGTTCGGTTCAGGTGTCTTCCTCCTATCCGGATCGGTTCGGATGTCTTTCTCCTATCCAGATCGGATCGGGTGTCTTTCTCCTATCCGGATCGGATCGGGTGTCTTGCTCCTATCCAGATCGGATCGGGTGTTCCTCCTAACCGGTTCTGAAAATCTGCAACTTTTTCCAGCAAGCTATTTTCGCCAAACGACGGCGTTTTCAACCATTCTAAGCTTTCTATGACATCACAAAACATTCCAAACAGCGGTAGCAACATATAGAATCAATCAAAAACATCATTCACATGAAATATTTTAGATCAAATATACCCAAAAAGCATGATTTTCCCCTTAATCCCCTTAATCATGACTTAACCATAAAATTAGTAAAACATGTCCAAATTAACCCAAATTTTTATTAGAGCCCTGAAATAATATTTAAGAATTTTAAAAAAAATCCAGATTTTTCTAAGCCATAATTTCGCTAATTATTACTAATCACCCCTAATTAGCCGCAATTAGTGAAAAACAATGCAAATCACTCACTTTTTCCACAATTAAAATTTTCAGAACTGAAACTTCGCTGATTTGGGCGAATACTGATGTCGACCAGTGGCTCTAACACTGTTTTGGTGAAGATCTTCCTTGATTTGGCGTTTCTAAGCTTAATCCTTGATTAGAGAGCGATTTTGGATGATTTTAGAAGGTAGATGCCATGGCTAGGGTTGAGGAATGGTTTTAGATGGCTGAAAAATGAAATAAAATTCGTTTCCCTACTGTTCTCAGCCTCCCCATAACCCTAATCCCGAAATGGGTTATGGGCCCTCTTGCTAATCACCCTAATTAGGCCCGGTTAAGCTGTTTTTCACCTTCTAAACCTTGTTTCAGCCATATATCGCAAAAGGTGAGTCCGTTTGGCTAACACGACCATTCTACAGAATTTTAAACCATCATCCAAAGCCAATGGAAGTGGTTTCAAGTAAAAAATCCTTTCCAATCAAAAGTTATGGCCGAAACAAGATCAACTAGGGGCAAAACGGTCATTTAAAAATCGGAAAAAATCATGAACATGGGAAATGACTCCAATAGTCGTTCCCCAAAGTTACACGACCATACGACTTCATACGAAAAAGAAATAAATATTCTACGATCTCCCGATGCGTAGAACGCGGGTTGTTACATCCCCTCCCCCCCCCCCCCCACTCCCTTAGGAAATTTCGTCCCCGAAATTCCATAACTAAAACATACAAAGGGTCCCGCATGCCTACCAATCATTTACAATAATCAACGTACAAAACAAACAAACAAGTCTATCATAGCATGCGGAAAACTAAATCGCAAGTAGAATCTTACCAGGCAAAGAGTTCTGGATACGCCTTCCTAATACTCTCCTCTGTCTCCCAAGTACAGTCATTTTCATCCTCGCCCCACTGAATCTTTACTAGTTTCACCGCTTTCCTTCGAAGTTGTTTCATATCGTGCTCGACAATATGAATCAGCTTGCGGTTCCCAACCGCCCCGGGTTCTACTTCGATATCATTCAACTGATCCGGTGAAATAACCACATCGGGGTCGTGCACGAATTTCCTTAACTAAGAAACATGAAATACGTTGTGAACTCCCGCCTTCTTGTCTGGTAATTCAACTTTATACACCAAATTCCCAACTTGCTCAAGAACTGGGAATGGACCAACAAATCTTGGTCCCAACTTTCCTCTCCTTCCAAATCGAATCACATTCTTTAATGGAGAGATCTTGACAAATACTAAGTCACCAACGGGGAATTTAAATTCTCTTCTTCTCTTATCAGCATAACTCTTCTGCCTATCTTGAGCAGCCTTCATTCGCTGTTGAACAATCTTTATCTTGTCTGATGTTTCTCTTATCACATCTGGTCCAAGCACAAACTTCTCACCAGTTTCTAACCAACAAGACGGTGAGTTGCACGGTCTTCCGTACAAAGCTTCAAATGGAGCCATACCAATACTGGATTGATAACTATTATTATATGCAAACTCTACTAGATGCAAATGGTCATCCCATGATCCACCAAAATCCAATAAGCAAGCTCTCAAGAGGTCCTCTAATATATGACTCACCCTCTCTGTTTAACCATCAGTTTGAGGATGATACGCGATACTGAGATATAATTCTGACCCTAGAGCCTCTTGTAAGCTCTTCCAAAACTCACTAGTAAACAACGGGTCTCTGTCACTTTCAATGCTTTTAGGTACTCCATGAAATCTCACTACCCGTTTCATATACAGTTCTGCCAACTTAGCTGCCATTCTATTCGACTTGACGGGTATAAACTTCGCACTCTTGGTCAATCGGTCCACAATCACCCAAATGTTATCATGACCCGATCTAGTCCTTGGTAACCCATCAATAAAATCCATTGAGACTTGTTCCCTTTTACATTCGGGGATTTCTAATGGTTGCAACAAAACACTAGGCTTCTTTTGCTCAACTTTAACTCGTTGGCAATTCGTGCATTTAGATATGAACTTCCCAACGTTTCTTTTCAATCCATCCCAGTAGTAGGTCTGTTTCATGTCTCGATACATTTTGTTACCACCGGGATGTATGGTCAGCTTTGAGTGATGACACTCTCTAAGCACTTCATCTCTCAATCCATTCACGTTGGGTACAACTAACCTTCCATTCTTTCAAAGCCATCCATCTCGATCAAGCCCATACTTGTTCATCTCCTCATCGATACCCATCTCTAACTTAGAGATGATTTCCAGTAGATTAGGATCATCCCTCTGACTGGAACCAATCCGCTCAATCAATGTGGGTCTGATCGTCAAACTCGCTAACATAGCTGGATCCAATTCGCACTTTGGTCTGAAATCGTACCCTGCGATATACTCTGGTTGCTTCCACTCAAGGAACATTGCCCCTAAACTGGCATGTATTCTACTCAATGCATCAGCTACCGCATTGCCCTTTCCTGGTGTATATGCGATATCGAAATCGTAGGAAGCCAAGAATTCTAACCATCTTTGCTTTCGGAGATTTAGATCCTTCTGAGAGAAGAGATACTTTAACGATTTATGATCGGTAAACAACTCAAATCTTTCTCCCAAGAGATAACGTCTCCACATCTTCAGCGCGAACACGATCTCTGCCAACTCCAAATCGTGGGTAGGGTATCTTTTCTCATACAGTTTCAGTTGCCGACTTGCATAAGCTACAACCCTACCTCCTTGAATCAACATAGCACCTAATCTGGTACCACATGCGTCCGTGTATGTTGTCATCTCTTCATTCCCTTTAGGAATGACTAACACTGGTGCATGCATCAACTTTTCCTTTAGACTCTTGAATGCATTTTCACACCTTTTGTCCCAAACGAAAGCTTGATTCTTCTTGGTCAACTGAGTCAACGGTGCTGCTATCTTGGAGAAGTCCTGGATAAACTTACGATAATATCCGGCTAACCCCAAGAAACACATTATGTCTATTGCATTCTTGGCCGTAGACCAATCTTGTACCGTAGCCACCTTAGCAGGGTCCACGACAATACCATTCTCTAAAACAACATGGCCCAAGAATCTCACTTCCCTCCTCCAGAAGTGGCACTTAGAAAACTTTGCTTTCAATTGGTGTTTTCTCAACACCTCCATCACTTCTCTCAAATGCTCCTTGTGTTCTTCCTCTATCCTCGAGTAGACCAATATATCATCCACGAACACAAGAAAAAACTTATTCAATTGATCCCTGAATACTACATTAATAAGATCCGCAAAATATGCTAGTGCATTGGTCAAACCGAATGGCATGACCAACCACTCATAGAATCCAGTCGGTGTTCGAAATGCCATTTTAGCTATACTCTCAGCTTCCACTCTAAGCTGATGAAAACCTGTCGCGAGATCCAACTGAGAGAACACTCTCTCTCCAGTCAACTGATCGAACATATCATCTATCCGCGGTAGAGGATACTTATTCTTCCTCGTCACCTTATTCAGCTCGCGGTAGTCTACACACAATCGAAGGGGACCATCAGCCTTGGTAGCAAACACAACTGGTGCTCCCCACTCAGAAACGCTTCTTCTGATAAACCCCTTCTTCAAAATATCTCTTACTTGCACCCCAAACTCTCGCTGCTCCCTTGGTTCCATACGACGAAGTGGCATCACTATAGGTATGGCATCTTTCACCAAATCAATACAGAACTCAATCTCTCGGTATGGTGGAAGTCCGGTCACTTCCTCGAAGACGTCCGGATACTGGCCAGCCACGAGCACATCTAACAACTCATCATGCGGGATGTCGAGGGAATTTAGAAAACTAGCCATTACCCCATCACTAGGTAGACCACCAAACACTACCCTCCGCCCATCATCTGCACTAACTGTCACCAAAAATCCCTTACAGTCTACCACCACCCCGTATCTTTGGAGCCAATCGACTCCCAAAATAATGCCAAACCCAGTAAAGCCCAAAACAAAGCAATCACAAACAAACATGCATTCATGTCTCGATAAGACCACATTACGGCAAATCATGCTAAGGCTAGTTGAACCACCAATCTGGTTCATCACTACTAAAGGTCTATCGACAATCTCGGGTTCCAATCCCAACCTATCAACTAGGTCACTAGGTATGAAGGAACTGGAAGCTCCGGTATCAAACAACACTCTAACTAGAACATCATAAACAGAAAGCATACCTTGAATAGAAACATTCTTTCCTTTCTCCACCGCAGTTGGGGCATTCGACAACATTGATAGCATATGCTTTCACAATCTGCTTCTCTTGAGGGGTTTGCGGACACTTATCCTTGTGATGTCCCACTTGGCCGCAGTCAAAGCACTTCCTATCCGCTGGCTTGGCCCGACACTCTTTGGCATAGTGGCCCTTCTTATCACAGTTGAAGCACTCAACATCTTTCTTACTCTTTTTTTGGCCATCCTTGGTCTGATTCTGCTTTCTCTTATTCTGAGAACCATTCTTGCCACCACCGCTTGCTTGCGGCTTTGGGTCTTCTGCAGATGCAACCTCAGTCTTCGACTTAGGGTATAACTTTCTAATCTCAAAGCTTTCCCCACAATCGATTCAAACGTCTCAACGATATGGTTTATAAGCATTTCCCCCAAGTACCCATCCAAGCCAGTTATGAACTTCTCGTTCTTCTTCTCGGTAGTGTCGATAAGGGATAATCCATACTTCGATAAAGTATCGAACTCAGCAATATACTCCGAGACTGCTCTACCATTCTGTTTAAGCTCCAAGAACTTCCTAAACAATTCTGATTTCTGAGCAGCTGGGATAAACTTATCACTGAATTGGGCCTTAAACTTATCCCACGTAACTTGATCCTATGGAGTAGCTGCCTTAATAGCATTCCACCAATTCATCGCCCGTCCTTGCAGCTGACGGGATGCTAGCTTTCTCTTCATCGTATCCTCGATACCCAAGTCTTCGAAGATACGCTCATAGCTATCCAACCAATCCTGAATATCCGTAGCCGACTCCGTTCCGTGGAACGGCTTCCCACCAAGGCTAGTGTAATCCTTGCATAACTTGGCGAAATCGGCCCTAGGAGCCTGCACCGCTGCACCACCACCATTTGCAGCATTGGGAACTGCTCCTTGCACATTTCTAAGCATCTCCCTCATGAAGTCAGTGAACATCGTCCTCATATCAGGAGCATTCCCATTATTAGCTCCTCTACCAATACCCCTCGTATGTCGGCTCATCGTTCAATCTGTAAAGAGAAACGATTAACCATCTCTTTAGTGGTGCCAGTGCAATGCGACTCCATCCTTAGATATACTAATAGTATATATATAACTTTTGAAAACCAAAATATAACAAATACGCGCTCTCATATATGTACTATCTCTCCTTGGTGCCTTTCCCTAGGTTAACTATGCAACTTGGCTCTGATACCAAATGTGATGGCCCGCCCCAGACCAGCGTTGTGCTGACGTCCAACTAGTACGGGATAGTCGCCAAAGAAAGGAAAAGAAAGAAATTTGAACTAACAAGGAACCTGTAGAATGTCTCACAGCGCATGGAATAAAATATAATAATAACATACTTTGACATAAAACAGGCGAGACAGTGCATAAGCTGAAAACTAAACATCATAGCAGCGGAAAATCCAAATACAGCTTATGTTCCACATCATCATTATTACAACTTTTGAAAACTGTCTCTAAAGCAAATAAGGAAGGTACATTACTAATGCCCAAAGTAGCGACCAGCAGCGATATACGGAGAATATCTATATATATCATATGTTGGAGCCTCCTGCTTGTCTCCGGTACATCTACTCGTGCATACCACCTAACATGCCTCTAGTCTGGCCGTTTAAGAGCACCCAGAGTAATAAGAAGAGACATAAAACTCTGGGTCAGACAAAAATCTGGTATGAGCGATAAGCAGCAAAACAGAATAATAACAGGTATACTAAACATACCTGAACCTGGACCTGCAACCAAATTGTTAGCACAACATACCGTACAATACTCTAAGGTGCCACTAACATATGGTGTAAGGAATACGGGGGTGGGGGTATGCATGACATAGTGATAGCAAACAATCAATCATAGCAACCATCCTCACATCTCTCACTTAGTGCGTAAAGCATACGATATCCACCACTTTGATCACCCTTTTCCTTGCTATGATCACTCTGCCCCATGGAGTCATAATGACACCACTGCACCGATCAATAGCCACTAATCCTTTGCTATATCCACTCTGCCCCATGGAGTCATGACGGCTCCACTGCACTGGCTCATAGCCTTGCTACGATCACTCTGCCCCATGAAGTCATGACAACTTCACTACACTGATCCGTAGTCAATATCCGTCTTTCCGTGGCGAGTCAAAGCTATAGACGTCGATAACCCCTTAGCACACATCCCACACTAAAGTCCAATCATGAAGTCAACTCGTTGGTTCCCATCTGGATCCTGAGTTCTACTTCCCATTTGGACTACCTTTGCATCTCGAGTTTTGGTCTCCTCCGGATTGGTTCGGGTCTCCTCCTATCCGGTTCGGTTCGGGTCTCCTCCTCCTATCCGGTTCAGTTCGGGTCTTCCTCCTATCTGGTTGGGTTCGGGTCTCTTCCTCCTATCTGGTTCGGTTCGGGTCTCCTCCTCCTATCCGGTTCGGTTCGGGTCTCCTCCTCCTATCCGGTTTGGTTCGGGTCTCCTCCTCCTATCTGGTTCGGTTCGGGTCTCCTTCTCTCCTTCTCCTATTCGATTCGGTTCGGGTGTCTTCCTCCTATCCGGATCAGTTCGGATGTCTTTCTCCTATCCGGATCGGTTCGGGTATCTTTCTCCTATTCGGATCAGATCGGGTGTCTTGCTCCTATCTGGATCGGATGTTCCTTCTAACCGGTTCTGAAAATCTGCAACTTTTTCCAGCAAGCTATTTTCGCCAAACGACGGCGTTTTCAACCATTCTAACCTTTTTATGACATCACAAAACATTCAGAACAGCGGTAACAACATATAGAATCAATCAAAAACATTAAAACATCATTCACATGAAATATTTTAGATCAAATATACCCAAAAAGCATGATTTTCCCCTAAATCGCCTTAATCATGACTTAACCATACAATTAGTAAAATATGTCCAAATTAGCCCAAATTTTTTATCAAAGCCCTGAAATAATATTTAAGATTTTTACAAATTTTTCCAGATTTTTTTGAGTCATAATTTCGATAATTATCACTAATCACCCCTAATTAGCCGTAATTAGTGGAAAAAAATGCAAATCACTCACCTTTGCCACAATTAAAATTTTCAGAACTGAAACTTCGCTGATTTAGGCACTGATGTCTAACAGTGGCTCTAACACTGATTTGGTGAAGATCTTCCTTGATTTGGCGTTGTTAAGCTTAATCCTTGATTAGAGAGCGATTTTAGATGATTTTAGAAGATAGAGGCCATGGCTAGGATTAAGGAACAGTTTTAGACGGCTGAAAAATGAAATAAAATTCGTTTCCCTACTGTTCTCAGCCTCCCCATAACCCTAATCCCGAAATGGGTTATGGGCCCTCTTGCTAATCATCCTAATTAGGCTAGGTTAAGCTGTTTTTCACCTTCTAAACCTTGTTTCAGCCATATCTCCCAAACGGTGAGTCCGTTTGGCTAATGTGACCACTCTACGGAATTGTAAACCATCATCTGAAGTCAATGGAAGTAGTTTCAGGTCAAAACTCCTTTCCAATCAAAAGTTATGGCCGACACAAGATCAGTTAGGGGCAAAACGGTCATTTAAAAATCGGCAAAAATCATGAACATGGGAAATGACCCCAATAGTCATTCCCCAAAGTTACACGACCATATGACTTCATACGAAAAATAAATAAATATTCTACGATCTTCCGATGCGTAGAACGCGGGTCGTTACATCTTCCTCCATCATGCGATTCCTTTCAGCTCGCACAAAACCTGAATTCGTGTTCTGATCCTCACCTCGGCTTAGTAAAGTCGCGCGACAATTTCCCTTCCAAAATTCCACTGAAATTTCGAAGCATAAGCCATTCGCCACCCC
This sequence comes from Allium sativum, assembly GCA_030737875.1. Taxonomy (NCBI): domain Eukaryota; kingdom Viridiplantae; phylum Streptophyta; class Magnoliopsida; order Asparagales; family Amaryllidaceae; genus Allium; species Allium sativum. Next base: position 75,718,918 of record CM060913.1, read on the forward strand.
CAAACTAGAATACAAGCTCAGATCCACAAATCGTTCATCGAAATCCGCAACAATTTGAACCCAAGCCCACTGATTTTTTCTTCAATACTCGGAGTATCGATCGAACTGAAAGTAAAGCACAGCAACGTGAAGAGAGTGCTTTCAGGAGCTTAAAAAACGAAACAAAGTTGAATGTTTTCATTTGAATTTGTTTTTATTTTCTTTTTCTGCTTGGGAATGAGGGATGGTGCAGTATTTATATAGTTCTTAATTCCTTGGTGGCCAAGGAATAGAGTTGTGTAGGCGTTGAAATTTATCAAGTTAGGGTAGCTGTTACCCTGTGATGAGTTTTCTTTTCGTTAGAGTGTGACTGCTTCGTTTATTGTACGTGAAAAGATGGGGTATGATCCTTCACATCGAAGGAATGTATAAACTATATATATATTCTACGGTGCCATCATATTTCGTATAGATGGATATTACAGTTCCAGTCCGATTTTCCTAGCCTTAGACTCTTACAGCATGGCCTTGGTTGTGTATATACTGAATATTATGCTGAGTTTATTTACAGTGTACTCTCAAGCAAACATAGTTATCAACTACGAAGTATAGCATATTACTGTGTAGGAAATCCACATCCATACTAATTATATAATTTACATAGCAGGGCATTTTACAAAACAATAATTTAGCAAAGCTTACAACTTGGTGAAGGTGACTGTTTGGACAAACAGTACGTCATTTAACTAGCATTAGCTCATGTTTTAACCTTATAATATTCGACAAGTTTAGTTTAGCTTAATTTATTGGTTCAACCTGTATGTAATTCTTCTATGTCCCACTGCCCATGTTTTAATACTCGTGGTTTTAACTAAATTTTCGCATGCACTGTGTTCATTCATTTCATTGATATTTACCAAGGTGGTATGATATGCAATATGATTATTTTCATGAAGATTGAGTACAACGTTATAAATAATGCATTTCCTATGTTAAAAATTAGTCACTATGCAAACACTAAATATTTTAAAAAATTAAAGTTCATGTGGTATTGACTACAAATGATTCCGTAAATTTACCGACTTTTATGCAAAAATAAAATAAAAATAGAGTCATGTCCAGCGAGGTGCCACGATCCCAAAAATATAATAATATCGGTAGGTTAACTCATGTTGCGAAACCCCAAAATACCGATACAGGGTGCAAAATACTTCAAATAAAAAGTTGTGTATTTAATTAATTAAAAATTACAGTAAAATTCTAAAAATTAAATTATCACTATGCCTCAAAAGAATCTTTTCTAAATTTGAAACCGATATTTAAATATATCCCAATAACCGTTATGGTCGTAAACGAATATGGTGTTGTTTTTCTGAATATTTAATTTGGGCATAACTTACAATATATAATCTGAAATTTCGATCTTTCACTTCAATTAGAAAAATACAGTTCAACAGATTCCAACGTTTCTTGTTTCGAAGAAATCCGGTTTATAACTAGTCATGTATACTCAGTTGAAGTTCAGAACGTTAAATTACACACTGCCATGATATTACGGGCTCAATTATATTTAATATATATTGTTATACGCTCAACTTCATTTTAATTAATATATAAATCCACTTTACTACGAATTCAATATTTAAACTGATTTAAATATTCAAATAAAACCGACAAAAATGCGGGACGTTACATTCCTTTCCCCTTAAAAGAATTTCATCCCCGAAATTACTAAGGTTGGGAAAATGATATGGATCCTATTATAATCGGGTTAGAAATCTTTTATTTAATTTCTTAAATTCAGTTTTCAACAGGGTCAATTAATTCTAATTAAAATTTAATTCCTTCTCATTAACAAATACTTTCAGAAATTCTGAAAATTTCTTAATGGCTTAAATTTTCGGAGAATTTCGCCAGCATCTCCTCTGCACGGCTCAATCGGTACTACTACAACTTTTTTCTTTGGGCTTTTTCCAATTCAACAGAAAATCAAACAGCCAAACGGCTTTTCAAAGTAGCTCAAAAATCTCATACCCAAATATAATGTAAACTTATACCTTTTTATCGGGCATTCAACTCTTTTTTTTTATTCCATTTGCTGCCCTATAAGCATATACAGATGCATTTCCATTTGATCTCCAATCAACTTATTCTTCAACCCAATCATTCGCTTATCCAAGATAAATTCCGTTTTAAAAAATTCAAGCTCGGGTCTCAATTCCAAGCTCTTCTCACTATCCAAATCCATTCCACAAATTTAATTACTTTGCCAGGTTAGTTCTATTCCAATCCGATTTCCACTTAACTGGCCTCAAATAAATTCCAATTTTTATTTATCTAACTTAATTTCAAATTTATCCACTTTTATTGTTCCAATATATTTAACTTCATAAGTTAAATTTCATAAAATTTAAATTCCTGGGTCTTTATTTCAAATCAGTATGAAATCATATATACATAATAATAACAATTCAAAACATTTGATTTTCTAAACAACTTATTTCCTCAAACAAAATCTTTGGTAGTAATCCGTCACTTTAGAAACTCAAGAATTACACTGATGATGCCATGGTTCATTATCAGAGTTATCTTCCAGTGATCAAAGTGAGTTCAATACTATATCACTATCAAAAATTATTTTCAAACACTTTTATTTTTGAAATTACTTCAAAATATCTTTCACAGCACTTGGAAAATAATTTTAAATCTCCCCGGATTTTAAAATTCCCATATATTTATTCCAAACATTCTTTCCAACTCTTTTCCAAGTTGTAGAGTTTTATTTCAATTCTAGTTTTAAATTCAGGTTCAGTTCATCTGATTTTGCATGTTATACTTATATAATATTTCGATTTGTTATTTATATAATCAACTCAATTCTAAATCTCATTCGATCATAATTTCAACCAACACATTCAATTAGATAATTCCAATAAATATGCTTTCTTTATATCAAAATATATTTTGGGTAAGATTTTTCATTTACCCTCTTTCAAAACATACTGTGTCGAATTACTCTGTTCAAGAGTTTAGAAACACTTATCGATACAGTTTGCAATCCAGTATCGACCAGAATTCATAAACCCCTCGCCAAACCAATCAACACAATATAAAACAGTTTTTATATCAATTTACAAATACTCGCTCATATATATACACTCATACTCAATCTAGGGTATTACAAACCTTGTCTTTATTGAGTTACGCCACAGAGCCAAGGTAATCACTTTACCTTCAGCTTTGATACCACTGTAAAGGCCCGTAAATCCATACCAATTTGCGTTGACTAATATCCCACACATTCAACTCAAAGTGCACGAAAATATAGATCTTTAATAGAAAGAAGTTAGAGGATGAGATAGGAAAGATAGAACATATAGAATAGAAGAATAAGAAGAACATCGGAATCAGTGTAAACACGCATCTCACAGCGGAACGAATAACATATATTACATAATTTTGAAATACAAATCTGAATTTGTATACATGCCATATCAGAGTATAACTCATATACATTACAACGGAAATAATCTCTACATAACTAACGGTGGAGCCTCCTGCTTCGAGCTCCTCCAAGTGAATCTGCAAAATCCTGAAACACTTGACTGCCCGTACAAATTTGGGCACCCAGGAGTTTAGGGAAAACAAAACAAAATAAACTCTGGGTCAGTCATGGGACTGGTGTGAGTAAACTCCAATCATATTATTTAACTTTGAAAATCCTTTTGAAACAAAAGGGTAAGAGTAAGACCTACCCACACATAAACACGGACGGTTTTTACCTTACTATAACCAAAACATTTTGATACCAAAATCCAGTGATATTATAATAATGTCTAATCAAGTAAATAATCAAATAGCAGAACGCTTGCATCTCATGCTCCACATACATAGTATAAAATCAAAAACCGCAGAGCGCTTATTGGAGATTGGATTCCAACTATGACAAGGTATGAGACCACCTCCCGATCAGTGTACTCTAGAGGGGATACACTGGGGTTCAACAAGAACATCTTGCAACCCGGCCCACACATGACCGACCACTCATTTCTCTTGAGTGTATCGAATATATTGCCACCTATGGTTGGGCCCACATAACCGTTATCCGGAGATACAGAAACGAAAGAAGAACAAATACGAATTTTCTCTAGATGGTGACAATGCACCCTAATGGGAATGACCCACATAGCCATGCTGCCTGTCCGATTTTTGTCATTTCCCGGTTGTGAGGCTAGAGGCTACGTCTATTTTCTCAGAACATCTGGCCACCATTCACATTGAATGCCACATCGTCAAACCCGTCGAATCACTAGTTAATCTTCTTGAAAATATTACGGGTATAAAAGCAAAGAGAAACAAATTTCTCTGCCACCAGACGTAATATCTCAGAAAGATCGTCTTATGTGATCTGTTAGGAATACTCTGTCAGACATTCGTCCATACAAATTGTCCTGGGACTAGACAAACAGAAAGCACCATTCTGGAACAGGACGACCCTTGCATTTCATTCCGTCTTCAGTTATCTTCAGCATAATCTAATTCGCAGCGCTTAGGCCTATACGGAGTGGTTTTCGGATAATAGATCCAACCGGTCTCTCCTATTGACAACAATGGTCAAAACACATCGATAGTCGGTTATTTAACTATCAGAGTAAAAAACAAACATCCATTTTAATGTATAACTAAACATCATACAATCACAAACACTTTTTATTTAATATTCGTTTTATTATTCGAATTCCCATATCTTACCAGATATTTCCCAAACCCCGTTTTTGCCTTTCCACAGTTCTTGGAAAACATTCCCAGTTATTATAAATTCTTATTCTCACATGTCCTAGAAAATATACGTTATTTACGTTCGAAAACATTTCCATTCTCTTTACATTCTTTATTTTCTACACTTGGATAATATAACCTATCTACATTGGAAAAATGTTTCCAATTTCATTATAAATAGTTTAATCTGCCAAATGTTCACTTTTAAAACATTATTCACTTTAAAATGTGAATATCATACCTATTATAGAAATCTGAACACCTTTATCAAATAACTGTTTCATAATTTTATATTCCCATTCCACTTTATAAATTCTGTTTCTAAGTCACTTCTTGTTAAATCAATATCAAGTGTATAACTAAATATTTATTACATATTCTATTATAATTTGTTAGTTCAAACTAGATATTAACCATCCTATCAGATTATAATTCCTAAAATAATTTACTTTAATACATTCGACATCGTCGAATTATAGTTCCAATTCCTATTAGTGTTATTTAGTTCTAATCATATTCCAGACATCGAAATGATTGTCATCGTTTTCTGAAACAATTTTCCAATTTCTCTTTCTAAACTTATTCTTATATTTCTTTGGGCAAACATCGTTACTTATTACTTTAGAATAAGTGGATTTCAAATCAAACTGTTTTCATTTCATAGGGAGTGTTCTATATATAAAGATCACACTTAAGCTTGGTCAACAACGCTAATTTATCGTTATAGTTCAAAAACTTGTCATACGCTGTAATATTCGCCTTTATAACTAATCTCGACATAACAGTCATGCTTAAGCCTAGTCAACAACGTTATTTTATCGTTATAGTTCAAAAACTTGTCATATGCTACTGTATTCCACTTTGTAACTAATCTCGACGTCTCTTTCCATTACAAACTAATACCATCTCTCGATAATAGTGAAGCCATTCAAGTTGGGGTATTTTAATTACCTCTCAGACCTTGATCGACAACATTCTTATCTCAGAATAGATATGAGTCCGTAATTCGAACCCCTTATTATTTATAATCTCAATCAAGCTGCATTTCTTGTTTCCTTTTTCAATATAGTTTTATAACGTATATACTTATTTTGAAATCTCTGTTGTTTATGGCTATTTTTATTAATTATTAACCCTTCACTTCAATCTCGTTATACAACTCCATTTATAATTCCTTTCCCATAATTCTTTAATACTCTTTGTCTTCTGTTAATTCTCTTCCACTCGAATTATTTAATCCAAGAAAACATCTCATTACCAACTTAATACCATCTTAAATGAATTCCATTTAAGAAATAATTGCTTTAATTAAAATAATTAAATAGTGATTAACTTCATTATTACTGAAATAAACAGTTTACTTCATACAGACTAGTTGCTTAAATAAATAATAACTATTTGTACTTAGTTCCATAATCATTTAGACTTCATTAATTGAAAAGTAATTAATAAGAAATTTTATTAATTTTGATCAATTTCTCGCTAAGTCATTAGCATTAGATTAATTGAAAATCAATTTATCAAATAATCAATTTTCAAATCAACTTCAAACCATCAGTTAATTCGTTAACTGATTTTAATTACTTCTTACTATTAGATCAATATAATTAAATCTAATTATTTCTAAATTGTTTGTTTAAAAATAATTATTCAAAATATTAACTCGGAGGATAATTATAGCTTTATAAACTTTATTTAAAAGTCAAACAATCATTTATAATTTCTTTATAAAACGAACTATAAAATGTTCATATAGAACTTCTATTATGATTTTAAACATCGTTTAAATTATAAAAATATAATTTTTATAATTTTAACTTCATTGATTTTGCCTGACGGCCAATTAACTTCTTAACAAAAAGATGGGTTTATGGTCGACTGTTGCCACTTTCTTAATCGATATCGTTTATCAAAATAACGTTGAATTTCCATACAACATCAATGTTCATACAGGGTTTCAATGTCATTTGGGTTAAAACCGTGCATATAAAACAAACAATACATATAAATATTGAGGAATCCGGTCAGATTCCTCCAACCGGTTTCCCGCATCCACAGATGTTAGTCCATACAATTTACAATAATTCCATACTAGGAAATCTTATAACCAATGGAATCAGTATCCAACCAATGATGTGTACATATGCAACGATATATATTATTCAACCAATTTAATTGTAATCTATCTAAACGACCATCACACAACATTCAACCAGTATTAAAATATAATAATAATATCTTAAAATAGATCAGAATTAGAGAATTTACTCACATTGCGCGTTAACCGTTAAATAACGATTTGTGTCAATTGATTGCACCAGACGTTTTAATCTGACAGAAATTCAAATGTGCTCTCAATTGCTTCAAACCACTTCATAGCGTAGCTTGCGTCCGTATACTTCCCGAAATATACCCTGCTCCATCCAGTATATATATTGTCCTGTCTTTTATAACGTCTTCTCCTTATATTTGCTTACCAACTCTCTCACATCTCTTCACGCTTTTCAACTCCATGCCATCACAAAACCCAAACTACTCTCCAGGCATGTAAAACTTGCGCTTGCACCTTCCTAGTTTCATGCATCCATCCCTTACAGCAAACGTTTTCCCCTTTTAATATCTCTTTTTTTTTCTATTTTTCTTTTAATATTGGGCTGAATATATATATATATATATATATATATATATATATATTGGCCCAAAAACTCCTTTAATATCCACGCCGGCAACCCAAACCATTCTTCAAAACGTTCTTCATCTTCCCAAAATCAATACCGTGAGCTTCATTTACACAGCAGACCATTTCTAAAGTCCGTGCGCCCTCTAACTTCCCCATCCCCTCCAAAAACTTGTGCTCAAACCCCATACACTAACGCCAATACAACAAGCCCATACTTCCTCAAAACATGGTCCAGGAATTTTCATTTCACCTTTTCCGTACCTCATACTCACGACACAAATCTAAATGCACACAGCACAAAACATTTTCCAGAAACCACTAACGCCATGCCTGACTGTACATGCATCCTCCGGTTCAAACGAACTCCACCTTTCCAAGTTAGAAATAGTCAACTCCCTATGACCGTACCTTCATCCTTCCCCTACTCCTCTGTCACGCCACTGTATACCAGTAAGGCTTTACTAACAATCCCTTCTTTGCGAATTCTTCCCCCATCATACGACTCCTTTCAGCTTGCACAAAACCTGAAGTCGCGTTCTGATCCTCACCTCGGCTCGAGTAAAGACGCACGACAATTTCCCTTCCAAAATTCCACTGAAATTTCGAAGCATAAGCCATTCGCCACCACCAAACTAGAATACAAGCTCGGATCCACAAATCGTTCATCGAAACCCGCAACAATTCGAACCCTAGCCCATTGATTTTTCCTTCGATTCTCAGAGTATCGATCGAACTAAAAGTAAAGCACAACAACGTGAAGAGAGTGCTTTCAGGAGCTAAAAAAACAACGAAACAAAGTTGAACATTTTCATTTGAATTTGTTTTTATTTTCTTTCTTTTTCTGTTTGGGAATGAGAGATGGTGCAGTATTTATATAGTTCTTAATTCCTTGGTGGCCAAGGAATAGAGTTGTGTAGGCGTTGAAATTTATCAACCTGTGATGAGTTTTCTTTTCGTTAGAGTGTGACTGCTTCGTTTACTGTACGTGAAAAGATGGGGGTATGATCCTTCACAGCGAAGGAATGTATAAACTATATATATATATATATATATATATATATATTCTACGGTGCCATCATATTTCGTATAGATGGATATTACCGTTCCAGTCCGAATTTCCTAGCCTTAAACTCTTACTGCATGGCCTTGGTTGGGTATATACTGGATATTATGCTGAGTTTATTTACAGTGTACTCGCAAGCAAACATAGTTATCAACTACGAAGTACATCATATTACTGTGTAGGAAATCCACATCCATACTATTTATGTAATTTACGTAGCAGGGCATTTTACAGAACAATAATTTAGCAAAGCTTACAACTTGGTGAAGGTGACTGTTTGGACAAACAGTGCATCATTTGACTAGCAATAGCTCATGTTTTAACCTTATAATATTCGGTAAGTTTAGTTTAGCTTAATTTATTGGTTCAACCTGTATGTAATTCTTCTATGTCCCACTGCCCATGTTTTAATACTTGCGGTTTTAACTAAATTTCCGCATGCACTGTGTTCATTCATTTCATTGATATTTACCAAGGTGGTATGATATGAAATATGATTATTTTCATGAAGATTGAGCACAACGTTACAAATAATGCATTTCCTATGTTAAAAATTAGTCACCACGCAAACACTAAATAGTTTGAAAACTTAAAGTTCATGCGGTATCGACTACAAATGATTCCGTAAATATACCGACTGTTATGGACAAAAATAAAAATACAGTCATGTCCAGCGAGGTGTCACGATCCCAAAAATATAATAATATCGGTGGGTTAACTCATATTGTGAAACCCCAAAATACTAATACAGGGTGCAAAATGCTTCAAATAAAAAGTTGCGTATTTAATTAATTAAAAATTACAGTAAAATTCTAAAAATTAAATTATCACTACGCCTCAAAAGAATCTTGTCTAAATTTGAAACCGATATTTAAATATATCCCAATAACCGTTATGGCCGTAAACGAATATGGCGTTGTTTTTCTGAATATTTAATTTGGGCATAACTTACAATATATAATCCGAAATTTCGATCTTTCTTTTCAGTTAGAAAAATACAGATCAACAAATTCCAACGTTTCTTGTTTCGAAGAAATCTGGTTTATAACGAGTCATGTATACTCAGTTGAAGTTCAGAACGTTAAATTACGAACTGCCATGATATTACGGGCTCAATTATATTTAATATATATTGTTATACGCTCAACTTCATTTTAATTAATATATAAATCCACTTTTACTACGAATTCAATATTTAAACTGATTTAAATATTCAAATACAAACCGATAAAAATGCGGGACGTTACAGTGTGTGTGTGTGTATACACACACACAGTAGCGCTCAATGACACCCCAAACAGTGCCAGCACCCCTTCAGTCTCCCTTTCTCCACCACACATTCAGTTTCTCTCTCCCTCCACTACCTTATTTTTAATATAAACGAAAGGTGAATGACCATTGTATTTTGGGGTGCTGAAATTTAGAGGTGTCATTGAACGCTCGTCATATATATATATATATATATATATATATATATATATATGACCCTAAATCTACAGAAAAAATATGTAGATATACTTCAGGTACATATAAAGAAAAAGGATATATGACATCATTGGATTATGAAATATTAGCTATAATATATTGCATTGAAGCATTTCGTTTATTTATAATATCTCATAAAGAAATTACAATCAGAACTGATTGTGAAGCCATAGTAAAATACGTTGATAAAAGAAAAGAAAAATCTATTATAAATAATAGATGGATAAAATTAAGACACACTATATTAAATTGTGGAACCAAAATTATTTGGGAACACATCAAAGGAAAAACAAATAAACTCCCTGATATTCTCTCAAGACTATTCATATAAACATCTGGTACATATTCCAGGTACTATAAAATTATACAATATTAGAGGATTAATATACATTATTATAAACATATCTACAGACAATGACTTCTCAAGATTGCAAAAAATTCCTAAAGACATACACAAAGAATAGATTTGTGACAAGCATCCCATTAACAGAAGACCAACACCTTGTGCTAGATAACATATGGAATCTACGAACAAATTCTACAGACAACAGCCAGAAAATGAGCATTCTATATACCCTTATAGACATATTCTCTAAAAAAGATCGAAGATTCTCGTACTATTGTTTATTCAATGGCCCAGATGCAGGAATATACACTTCATGGGAAGAAATAGGCACCAAAATAAAATACATAGAACAAAATCCTAAATATGGGATACCTTGGTTCAAAGGATATTACGATAAAGAATCTGCTAAAGAAGCAATAGAAGAAGTACTTGGAAAAGATTATATAATTTCAGAGACTATAGAACAAATCCAAAATATATCCTCTGGAAAGCTGATAAAAGACGAAGTTTCTTCTTCTAGTAATATTCTAAGTCTCAGACCAGGAGCCACATTTTCTGCTATAACCATGAAAGGCAAAGAAAAAATGGTAAATCTTGGCACTCCTCCTCAAGTTCTGGCACTAAAACCACAAAAACCTAAAGAGGAAAATCAGCCTTATTTTCCAGATCAACTACAAAGAGAACTATATTTTCTCCATCACCCGATAGAGCTGAATATCACAGAATACAAAAAAGCATACAAATTCCTCTCAGCCATTTCAGAAAAACAAATAGAAGGAATCCAAATAAAATGGGAAGTAGTCAGAAACAAAAATATATCCTGTACAAACCAATACAAAGACTGTTCAGAATTTATGACTGAATGCAAATGCACAATAATTGCTTCCTATCCGCAGGTAAATGTAAAAATGTCCCAATATAAGTTTCTGATAAATGAAGGCACCACATATGATCCACAATTTCTGCTAAATTATGGATTTATACATAAACTATATCTTGACGCTTGGACACAAACAGAATTGCCTGAACCTATTGGGAATGTAGCAGATTATTTCTCAGAGGTACTAGACACGGAAGTATGCCTAGAAATAACCTCTATACCACCTCATTTTGGTAAAAATGTATTTGATCCTACTAGACATTTAATAAAATTGAAGGCATACAATTTTGATCCAGATTATCCTGAATGGGATAAACATTTTACTCCATATAACTTCTCTACAACAAAAATGTTCGAACAAAGTGCATACGAAAGATATCGTGCATACATAGTTGGAATAAATCAAGGATGGATAGACAACAGAGATTATATCTTAGCCTCCGAAACTCCTGTTATCAAGACATACATTAGTAAAAATATACAGGAATTTAATCCCAGGTTCAAAATGTTTGATATATATCACCCTAAACCAAATATAATTGCCAACTATAAAAAGATACCAAGAGTTAAAGAAGAAGACAGAGCTTCACAATACAGCACTGAAGATTTGAATGATTGAAGACTTGGATGATTGACGTAAAGAAGTGACAAGAAATAAAGAAGCCTATAAAGTAAAATTATTCCCCTAGAATGAATAAAGACAGAAGACATTATGAAGATTCGGCACTAAGGATTTGACACTACCTACCAGATAAATGATAAGTGCTACGTGAGTTGGCAGCTAGTATGTATTATTAAGCCACTTGTAAAAATTATTGTACTATGCTAGTTTGAAAGTATGCCAGCCTATGTAAATTATCTGTAATGTTTTTCTAAGTGGGAAAATCACCCACACTTGCCGGTAGAAAACTTGCTATGAAGGCTATATAAAGTATGTAAGGCCTTCAAGAAGAGACACGAAAAAAAAAAAGACGGGAAAAAATCTCATTGTAATTCTCCAGCAAGTATTGTAATAATAATAATTTCCTTTGTGCAAAGCTTTTTAATGGCGTCCTTATATTGCTCAATGTTCTGCAACTAAACTTTCTGGTCAAAGCTAAGGGAGGAAAGGATAAGAATTCTATAGCAATGTAAGATCATTCTGCCAAAACTTTCTCTGGCTAAATTACTTGTTTCTAATGATATATGTGCATGAATACTATCTGTTTACGAATATTGTTAATTTGACACCAGATATTGGGATTATACATCTCTCTTAAAAACTAATCCAAAAGACGTAAGCTCGTTTAATCTGAATAAGTACCTATTTAAATAGTTGGGAAAAAGAAGAGAGCAACAAGGTGAGGATTGTTTTAAGAAAAAGGTATTCTGGTAATAAAAAACAAAACTTTTTAAGCAGATTTTATTTAAGTACAAAGTATCAAAGATTTAAAAGCAGCCAGACATGAACTTACTGTTATAGAAATTTATCTGATTACTCCCGAAAGCTTTGATCGTTCCTCTAAAAAGTAAAACAAAGAACCGTTCTAGTTTACTATAAAGAAATTTCCCATTAAAAACCCAAACATTCTCTCAAAAATAAAAATAAATGGAAACATTAGAACAACATTTAGAAGAAAAGTTTTTATCAAAACTATTCTACATAATGAAAAATATGGAAATAAATGAAAAACAACAATATGAAATAGTAACTGTTTTTAAAAATAAATATACTGAAGAATTAATAGACCTAACTGATGATCCCGAAATTGATTTGGATTATGCCATAAACAGCATTAACAGAACTTTTATAATAAACAGCCCAAAAGAAACAAAACCAATAAGTGACAGAACTTTTAAACAATATCTAGAAAAGTACAGAAACATTATGAAAAAACAAATAGAAAATTTTGACAATTTTATGGATTACTTCACTGATAATGAATATTATATGGATATGGATATATATAGGGATTGGTAAAAGAAACACAAAATCAAAATAAAAAATTAGAAGGCTTCCTAATGCATATAATCAGAGTTCCTAATTCTCTATTTTGAAATTTGCTTAGTGCACCCTTGGGATAAAACCTGCAAGCTGCCACTAAGGTTTCTTAATGAATTCAGAGAAAAAATTTATGTCATATATATATATATATATATACTAACTCCGGACAGCGCTTTAAAATGCTACTAAAAAGAGAAACAATAGCATTTGATGCTACTAAAAGGAAAAATAATAGCACTTAAACATAACCAAAAGCTACCTATTAAAAACAACAGCGTTTCTTACCAGAAAAAATTCTTACAAAAATGGACAGCACAGAGTTATATTTGTATTCTATCCTACATATTATTACTGATATTTTAGAACTATTTATAGATATAACGTTATATTTAATTGGTACAATAGAAATTGTAGTAGAAACTCTAGAAATTTTAAATATACCGTTAGATGATATCTCTAAACCTGATTTAGTAGAAGAATTAAATTATATATACCAGGGCCTATGTATAACATATGCCCCCCATATCATTCCACATCATTAATTAAATATACCCCCCTTATATTTGGTATCAGAGCATCTAAGATCAAAGGCCAAAGAATAATGAACAAAAACAAACCAAACAATACATCAGAATATAATAGGTTTGAATACTTAAACTTAGAAATACATAACCCTATTCAATCAATCATTTCATTGGATAAACAAAAACATAATTGTTATCTAAGAAATCATGAATACCTACACTTATTACATTCTGAAGATAAGCACTTAAATTCTGTCACAGATTTAATAATACAATTAGGAGATTCTTTACAAAACTATAATAATAGATTTTATAAACTTATAGAACTTATTTCTGAAAGTATGACTTCCAGAAATAAAAAACTACAACAAATTCAAGATAATCAAGATTACATAAAAACCTCTCTATTAAAAATAGATGAATTTGACATTACTGTAAGAAAACTGACTAAAAAATTCAAGGCGTTAAACCTTAAATGCTTTCCAAACAAAACAGACATCAATTCCCTAAAACAATTAATAGAAGAAAATAAACCAAAAGAAATTGAAACACAATCTAAAGATCTAATACAACAAGTCAAAAATCAATCTGCAATAAACAAACAACACTTTGAAACACAAATACAAAAAATTGAAAAAATGTTACAAGAAATCAAGTATATACAATTAAATTAATATGGGATATGATAATAAATGGTACATAGAAGCTACAAATCATGTCAATATGACATTCAAAAAATCTGATAACATAGCAGGATATAACAGAGACAATTTTACAAGCAGATCAGATAATACATTGTGTTTAATGTGTGATACTATTATTGCAATGATAACCCAAATCCATGATAGGTTAGACCTTATAGAAAGGCAAATTACTAGACTAAATATATCAACCCAAGAAAAAGATAACGATATTAGCCTACTAACAGAAAGATTATCAAACTTAAATATAGGACCATCAGAAGAAGGCCCAAACAAAAATAAGATAACTAAGTTAAGTTTTCTAACTTTTAAAAAATTAGATAACACACAATGAATATAAGACCATTTGCAGGAACATCTAGAACCATCACAAGTACGGATGATAGACCTATTGAAAGTAATAGTCTATCCTCAAATACATGGATGGACAGTATGCTAAGAAGATCTATTAGCTCACAATCCCAACTAGAAGAAATCATAAATGTAGATAGTGATTTAGAAGTATTTTCAAATAATCAGCTAAATACCCTAAATCCCAGAGAATTATATAGAACAGGAATGTTTACCATAAATACTGGATTATACAGACACCATAGAGAAGAAATATTATCAATTAGTGATGGAAGTCAACAAATAATAAATTTAATGTCAGCAGAAGCAATCAAACAATTAAGAATACAAAAATATAAATTAATTCATTTAGGATTAATAGTTATCGGAATAAGAGGATTGGTAAGACAAAAAATAGGAGCTAAATTACTAATAGTCCTAATAGATGATAGACATAAAGAATTAGAAAAAGGAATTTTTGGAACAATAGAAGTAGACATGAATAACAATATAGGAATTGTTTATGTATCTCCAAACTTTACAATGACATTAGCAGATTTCTATAAACATATAAAAGTGATTATACAAACAAAAGGATTTGAAAATTTTAATGGGAAGAATATATTATTAGATATAACATTTTTAGGAAAATGTATGACGAAATACACACCTAAAATTAAAATAAAACTTGATGAAGTAATAAAAACACTAACTTCAACAGGAATAACATTTTTAAGACCCATGGAAATAGATTCTTCAGTCCTAGCAGGACATGAATGGACAATACAAAATCCAAATGAGAATACACTCACATTAAAACCAAATGACGTGGTAACATATACAAATCCTAATGGATCTATATCTTTAAGGTTTAAAGATTATGGACCATCTAACCAACAAGAAATAGATTCTGATGACGAATCAAATTCAGAATTACAAAGAAATTTATAAATGGATAAAGTACTATATCCAAAAGAACTTGGAATAATATTAGAACCTTATGAAATGTTTGAATTAGAGCATCAACTTAGGAAAAATAATCAAATAGACAATAATACCTTTGTATACACTGATGATGAAAACAATATAAGAATAAAAACCATACCTACATTAGAAGCTTTCTTAGAAGATTCTAATGAATTAATAACTAATCAAAATAATGAAACAATAAAAATAAACAATAATCAGCTTATTAATGAATTAATAAGCGAATATACAGAACACTTGGACTTAATGGAAGCCCAAGGAGAAAGTACTAGTACAATAAACTATCCTCAAAGATCAACAATAACCTATCCCCAAAGATCACCAGAAGAAATGACCTATAGACTAGGACATCCTCCTAGAACAAATGTAAACCCCTACACAAATGAAAACAAAAATTTAAGGACAACTGGAAAAAGATTACCAACAGAAATAACATTCTTTGGAACAAATTCTGTAATACTCAATGTTACTGAATGTCATCCACAACTATTAGATACCTATCTAGAACAATGGACTGCTGCAATAGCTAGAGACTATTCTGCTAAACACCCAAACATACATTCAGGAGAAGAAATGGTAAGAATTGCAGAAAACTATTTAGGTGATGTTGCTAAAGGAATGTGGGAAGCATACAAATCAAATTTCCCAGATGAAGTAGCCTCCCTAGTAGCCCAAGGTGGAAATATTTACAATTTTGCATATTTAATACATAGAATAATAACTGGAAGAGAAGTAAATACAGGATTAACTTTAAGACAACAAGAAGCTATGAGAGATCTAGAACAAATACAGCTATTAGATTGGAAACATATAATAAAATTCTTAAATGAATTCTTATACTATGCAACAACCTCTGGAAATTATTATTCTAAAGAAATAGGAGATAGACTATTTTCTAAATTACCAGGAGATCTAGGTAAAGAAGTACACAATTCATGGAATGAAATGTATCCTAGAGTTCCTAAGACATATGATAATATAGGAATCCGAATAACCCATATTATTTCTGAATTAAAGAAAAAATGTACATACATACAAATACAAAGAGAATTAAAGCAAAAGAATTATGGATTCTGTTCACAAATATATACACCCCAACAATATGGTTCTAAAAATCCTATGGCTAGTAAACCAAAACCAAAGAAACAGTATACAAAGAAATACTACTTAAGAAAATCAATGGCTAAAAAACCATATCTAAATAAAACTAAACATGTCAGAAAATATAATCCTAGAAAAACATATACAAATACTATTACATGTTTTGCATGCAACCAAAAAGGACATCTTTCTTCTGCTTGTCCTAAAAGACATAATTTATTTACTAAAGAATCAAATTTAGTTGACTCTGTAAAGGAAGACTTGGTAGAAATAACTTCAGATGTTTCAGAAACTTCTACAATATATTCTATAATATCACTAGAAGGATTAGAAGAACAAGAACTACCTTCTAGTTCAGACTATTCTTTAATAGAAGAACTAACAAAAAACCAGACAAAACAATTAGATCATTTTGATCAACTATTAAACTTAGTAAACAGAGATGAATGTGAACATGACTTTAAGTACAAAATGGGAACAGATACTACAAAATGTTATTTTTGTCCTTGGTACCCTGCCTTTGACAAAAGATTTAAATGCAAAATATGCACTATAGAGATATGTTACTCCTGTGCAGAAAAACATTTTGAACTGAGTATACCAAATGAAAAGAAAATACAATTTACTGACAAAAATAAAATCAACGAAGATAGAATAAAAATTTTAGAAGAAAGAATGAATAATTTAGAACTAGAATTAGAAGAAATCAAAACAAACTTACATCAAATAGAACAAAATAGAAAAGGAAAAGAAATCATCACAACAAATAATTCTAATCTAAACAATTTAGATATACCCAATATTGAAAACCCCATTGAAAATAACTTAAATAATCTAGACAAACCAATTAGTATACCCTTAATATGTAATACTGAAAAACTAAGGGAACTAAGAATTCTAACCTTGTTAAATATAAAAGGAATAGAAATACAAGTATTAGCATTCATAGATACAGGGGCTACAAGCTCTACAATATGTTCAAAAATAATACCACACCATTTAGTCTCTAAAGCAGAAAAACCAAAACAAAGTACACAATTTGATGGAAAAACAATCATTGTAACAGATGTTGTAAAAAATGTACAAATAAGGTTTAGTACCACCTGTAATGATTGGTCCCAACATTACCCCTTAAAACACCTATGGGTAACAGAATTAAATTTAGGGAGTATAACTTTAATACTTGGATTAGATTTTTTATTAAATGATAACGGACAATTCTCTTTTAATAAAGATTATCTACAAATATCTAAAAAAACTACGTTAACACCAATTTTATCAGAGTATGCGCTTAAGAAGAGTGGTGGACAGAAAGAAAAAGAAAAACACTGCACTTGTGACACACCTGGACAATGTAAAAAACAAAAAATAATACTACAAGAAGAAAATCTTGCAAAACTGGATGATAATGAAGATAATACAGAATATAATACAGAATTAAATGAATATGAAGACAACTATGAGTATGATAAAAACACAGAACTTAGTATAGAACTGATAAATCCAAACAAATTAAGTAGAATTTTACTAAGTACTGATGATATTGACCAAATAATTAGTAGGTTAGAAAAGATAGAAATAATAGGAGAAAAACCACTAAAATATTGGGAAAACGATTCAATCTACTGTAAACTTGATATAATTAACTCAGATATAACAATAAAAACTAGATCACCAAAA
This sequence comes from Allium sativum, assembly GCA_030737875.1. NCBI lineage: Eukaryota > Viridiplantae > Streptophyta > Magnoliopsida > Asparagales > Amaryllidaceae > Allium > Allium sativum. The sequence goes on from CM060913.1 coordinate 75,737,437, forward strand.
TATGACAATTGGATGATAGAAGAATTCAAAATGCATATACAAATACTAAATAAATTAGGAATAATAAGAAAAACAGATTCAAGACATAGAACAGCAGCATTTGTAGTACAAAAAGAATCAGAAAGAAAAAGAGGCCAATCTAGAATGGTAATGGATTATACTAGACTTAATGATAATACAAATGAAGATGGTTATTGTATACCAGACAAAGACATTTTAATTAATAAAATCCAAGATAATTATTGGTTTTCCAAATTTGATCTAAAATCCGGATTCTGGCAAGTAAAAATGCACCCCGAGTCTATACCCTGGACTGCATTCACATGTAGCGAAGGACATTACGAATGGTTAGTAATGCCATTTGGATTAAAAAATGCTCCACAAATATTCCAAAGAAAAATGGATAATATATTCAGACATTGCAATAAATTTACTTGTGTTTATATAGATGATGTACTTGTTTTCTCCAAAACAAAAAAAGAACACATCTCACATCTTTATACCATATTAAGGCTATTTGAAACTCATGGCTTAATTATGTCTAAAAAGAAAATAGAACTATTTAAAAATACGATAGATTTTTTAGGAGTAAAAATAGGAAAAGGACAAATAGAATTACAACCCCATATATCAAGAAAAATACTAGAATTCCCAGATAAAATAGAAAAACTAAAACAGTTACAATCTTTTCTTGGATTAATAAATTATGCCAGACCATTTATACAAAACTTGTCAAAATACACAGGACCTTTATATAACAAAGCAAGCCCAAAAGGAAAAAGAGAATTTAACGAGGAAGATATAAAACAAGTTCAAAAAATTAAGGAAATAATAAAAGATTTAAAACCTTTAACATTACCCCTTGAATCAGAATATTTAATAATAGAAACAGATGGATCATCTCATGGATGGGGAGGTATCTTATTATCAAAAACCAATAGGTATGACCCTAAATCTACAGAAAAAATATGTAGATATACTTCAGGTACATATAAAGAAAAAGGATATATGACATCATTGGATTATGAAATATTAGCTATAATATATTGCATTGAAGCATTTCGTTTATTTATAATATCTCATAAAAAAATTACAATCAGAACTGATTGTGAAGCCATAGTAAAATACGTTGATAAAAGAAAAGAAAAATCTATTATAAATAATAGATGGATAAAATTAAGACACACTATATTAAATTGTGGAACCAAAATTATTTGGGAACACATCAAAGGAAAAACAAATAAACTCCCTGATATTCTCTCAAGACTATTCATATAAACATCTGGTACATATTCCAGGTACTATAAAATTATACAATATTAGAGGATTAATATACATTATTATAAACATATCTACAGACAATGACTTCTCAAGATTGCAAAAAATTCCTAAAGACATAACCCTAAGTTCCTAATTAGATATTTTAGAACTATTTATAGATATAATGTTATATTTAATTGGTACAATAGAAATTGTAGTAGAAACTCTAGAAATTTTAAATATACCGTTAGATGATATCTCTAAACCTGATTTAGTAGAAGAATTAAATTATATATACCAGGGCCTATGTATAACATATGCCCCCCATATCATTCCACATCATTAATTAATATATATATATATATATATATATATATATATATATATATATATATATATAGACACACACACGTGTTCTAGGGTATCCCGCCTGTTTTGTAGCATCTTTATCTGTTTGTGAGCCACACCAATTCAAATCCAATAAGAATTTGTAAATGTTGAATTCATATATATATATATATATATATATATATATATATATATATATATATATAATTTATTCAAAATTTGAGCTCGTTCCGATATTCATAGAATAATATATTCCATATTTAAATTTAATGGTTCGAATAAATGTCTGAACGGTGAATGATTGTGCTGAGATTTTGAAAATATTACGAATGTCGGAAGGAACTCAAATTTTGAATAGATGATAATATATATGTAGATTGAACATCTACAAGTTCTCGTTAGATTTTGATTGGTATTGCCCACGAACGGATATGGTGCTAATGAGGTGTTGCAAAGCAGGAGAGTCCCAGAGCACTCCTCTCTTCCTCCCTGCCTCCCTCTCTCTTTATATATATATATATATATACATATATATATATATATATATATATATATATATATATATATTATATGCGCGCGGATCTCAACTATATATTAAATCCTCCATGAATTCCATTTTTTTTGTAAAGACAAACCAATTCGTCCTTGCAATTGTTAGTTCCAAAGGAAACATACTGCTCCAGTACATTTTATTGACTGGCCTAAATAAAATATTCGTCCTTCCAACTGTTTCTTCTAATTTGTGTCTTTGTGATATTATGAACTTGCATGTTGCTAAATGCACCGTTTTGCTTCACAGTGAAGGAGTTATACCAAACAGACACTGCCGAAGAATCTGTTGTATTCGTCAACTTTGAAAAACCTAATTAACGATTTATATTGCAATAAAAAGGCGCTAAAATCAAACACGTCCTGTGGTATACTATTATATTTATAATACAATAATTTGTTCCTTAAATGTCTGACTTCAACCTTTGGCATGATTCACAAATCATATCATATTACTTGCAGGCACCTTACCAATTTGCAATTCTGAAATATTTCAATGAACATTGGTCATCTACCCACTTCCATTGAAAAGGAAATGCTGTTGCTAGTAAATACATCATGGTTACTTGAAGAAGAATTAGGAGAAGACACATCTCTTCTTGCTGTAAACCCTGGCTCTTGTGGCTTACAAACCGATGCATCTTGATGATCACTCAACATGACCACCACCGACGACATTGTTGGTCTAGCTTCAGGTTTTTGCTGTACGCATAGCACGCCTACTTTTATACATCTTATAATTTCATCCAAAGAGAACTCGTGATCCATGGATGGGTCGATTAATTCTTTTCCTCTATCTTCTGTCAATAAACGCCATGCCTGAAATTATTATCGAAAATCTTAAAATTTCAATCTTGTTTCACAATGCATCTCTCTCACCACAATTCAACTTGCATTTTAATTCCAACTCAAACAACTTGCATTTGAAAATGTCAAACAACTTATTTCTTCTTTTTCCAAGTTGTTATCATACAATAAGAACAAGTTATGAGTAGTTGACTACTTATAAACAGCTGCTAAATGTGCTTTGTGTGGATATTCTTAAACTTACTTTAATTAGGAGGTTAGACTGTGGCTCAGTGAGGAACACGCCTTTGCTTCTCTGTCCGCTTACAATTTCAAGTAATATAACTCCGAAACTGAACACATCGGATTTGATTGAGAAAACACCATCCATTGCATACTCAGGAGACATATAACCACTGGGTATTTTAAGATAAATGAAAATGAACATTCAAGTGAAAATTTGTATAAAAAATGCTATTAAAAGGAATTTATTCTTACTATGTGCCAACCACCCGTTTTGTTCTTGTGGTTGCTTCATCCCCACCAAGAATCCTTGCTAGGCCAAAATCTGAAATTTTGGGATTCATATCTTTGTCAAGAAGAACATTGCTAGTTTTTAAATCTCTATGGATTATTCTAAACCTAGAGTCTTGATGAAGGTACAGAAGCCCTCGTGCAATTCCTGTAATAATATGGTAGCGTGTTGGCCAATCCAAACGTTTACCACCTGCTTTATCTGTCATTGGAATTATGATACACAACAATTAAAATAAGTACTCTGTTATGGTAAGTATTTTTCTTTAATTAATGGAATATAAGTAAACTACCAAATAGAAAAGCATCCAAGCTTTTGTTGTGCATATATTCATATACTAGCATTCTTTCCTCCCCTTGTGTGCAACAACCCAACAGTCGGACAAGATTTCTATGTTGAAGCTTTGCTATTAATGAAACCTCAGTTTTAAATTCATCAATTCCTTGGTTGGAATCTTTAGACAATCTCTTGATTGCAATTTCTTTGTCCCCTTGTAAGATACCCTGACATGCATTTAATTGTACATGCGGATTCATATTAAGAGATTAGTTATTTCTCAGCCTGTTCTAATGTGAAAAGCTACTGACATGAATTCTATGAAAGCAAAGTTTGTAAATTGAAGAGATGCAAAATTCAAAAGTGTTACAACAAAAATGGGCGTGCTCTTATAGTGATTGGATGACTCGTTTATTATGAAGCATTTTGTTTCTGATATGGTGCATCCAAGTTAGTTTGTTTAGAAAAGGAGACAATAAAGTATATGATTGAAACAATACATCAATCTTTTGTCTAGAGATAGGAATGCAGCTACAACCAGTTATGTTTAACATGTGACTAGCACTGTTCTTCATTAAACATAAGCAGTGGTATGTGGTAGTCCATAAATAACGCTAATAGGTGTGTAATCCTACCTTGTACACTGGACCATATCCACCTTCTCCAAGTTTATTAACAACTGCAAAATTATCAGTTGCAACAACCATGGACTCTAGATCAAATAATGGTAACTCTAGGTCTTCATCTTTCCTTATGCTTTCCTCATTCCAGTTCTCTGCATTATATAGATCTATATCACATGCTATTGTTCTCATCCACATTATAATGAATCCGAGTTATTATTTTCCCTCAAATGATAGTAAAAAGTTGCTGATATTCACATGCAGATACACATATCAAATGAGATATAAAAGTGATCAATATGCAAGTGTACCTTTTCTAATTCTTTTCTTCTTTCTACATATGCAGTACATGATGCAGGCAAGCAATAAAATCCCGATGACAAGGCTCACTGTGGTTGCAATGATTTTACTCTCTTTCTTGTTAGAATTGCTTGGTGACGGCGATATAGCTGTTAAGGCATCAATTTTTATTTTATTTTTTGAATTGAACGGAATTTAATATGTTGAATGATAAGAACTTATTTCTATGGTGCCTTACAATGCTGAAAGCAAATGAAAATAAGGATAATAGCTTCTGACTTAAAGAGACTGATTGAATAATTCCTAGGTGGAACATTTTTGCAGTTATCGGGATCTTTAATCATAACAAATTATGCAGTTCCAAGACCCAATCTAAATATCTAGTTTCATAATATGAAAGGTGTATGTTTCTGTGTTGACCTTTTATTATTATTTACAGATAATAAAAAATTGTTGCTTGAGTTGTGCAACCAGAAGATTTAAAAGTCAAAAGCACCAGCAGCAAAAGCATACAAAATTATGCATTGTGATGGCAACTTCTCCACCTAAAATATTTTAAGTGTGGTGCTAAAGGCACCCTAATATGTTATTCCTAATACCGCAACTAAAAAAAATACCAAAAGAATTAGTATTACACTCTTCTTAAAACCACGCACTCAAAAAGTAGAGACTACTACATTGTTTTACTCTATTTTTATTTTGCTCGATATTCGTTCGTCCTCATTTTTTAAACCAATCAACCAGCTAAACCCAGTACAGGAACAGTTCTTAGCACCACACTATTTTTTTAATTGCGGTATTAGGAAGAACGTATTGGGGTACCCTTTGCACCACACTATTTTAAAAGGTACATTGCTAAGTCAATAATACCAAAAATAACTCAACATTGTATCAAGTATTAGTTTAATCTTATAACGGGCTGAAAAGTACTTCATCTTTTCAAATTCAACCAACATTAGGAAAAACTATATAGTGTGACTTCTAAGCTCGAAACATCAAAAAATAGTAATTACCTCCAGGGAAGGAAACTGCGTAATGTGTTTTAAAATGTGACTCAACTAATAATAAAATAGATAATTAATAGTATTGCAAAGTTGACCACAGAAAATTCAATATTATTTTCCTACATTTCACGACTGTGTCAAATTCCACATGTTATTCGCAGATTATAGTGATGATACATTAAATTTTTGAAAATTGTTTGTTCATAACATGGAATAAATTTTAGATTATGTCCACTCAAAAGTTTCTTGTCTATCCAGGAGTCGAGAAAGCAAAACAGTGAGTATATGGCTGTTGAAAGTTGAAACTCACTAGTCACTACTCATATTTTTTGAACACATGTAACTGTTTTAACACAAACAGTTGCATCTATTCATCAATCATCGATTTCTATTTGAATGGATTAAAACTATTTTATTTTATCCGTCTGGGATTTAAAAAAAAAAAAAAAAAAAAATGCTTTGAACATATTTTAGGAAACAGATAGTATTCAAGCACTGAAGTCTAGTAACGGGAATAAAACTACATTTTTTGACGCACCTACATCAGCCGCAGCCAACCTGAGATAGAAATCTTGACCATCATTCCCAAGATCAGCAACATCATTAAGATCAGAAACAAACATAACACAACCACTTCCACCAGAACGCACATCGGAATTTGCAAACCCAGTACACGAACACTTCTTCAAGCAACTCTCTCTACACTCATCAAGACTTGCAATACTTGCATCAATGGTTGCACTTAAGCTATCAGGCAGCACTACATGCTGCATCTTAAAAAACCGGTCGGTCTGATTCCTACAGTCCAGCCGAGTCTTACGTACACACCCTTCATCCGTATCCCTCAAAGCCCAGTCTGCTGGCCTTTTAGGCTCAAACCCATGAAAACACTCACACACAGGCAACGTGCTCGGGTTGCACTTAGCATTCGGCCCACATACATTGTACTTATCACACCTACTACTAGGTGCAGACCATACTAAGTTCCATGCACCCGAACTTTCGACCCATATGTACCTATTCGCTATTCCATCGTACGTGATTACCGATCTAGCAAGCGTTGAAGGGTTGGTCATTTCATACATTAACGATATCTCTGAAGTGTTGTTTACAAATGTTAAGTCGTAGTCTCCATAGGATTTGAAATCGGGCAACCCACTAAACTCTAACCCGTTCCACATTCCTGATCTCCAGACCAGTTTGGTACCATCGAACTCGCACAGTTCGTGAGCGCCACGGATATCTATGGCAAGAGTATAAGAGCCTGGAGATGGGTCAGATTCGGATTTCCAGGAAGTGACGTTATGGGCCAATCCTGTAGTCAGGTCCCAACCTAGCTTCATGTGTGGCAAGTGGGTATCAGTTGGGTAGTCAAAACTTTGCCATGCGTACCTGCTTTCTTGATTGTTTTTTGAATCTCGAACGATGAAGTTTCCGGTGTCTAATAACTGCGCAACAGGATTGGGTATGGATGAAGAGGGCAGAAACAAGATAATGGAAGATGTGCCATTAGCATTTATATAAAGAGTGCCATTAGGAGATATATTTAAGCTTACACTCACGCCGTGGTTTGTGACTGGAATATTGCGATTACCAACCCATACTATAGTTTGTGGTTTGATGCTATGGTACCAGATACCGATATATCTGTTGCTTGTGTTAGTGGGGCTGAAGAATCCAAGCGCAAATTTTCTTCCTGATGAAACTAGCTGTTCTCCTTCAGATAAATTTAGATTTGGAGATATAAGGTCTGTGGCCAAAGAATGATAGAAAAGATGAGAGACGAGTAAGAAAAATGAAAACTTCATATTCATTACTGCGTACAGGTACATGTAAGAAGGCATATAAGAACTCGATAGGATTCGGTCAACGATCTCGCACAAATGTGGAATCATGCCCAAAGATTGTGATCAAATGAGACTTTGAAATGGTTTGTTGTAATATTTTAATGTTGTAACTAATACTTGATGTAGGCATCCAATAATTTTATGTATCGCTGAATTCGCATAGTGAATTCGTATTTTTTTTTTTTTTTCGTACAAAAGTTGTACTCAACAAGATTCAGAATTGCAACTGTTCTTCATTAAAGAGACTGATCGGTGTGTAAGAACACAATTACCACATACCACTGCTTATGTTTAATGAAGAACACAATTTTGAAAGTTATGACTTTTGAACTCCTTTAAAAAAAAATTCAAAATTGCTGAAGTGATTAAGAGAGAGAACAATGGGACCACCTGAGTTTTGCCTTGAAATCCGAAGCTAGAGCCCCACCTATCTCTTTCTATTTCGACTTAATTATACCTGAAATTCATTCGGATAAGATAGCAAAGTTTAATAAATATTTCTTTTACTTATATATGACCCCAAAGTATAGAAACACTATTTTCATACTATGGAACCTCATATAAATATTTCTTGCGCTTATATATAACCACAAACTAACGACTTTAAACATATACATGTTAGATCTAGGAATACAGAAATACTCTTTTCATGCTATTAAACTGCATAAAAATCTGTTTTATTTATACATAAATACAAAACAATGACTTTAAACATATACAGGTTGGGTCTATAGAAATTGCTTCTTTCCCTATTATTTAAGAATTAAGATCAATCAAGCAAGGTTGAAAAGTTATATTCTAAGACATTGAATTCAAAATAAAGCTAACAGCACAATACATGGCATATAAATATTACAAAAAGAATAGACCCCAATAATTCAAAAATGTTTTATTGGAGCATGATGTAATTAATTTCTGCATTCCAGGTTAGAAGCTATTATTCTTTATTATTATTATTATTATTATTATTATTTTTTTAAGACCATAATCTTTATTTGATAAGAGCAACACAGCACATTCACAGTGTTTTTCTTTTCTATATTTCTTCTATAACATATCAAAACCATGGATTTTGTTCATTGGTTATTAGGGAGAACACAAGTGTCTAGAAAAAAGTTTGTATTATTCATTGTATGTTGTAAATCCTCCTCAAAAACAGAATGTATCTAATCCAAACAAAAATGATGATATATCACAGCCACAGTCCACAGTGAGCTTTATCGCCATGCTTTATCGTTTGCCTACGTCCTATACTGCATATGAATAAAGAAGCAAACCATTAGAAAAAGTACGTTCGTACAGTGATCAGTTCTAGTAGAAACGCATGTGTATATCTACAATTTCTCAATATCATATGAGGGAAATTAATCTGTGATTCATTACAACGTGGACAAGAAGATCTTAACATATGAAATATATCCACATAATGCAGAGAACTAGAATGAGGTTAGCAGCATAGAAACTTTATCCTTTAAACTCATTCCTCTCTGACTCATAGCCATGTTTAAAACTAATTAAAACATGAATAACACATAATGTGCAGAGAACTAGAATGAGGTTAGTCGTGTACTGACGACTTTCCAAAAGTTGCCCACCTTTTTTTTTTTTTTCTTAAACATGAATGACACATAACCATAGGATTAATTTTCAACAACAAAGTAGTCCACAAGACTTATTCTAAAATTAAGGTCAAATTGGTTGAATACTTGTCAAGCTTACTATTCTAAAATTTGGGTCAAAATCTTGGAAATAAGTCTTTACTGGTCGCAAATTGTCTAAATACACTTGTACACTGTACCATGGATTCATTGGATACAAACTTTTTCTAGTGAAACTGGGAAGATGATGGAAAAATCCACACCAATCGCTGATTTGTTCCTAGATTCTCATTTATACAATCGACCGTTAGAAACACATTCCTCGACTTCGCTTTCCTTTAATTTGGGATAAATACATCCCCCAAAATCCATTTTTACGTAGAAACTTCTCCATCATGCACTGATCTATCTTCTTGATAACAATATCAAAGAAAATCAGTAGCATCCGATATCTAAATGTGGATGTTGTTGTTGGAATTTGAGATAGAAAGGAGGAGACCATTCAACAGTTGTTCCATAGGAAGGCTGGAAAATGGGAACCATTTGTTTGAACATTTATACAATGACCCATATAATTCATACATTAGATCTTTTAGTTCAGATTTTTTATTTTTATTTTTTCCTCCATCAATGACTCAGATTTTTTATCTTCCATGTCATTGATTTTGCTATGTTATATTGCCTACTAATTATTTCTTTTGTTTTCTTCCAAATGGCAGAATGCACACAGTCATTCTTTATTCTCGCTTTTACAATATTTGAATTTTGATAGCTCTCGAAAGATCTTGAGTTCACTTCTAAATTTATTAACAGGATGCATTATTCAGTTTATTTCAGCGTTCACTTTCAGGGATTAAATTTAAGGACTTAAAACTACATTTTCAAAGATGACTTTTAGTCCCTTTGAAATTTAGTTTGTAGTTGATAGCTCTTTTAAATTTTAATGGTTTGCATCAATGAGTCCGTACGCCCTAAAACTGTCTAACTTGCGGGGTTAATAATATAATAACATAATCTTGAATCAGTCTTGATTAATATTTAATCTAGCTAGAACATGGATTGGTGATAAAGTTGAAATACTTTCAAACAAATAAAAGGATTTGCATCTTTTATATTAGTTATAAATGTGATTTGGAATGGAAAATTAAAGTATTTAGTCTAGAAAAATAATATAAAATCAAACTTAAGCCTAAACTGATTCAAAATTTGAACCATTTTTGAAATCATAATTAGTTTTGAATATCTTGAGACCAAACCAATCTACTTACAAAAGTAGACATTCAAAAGAAAAAGATACAACTTTATTCAATTGATTGTCGATTTTAGGGATCAGTTCCATCTTAAAACTTTATTTTTGTAATCTTAAACCAAAATTTTCCTCCTAGCATTTTCACAATGCTTAGAAACCTATCTCTACTCTTCCACACTCTGTTATATGTGTGTACGTTAGAACAAGAACTATGATTTGTTCGAGTAATTCAAACAACTAAAACAGTGATCTTTAACAAACAAAACATAATGAAAGAAAGAAAAAAAAAAAATTCATCACTATGATCTTAATCAACACTGAGGCAACCACCTTCCATTTTATCGACAATGTGGAACAATATATAGTTTAGTGCAATAGTTATTCCTAAGATAAACATCTGTAGTCAACTTAGGAATAGTATTATCTATTTACATGTTAGTTGAGTCATACCTGTAAACATAGGCTTTCTCGTTAGTGGATCTTTTTATTTGCTTTTTTTTTTTTTTTTTTTTTTTTTAACATTTAGAACTTAGGAAGCACGTTATAATTATTTATTTTTCTTAAGTTGGTATTGTTAGAAATTGAAGTATTTGTCCTGCCTGTTAAGATATTTCATGTGTACCTCATACTTGATGCAAATGGTTCAAACAATTTTCACTATCATTGAATTAGCATGCCAAATTTGATATTGTCATTTTTATAAAAAAAATCCCTTCAACAAAATATCACCATACCAACAAATGTTTCATTGGACGATGATGTAATTGCTTTATTTATTTTATGTTAGAAGCTACTATTCTTTATTTGGATTATTTTTCCTACCATTGTAGAGGTGTCCCTAAAAATAAGTTTCTATTATCTAAAGTGTTAAATTCTCTTCAATCACAAGATTTGTTTATTTCAAATAAAGTGATACCTTCACAGTTCTGTCGCAATCACAAATCAATTCTAACAAGAAAGAGAGTGGAATCTTCGCAACAACAGTGAGCTTAATTATCACCGTTGCTTTATCATTTGCCTGCATCACTGCATGTGTAGAAACAAGAAACTGTAATTGCTTCTACTGGTAATTTTATAGTTGCTAATAAACCTAGAGAAGTTGGATGTGATCCACCAAGGTACAGTTGCACATCCTTTTGTCTTTAATTTTTTTCCTATAAGTCATATTTTAAGAAAAGTGAGCAGCTGCTGATGGAAAGGATGCAGAATAAAAACCTCTATCCAGGAGCTTTACAGATAAATATGTAACTGACTGTAGTTACATGTGTAATTGATTGTAGTTACATGTCCATCTCCATAGTTAATATAGAAATTTACACAGTCGTCTTTTTTTAGCATTGATAGGTCTAGAAGTAGAAAAAGAGATGCTAGAGGGTCAAGAAATGAAAGCCAGGAAATGTCAGTAAATGGAGAAATTCACAGAGCTTGTTAGATTTGAAAGTGGGGGCAAAATGACAGCCATATGATCAGTTTTCTAACAATCTGACAAAATATATTTCGGACCCTTTAGCATTCTTGAAGTACAAAATATCAAGGTCTGAAAGTCCCTTTTTGTTCCATTCCATCCGTTGGATATTTTTTTGATTTCGGCTCCGTTTCTGAAATTCTGGATGTTTCAGTTAAATTCCGTTTCCACTCCTCATACTTTTAAAACAAATTTTATGCACGATAGATTAATAAAATGTAAATTTATATTCCCTCCTGATCAAATTAGACCACGTTTTGGAAGTTTTCACACATACTTAGAGAACTAAAAAAATGGCATAGTTACTCTTCAGCTTGTTCACCTGCTGCAATTACTTTATATTAAATGCAGTTTGATTCTTCATCAAAAAATGCACAATCCATGCACCTTTTGTCTCTTCAGCTTCTACCGATTAAGATTGAAGGGAAATATACATAGGAACAGTAGCGGATACAGAATGTAATTCCAGTGGGGGTACTTCATGGTTAGGACATTTTCACAAATATATATAGTATGCACTGTAAATTGATAAAAATTAAAGAAAATTTTCATAGTATCATCTCAGCTTTAACCAAATATGAAGCAAAATGATAGCCACAGTCGCTTTTGTGCGACTATGGCTAAGAATCGCGGGCCCCACGAGAAAGAAACGAGGGGACCGCTGCAATTTATTTAAAAAAAAATTTGAGGCCTCACTGAATTTCTCTTGGGGTCCCAGGACTGCCTGTGCAGTCGCTTGCATACCTTAGTGGGGGCAACTTTGTATACTAAACACATTATATAAATAAAAAAGTTATATATATATATATATATATATATATACACATACATACATACATATATATATATATATATATATATATTATAATTTTATAAACCTCAGTGGGGGACACTGCCTCCACTGGTCCCTTAGTGCATCCGCCACTGCATAGGAAATACAATTTTTTTAGTTGTTGAATAAAGATGCGGGCACATAGAATTAAATGAATGCATTGTAAGCATAAAAGACAACTGTATGAGCATTAATGATGATATGGAAAGTTTTGTAAAGAAGGTTAAAAATGAAAACAAAGTGCATATTTGTCTCAACGTCATCTGTTTAGCAAAATGTTCTGAGTTTTAAAACATCATGTATTTTGGATTGAAGACGGTATTTAAAATGAACAAAAAGTAAGCCGGTATAAGAGCAGCCTCTGAATCATGAATTGGTCCAATAAGCGCCCCCAACAGATATTCAAAGTTGTACTATTCAGTAAGATATTACGTTATCAATTCTGAATTCGGAATTGGCCCCGTGCGCTGATTTTATCAGCTCGCTTCGTTGCGAGCCTATTTAATCAGCTCGCGAAGTTGCTAGTCTATTTAATCAGCTCGCGACAGCAGAAAACACCAAGTTAATTTTCTTCGTTGCGAGTCTATTTAATCAGCTCGCGACGTTGCAAGTCTATTTAATCAGCTTGCAACGCCATAAAATGCCAAATTAACGTTAAGAGCCTAAAAAGTAGGCGTGAAACGGATTTTTTTAATCTGTTTGGCAGAACACACAACAGGTATTATTCAGCTGAATATTAATTTTGTTGGAGATGCTCTAAAACGGACGTAAGTCACATAACAATGGCAGAAAGAAAATAAGTGTCGGATAGAAACCCTACCCCACTTTCCAGCCACCATTTCCACCTCCTTCGACGCCGTCTCCTGCCGGTCCTCCACCTCCGGTCCCTCCGGACTCCTCCTTGCAGCCTTCAGCGCCTGCCGCGGCTTCCAACCAGCCTTCCACAACCACCTCCCAGTCTCGAACGACATGTCATCAGCCTTTTCCTCCACCTCCGACTTTCCAGCCACCATTTCCACCTCCTTCGACGCCGTCTCCTGCCCGTCCTCCACCTCCGTTCCCTCCGGACTCCTCCTTGCAGCCTCCAGCGCCTGCCGCGGCTTCCAACCAGCCTTCCACAACCACCTCCCAGTCTCAAACGAAATGTCATCAGCCTCTTCCTCCACCTCCTTCCACTAAATACGACAATTGTCCTTCTGCGAACGAATTGGGTGAGGTATCTTAACCGCAAGTCAGCACGTTCAGCCCTGCATTCATCGATGAATAATGGAAGCGTTTTTTCAACCTGGAGGAATCCCTCCCTAGGAAGTATCACAAAAGTAGGTCAGACAAAGGCGGTGAAGATTTCTTCCCAAGCAGATAGTTCCTCTCAGGGCCTTATCTTCTTCTTCCTCGTCCTTTTGTCTCAGGAAACAATGCTTCGGAAGCTACTGGAGCCCGGAAGGATGTGTCTCAGGTAATCAAGTGTCAATTCATATTCCACTTCCAGTTAAATTTTATGAGTTTAATAGTTTGAATTGTGCCAAAATATCCGATGATGTGGTCCGTAAGACAAGACAATAGTGCAAAAACACAATTATAATTTATGTTGTTGGTTATAAACCACATTACCCTTTTTTAAGACATATATTCATAGAGTATGGAGACCAGCAATATTTTACTATTTATTGTAAAGAGAATGACTTTTATGTCATTAAATTCGAGAAAAAAGAAGCCTTCAACAAAACATTGGATTTTTATAGTGTGTTGCTAAAGGCAAATCGTTTTCCTTTTCATAATACTACAAATAAAAATAATAAGCACAATTAATTTTATGTACTTTCTAGTACCACAAGCAGTTCATACGACAATCAACCACCGTACAAAATTGTTTTGCATGACATACAAGCCCCGATCAATACCGTTTTACATGGTCATCAATCGCCGAACTATCGTTGATCGGTGGTTGATCACCAAGGAAAATAATGTTGATCGACGGTTGATCGTCATGCAAAAATAAATAAAAATAATGTGCTTGGTAGCCCTTTAAAAAAATTTGGTATTAAGAAGAATGAAGTATAAAATTTTATGGTATTTTTTAGTAATGATATTAGTAAGAGGAAAACAAGGTGCCCTTAGCAACACACTTTTTTATGATAGAAAGTTAATAATGATGAAACTTTGGACTAGGGGTGAGCATTATTCGGTTAAACCAAATAAACCAACCGAACCAATTTATTTTGGTCGATTTGGTTCGGTTTTGAAATTAAATCGGTTTGTAATCGGCCCGAAAAAATATTAAGTTTGGTTATCGGTTTAACAAAATTAACCAAACTTTTACTATATTTTCAAAATTATCGGTATTATAATACATATTTTAGATTAGTTTAGTTATTTAAGTATATATATATATATATTAATCATCACCTATGTGTCAAAATAAATATTAAAAAGCATAAAAATAAAAATTACTATAATCATATATTTATAATTTGTATCGAATTATAGTGAATATTTCAAACACAAAGTGTATGACATTTTTAGTTCGGTTTAACCGGATAACCAACTGAACCAACCAAACTTAATTTGGTTGGTTTGGTTTGGTTTTCATTTTTAATGGTTTTAGTTTGGTTTGACAAATTTATCATCGGATAAACCAAACCAACCAAATGCTCACCCCTACTTTGGACGACGAATGAAGCTTAATAAAGATTTATTGCATATTATTCCCATATGAATTTGATAACCTGATCTTCCCCTGGAATACTGAACAGAAGAGGTGATCAATAGAATTGCATTTGTTCTTGGTAACCCCTTAAAACTTGATAAATTTATAGAAGGAATCAGGAAAAATGCTTTTGCATGTGTCCTGGTAGAAATTTCAAGTCCATTCTCTTAAGAAAATATAAGTTCTATCAGAAAATGATCAGTTGGTTATGCACGATGTGGAATATGAGTGGTTTCCTCCAGTTTGTTCGAATGTCATAGTTTTGGACACCTAGATAATGATTGTTCATTTACTAAAAATTGGGTTCCTAAGAAAATTGTTACTCCAAGTGTAACGTCCTGCCTTTTTGATTGCTTCAAATCGGTAATTAAACCTACTTAAAGCGTTAAAATCGATGGATCGTTATTTAGCTTACAGAGTTTAAAAACAAAATCAACACAGAATAAATAAGTAACACAATATTGAACAACGAAATAATCTTTTATATACTAATCAAAATTTTGATACAAGATTTTTCTATACATTGGAACTGAAAAAACAATTTAAATACAGAAAACTATTTACTGGTTTAAATCTTCAAAGTGTGCACGTCTTCGAAAATCCTAAGTCTTTGCCAATCTTCGAATCCACTGCTGTAATATTTAAATCTGTAACACTCGGGGTCTGACCTGAGCGTTTCATGCAAAAACATAAAATACTCGAGTTAGGATTAATCATAGTTCAAGTAAATTAACTTCTATATAAACTGAATAAATAGTTAATCCTATAATTCTCTAAATTTGGAGTACATCAAACCCAAGAGAAACTGTTGGAATATATCATAGCAATTTGGGACGAAACAAATCGGGACAACGTATGGGTTTATATATATACATATGCCGATGACATATATATACACATACAGTGGTATATATACATATGTGTACATCGTCCACCATATATATATACTAAAAAAACATATATACATATGTCGCTGACACACACACACAAATATATATATATATACACACACACACACACATACATACATATGTGTACATCGACCTCCCCCCCCCCCTCCCCCCACACACACATACATACATACATATATATATACACACACACACACACACACTAAAGTCATGCTTATAATAAACAAGAAATGCACTACGAGGTACGAGATAGTTTATGCGTCTTGGCCGGTAAGGGGTGACTAATGCATGCAGCTAGAACAAGACTTAATGCCAACTCATGTCCTAGTACAAGGCACGAAGAATAGCCGGTGCATCTCATCAGTGATCAACAAATTAAAATGTGGCTAAGTGATCAACATGTTGCAGTGAATAAAATGTGGCCAAGTGATCAACACATTACAATAAATAAGATATGGTCGAGGTGATCAGCATATTACAGTAAGTAAAAAGTGGCCTATGTATATATGAATATTGTTACGTTCAAGGATGCTGAATATTCTCAGCCCCATTTACTCACGTAGGCCGAAAAGAAATGGGGATTAGGGATCAAGAGTGCTCACAACAAAATAAAAAAGGGGAAAAACAAGTATATAAATAGAAGTAGCCATTCATAAGTATCAATTTAATATTCAAAGTGTGACGGCCCGCCCCGCACCAACCGACATTACTCCATGAGTGCGCTGTACACATGCCCAGCTAGCACGGAACGGTCGTCAGAAGAAAAGAAAGAAGAGAATGAACTAATCAAAAACCTGTAGAATGTCTCACAGCGCATAGGATAAAATATAATAACAACATACTTGACATAAAACAGGCGAGACAGTGCATAAGCTGAAAACTAAAACTACACATCATAGCAGCGGAAATCCAAATACAGCTTATGTTTCACATCGCCATTATTACAACTTTTCAGACTGTCTCTAAATCTAAGCAAAGGAAAAGGTACACTACTAATGCCCAAAGTAGTGACCCGCAGCGACACAGGGAGAATATCTATATATATCATACGTGGAAGCCTCCTGCTCGTCTCCGGCATAGCTACTCGTGCATCACCAGCTAACCTGTCTCTAGTCTGCTCGTGAGAGCACCGAGAGTAATAAGAAGAGACATAAAACTCTGGGTCAGACAAAAGTCTGGTATGAGCGATAAGCAGCAAAACAGAACAATAACAGGTATACTAAACCATACCTGAACCTGGACCTGCAACCAAAGAGTTAGCACTACATACCGTACAATACTCTAAGGTGTCATTGAATAAATGGTGTAAAGATAATGGGGGTGGAGGTGTGCATGTCATAATGATGGCAAACAAATCAAACATAGCAACCATCCTCACATCTCTCACTCAGTGCGTAAAGCATACGATATCTACCGCTTCGATCACTAGACCCATCGAAGTAGTGATGGAGTTCAACTTGTACAACTACTGCTACTGCCAAGCTTACCACATGGAGTCATGACCAAACCTTTACAAATGACCCCACTTCATTGGTCTATAGCTCTTTAGTCATACCTAGGCCACTGTGGCCCTGAATCCGTTCACGTACCCCCTACACATAGTGATCCAAAGTTATAGACATCGACAACTCCTTAGCACACGTCCCGCAGCAAAGCCCAATTATGAAGTTCCCTCCTTGGTTCCCATCTGGATCCTGAGGTACAACTCCTCATTTGGACTTCTTTTGCATATCGGATTTAGGTCTACTTGGTGTTCGATCCTCTGGTTCGGTTCGCCCCCTCCTGCTTGGTTCGGCTCGAATGCTCCTTTCTAGTTCAGTTCGGGTGCTCGAATGCTCTTATTTGGTTCGGGTCGGATGCCCCTATCCGGTTCGGATCGGATGCCCCTATCCGGTTGCTCATATCCGAATGCTCCTATCCGGATGCTCCTATACAAATGCTCTTATCCGAATGCTCCTATCCGAATGCTCCTATCCGGATGCTCCTATCTGAATGCTCCTATCCGCATGCTCCTATCCGAATGCTTCTATCCGGTTTGCTCCTATCCGGATGCTCCTATCTGAATGCTCCTACCCGGTTTGCTGCAAGTTTTTCCAGCAAGCTATTTTTGCCAAACGACGGCGTTTTCAACCATTCTAACTTTTCTATGCAATCACAAAACATACCATACAGTCACAGCAACATGTATAATCATCCACAAACACTAAAACAACAATATGACATGTTTGTAAGGATCAAACATATCCAAAAACTCATGTTTTCCCCTTAATCATGTTTAACAACAACTAATGATAGGATTAGCAAAACTTAACCAAATTAACCCAAATTTCTATCAGAGCCCTAGAATATCATTTTAGAATTTTACAAATTTTTCCAGATTTTTCGGAGCTATAATTTCGCTAATTATCACTAATCACCCATAATTAGCCGTAATTAGTGTCAAAACAATGCTAATCACTCACCTTGGCCACAAATAAATTTTAGATCTGAAATAATCTACTGTTTGGCGCTGTTCCCAATGTAACACAGCAGCTCTAACCTTGCTTTGGTGCTTTCTCTCCTTAATTTTAGGTAGTTTAAGCCAAAACTTGATTAAGAAGTGATTAAGGATGATTCTAGATGTTGAAGGCCATTGTTAGGGTTTTCTAAGATGTATGTGGCGGCTGAGAAATGAGAAAAAACGAAATCCCTAACCCTAACAGCCCTTAAATACTCCAAATCCCGAAATCCCCTTTGGGCCTAGCTGCTAATCACCCGGTTAAGCTCAATTAAGCTGTTTTTCACCATCTAAAACTTGTTTCAGCCATATCTCCCAAACGGTGAGTCTATTTGGCTAATGTGACCACTCTACGGAATTGTAAACCATCATCCGGAGCCAATGGAAGTGTTTCAGGTCAAAACTCTTTTCCAATCAAAAGTTATGGCCAAAACAAGATCAGCTAGGGGAAAAACGGTCATTTAAAAATGGCAAAAATCATGAACATGGAAAATGACCCCAATAGTCGTCTCCCAAAGTTACATGACCATACGACTTCGTATGTGAAAGAAATAAATATCCTACGATCCTGCGATGCGTAGAATGTGGGTCGTTACACAAAGATTGTAACGTCCCGGATTTGTAGCTATTTAATAATTAATTAATTTAATTATTTAAATATGATTTGGCGATTTAAATAAGTTGAGTTTAAAATATTTAGATTATTTAATTAATATAAATAATTGAATATTATATTTAATTCCGAAATAATCGAAATTAAGTTGGATTGACAATATTGTGTGAATTAGATAATATAAGAGATTTGGTTGAGTTTAGATTCAAATTTTTATAACGAATATATTTAATAAACGGCACTTGAATGCATTTATTATAATATAACTAAAATCGAACCCGTAATATCGCGGCAGTTCGTTATATTGAGTTTTGAACTTCAATTGAATATATAGAATCCGTTTTAAGTCGGATTTCTGTAAAACAAGAAACCTTCGAATCTGGTAAACTATATTTTTCTAATGGAAGAGAAAAATTGAGATTTCGTCGTGTAGATTGTGAGTTATGTCCAAATCTAATTTCCAGAAATTCGCTATGGAATTCATTTATAATTTATAATGATTTATTTATATAATAAAAGGATTTTTATTATATATTTAATATCGATTTAACCTGTATTTGAAATATCGAGTTATAAATCCAGATATGTATATTTTGGAGCTATATGATATTTTATGTGAATATATATGATAATATTGATTTATTTGTATTAAATTAAATTATTTTTAAATATATTAATATTTAATTAGTTTATTTAGACCTTAGAAAATAACCATTTTTGCAAACGACCTCCGTTTTCGACGAAATTAATTTTGTTGGATCCGAAACATTAAATTATTGTTAAATTCCAAATTTCGTGACTTTTGGTCTCACTATGTGGCCGTGCGGAATTTTAATGTGAAAAACAGTCAATACTTTGACTTTAAAAATACGATGTATGAGCAAACGGACTCGGAATTCGACGAAACAAGTTTCGTTAGGTCCGTAATGTCGAACCATAGTTGTATGTCCATTTTCATCGAATTCGGGTATTGTATATGATCATAGGGATTTTTAACGACAAATATAGAAAATATTGAACTAAAAATTAATAAAAAATAGAATAAAAAATTATTAAACTATCCTATAAATACAGTGACATTTTCCTAACCCTAAAACTTCAGTCCCTTTGGTCAAATAAAATCCGTTGCCCTGTTCTTCATAAACGTGAGAGGAAAAAAGGGTTCAGAAAATCAAAACAATCAAAACAAAAATCATAAAATCCTGGTATGTATATATTTGAATTCAGGAAGGTGTGCTCTTCAATTTACTACTGGTTTCGCTTAGTTCGAACCTGTTTCTGTGTATTTTCGAGTATGGTAGAAAAACTAGCGCTCGACTCCTTCGAAGTTATAGGTGATTAGGGTCATTTTAAAGGTCGAATTGGAGTTCGGGTTTAAAAATGGTAGCATTTGGAATTGTTTAGGGGATTTTGTTGCAAACTTCTGTCGTAACCTAGTACTATTGGCGTGGGTTTTTTCTAAAACGACGATGGAGGTAGGGTTGTTCGAGTATGATGTGGAGGGGATGAGATGGATGGGCTTGAGGAGAGATGAAGTATGGTAATTTTAGTTTATTCAAGTATGGAGTAATGGAGGAGTGTAGGTGATATACAAACACGCGGTCATGGAAAGGAAAGTGTCGGGTTCGAATACTGGAAGGAGAAGATGATTGAGAGTACGTGATTAATTTAGGTAATCAGGGTTTAGTTATTAATTAATTTTAATTATATCGCTTAAATTCGTTTATAAACTTGTAAAATGAATAACTAATTCATCCGTTATCAGAATTTGACAAAACAAGATCCGTTGGGATCGTATGGACAAGAGCTACACAATAGAACTGGTCTTAAGTGGTTTGGAGCTCGTTATAATTTATGGCAAAGGAAAATGCTTAATCTGAATTAATGACCGTTAATCGTTATTTAACGATTAACGTCCAAAATGAGTAAACTCACTAGCTCTGTCCAGTTTATATTTTTATAAACCTAATTTAGTATTGATAAATGATGATTGATTTCTATGTGATGATTATTTGAATGAATTGCTAGTTAGTTGGTCGAAAATATAGATATAGTTGTGTATATAAAAATTGCTAATTAAATATTGATTCTGTTTATCAAAATATTTAATATTCGTGTTATTTATATTGATTAACATATGTGAATGCAGGGAAACAAGTTGGAGGGATCCAACTGGATTCCTCAACATCTATATTACTGTTTTTCATATATTGTGATATATGATGTGATATATAATCTGTTATTGATTATGTGTGTTTGGATGATATTGATCCTTTTTATTTGGTATTTCAAATACCATAAGTAATATTGGAATATATAAAAAGAAATTTTAAAGTGGATAGTGAATTTAAGAATTTTATAAAAACAATGGATTTTATAAAAAGAAATATTTGGAAATTAAATAAGAAACTTTTGTATAAAATTATTAACAGTTAGATGGAAGATTAAAAGCCCGTTTTTGTGAAAATACATAAATGAAAGTAATAAGAATTAAATAAATGATTTTGTGGAATAAATATGATATTTGGGAAATTAATAGAATTTTAAAAAGGGAATGTCGAGTTATAAAAGAACTATGCGAAGATTGATTTAAAGTAGATATTTAATAGAAAACTGTTTTTAACAGATAAATTGAGAAGAATAATTTATAAACGATGTTTATAATTTAAGAAAAATATGTATCATTGAATAAATGAAAATATAAGTATCGATTTATATAGAGAAGTAAAAATCGGTTTTAACACCGATATTCGCAAATGGAATGTAAACTTAACATTTATAAAGGCAATTATAGAGGATGGAATATGAATTTGAAAAGGGAAAATCTATTTTAAAAATATAAATGGAATTTCGAATGGGCTTGAAACAAATAACTTGTTTAAAAATAAAAATAAGTAGTGTGATTTATAAACAATGTTTATGAATGAAATAAAAATAATTATCAGTGGATAATTTAGATTGTAAATTCAGCAGTGAATTTAAAATAGTAAATTGGGAATTGTTTTAAAAAAGGAAACAATGGAATTTATTTCGATGTTAGAAATGTGAATAGGTTTAAAATAAAATACGTAAAGATTTGCAATTAGAATTCGACTAGGCCAAATGTTATAAAATAATTTATTTTAAGAAATTATATATTGAATAAATTGGGATTTAACAAGATAATTAATATTCGGCTGGAAACCGATATTTTATAATCGAATAAAAAGGCAATAGAGAATTATAAACTTATTAAATAAAATCAACCATGAAGTTGGCATGCAAACGAGACTTGCTAAACATAAAATGGAATGTGAATAAGAAGTTATAAAATGACTCGATAATTGGAGTTTGAACCAGTCTTAGTATTTAAATTATGAAATCAAGTTTTGATTTGATAAAACGAGTCCAGTTTTCTGTGAAGGAATAATATTCACGTTTTAAAGTGAATAATGATTTAAAAGAAAACGTTTTGCATATTTAAAATAGTTATAAAAGGAAATTGGCAATTGTTGGGAAGTACTAAATTCAAAAATGAATTTAGAATTTCAATTTACTTGAAATGGTAAATTATTCTTAAGTTCGGAACGTTAATCGAATAAAGGATATTCGAAAGGGAGTTATCGAATAGGGATTTTCCAAAAGAGAGTTATACATTGAAATTCGATTATATCGAATTCGGGAAAGTATTATTTACTTTCCAATTTTTAATTAGGATTTATTTTATTAATAAATTAATTGTTTATTTATTTATTTAAAATAAGGAATACGGGTTATATTTTTAAGTTAGGTATTTCGGAAGTAGAGATTATAACGTTAAGTTATAATCAAATGTTTTTCATAAAAGAAGTGGATTCGTAAACTGAATTCGAGAATTACGTAAGAAATGATTTGATAAGAAATTAAGAAATGGAGTTAAGAGAATTAGAAACTGACCGGAGATTAGTTAAGTTGAATGGCTTTTTGAGTGTCGATCTGATGTTGGTTTCGACCTTCGGGGTTGATACTTAGGAAGTTGCTCTCTTACTAGTTACAGTTAGAGACTGATAGATGTATGATGATAGTGATGTGTGAATAACAAATGGAAACGTTTTCCAATGCTAATAACGTATATTTTCAAAATTTAGAAAATAAGGATTTATGAATATATGGAAACAAGAAACGGGGAAATGAATAATTAATGATAAATTAATTTAAAAGGGAAAAATGTTGATTTCTGATTGATCGATAAAATTTCCATTTGGAAATAAGATCGTTATGTGTATGGATGTTTTTCTTTGATAGTTAAATAACCGACTATCAAAGTTTTAACCATTTTTCCGTCGTCATTACGGAGGGACCGAAATCAGATTTATTATCAGAAAATCCCTCCGTATGGGCATTAGTGTTACGAATCAAATATGATGAGGATAATTGAAGAAGGAGTCTATGAAAGGGCTATTCTGGAAAATCCTAGGCAGAAATTGCCTAAGATGGGTTTACAAAATATTGCCTTCGATTTTTCCAGTCCCAGGACAACTTGTATGGAATAATATCTGACAGAGTACATCTAATAGATCGCGCAAGTTGATCTCTTCAAATGTATTTACGTTTAGTGGCGGCAAAATTTGTTTCTCTTAGCTTTATACCCGTGATATTTTTAGAGAAATCAGTTTTTGATTTTGCGGGTATGACGATAGGGAATTCAAAGTAAATAAAGGTGTGATCTGTCAAACAGATACGTTATGTCCTCAAGCCTTACAACCGGGAAATGGTATAAAATCAGGTAGGTTGCATGGCTAAGTGGATAGCTCCCAATTAAGGTGTATTGTCACCTGATCTAGAGAAATTCCATTTACTTCTTTAACCCATTTCGATGTTGTCCCTTTCGAGAAACGGTTGCTGATCCCAACCATTGGTGATAATACATTCGGTACACTCAAGCAAAATGAATGATCGGTCATGTTTTAGCCTGGGTTGCAAAATGTTCTTGTTGAACCCGGTGTATTCCTCTCAGGAGATACACACGGTGGCCCATACCTTTCAAGTTGGAATCCATTACCAGATAAGCGCCTGGGTTTTTGATTTTATATTATATATGTGGAACGTGAGATGAAAGCATTCCACTAGATTGTTATTTATTTGATTTAGACATTATTATTATATCAGAAGAGTTTGGATTTTAAAAGAATGTTTTGGGTTATCGTAAGGTAAAAACCATCCGTGTTTATGTGTGGATCGGTCTTGCGACTATCCCTTTCTTTAAAAGGTTTTTTAAAAGTTAAACAAGTGGTTGGAGTTTACTCACATCAGTCCTATGACTGACCTAGAGTTTATTTTGTTTTGTTTTACCCTAAACTCTTGGGTGCCCAAATTTGTATGGATAGTCAAGTAGTCAGGATTTTACAGATATACTTGGAGAGCTTGGAGTAGGAGGCTCTGTGTTGTAAGTTTTGTACTCCGATAATGGTATTGTATGCAGATATTGTTTTATTTCAAAGTTATGTTATATAATATATTTATTCACTCCGCTCTAAGATTCGTGTTTACTCTGATGTTGTATTTATGCTCTTCTTCATGTATTCTAACTTTCTTTCTTTCTATTTCTCACCCTCTAACTTCTTTCTATTGACGTTCCGGTATTTTCGATTCTTAAATAGTCGACATGGTGTTGTATGTCGATTACCATGGCCGACAAATCTCCCGGGCCGTTACAGTGGTATCAAATCTGAAGGTTAAGTAATTACATTGGCTCTGTGGCGTAACTCAATAGAAATGGGGTTAATAATACCCTAGATTGAGTTTGAGCATATATATATATGAGCGCGTATTTGCTATTTAATATAAAATGGAATTATATTGTGGAGATTTATTGGTTGAGTTGTTTATGAGTTCTGGTCGATTAGTTTGATCCACTGTATCGGTAGGGGTTTCTAAACACTTGAGTATGATGAACCGACATAGTATGTTTTGAAAGAGGGCAAATAAAATAATTCTACCCATATTTTGATATAAAGAAAATATTTATCTTAAGATTATTATTAAGTATATTAGATGTGTTGGTTGTTATATTAATCGAATAAGATTAAAATTGAGTTGGTTCTGCATATATAACCAAATAAAATTCATATAAGTATTCTGAAATGTATTAAAGCTTGGTTTAACCCAGAATTGGAATTAAAAACTTTGGACATGTGAATAAGTGTTTATAAATGGATTTGGATTAAATATATGGCAATTTTAAAATCTTGGGAGATTTTGAAAATGTTTTCAAGCATTGTGAAGGATATTTTGAACTGATTTCAAAATGGAAGTGTTTAAAAATGGTTTTGAAAAGTGATATAGTATTGAATTCACTTCAGTCGCTGGGAAATAATTCTGATGATGTTGGCCACATCATCAGTGTTCATTTTCGAGGTATAAGTGACGGATTACTACCAATGATTTTGTTTTCGATTTTTTTTTCGAAAAACAAGTTGTTTCGAATTCCGAAAGGGATATCTAGTTTTAGAAAAGCTAAGTCGTTTAAAACTCCCAGGAAGAAATTGTTTGAATCAAAAACAAATTAAAAAGAAATATGTGGAAACAAATTGGAGTTGAATTGAAGTCAGTTATGTGGAAATTGAATTGGATAAGTGAGTTAAGAGTTTGGAATCAAAAATGGTGTTGAGTTTGAAATAAAATTTGACTTGGACATAAGCAGGTGATTTGGTTTTGAGGATAAAAATTGATTGGAGATCAATGTGGACATGTATCGGTATATGCTGATTTGGTAGCAAGTGGAAGAGATCGATTTGAATGCCCGACAAAAAAGGTACAAATTTATATTTTAATTTGGTATGAGATTTTATGAGCCTATTTGGAAAGCTGTTTGGCTGTGTATTAGAGAAGGCCTAGAGAGGCGAGTTGTAGTTGTACCGATTGAGTCGTACAAAGGAGACGTTGGCGAAATTTAAGGTGTTAGAAAATTTTCGGAATTTTTGAAAATTTTAGTTATTCGGAATGAGTTGATATTTTAATTGGTAAAGATTGGTTCAGTTAAAGCTAAAGTTAATAAGCAACACAAATAATATTTAATCTGGTTAAAAGGGTTGGTAGCATATTTCAAGTTTAGTAATTTCGGGGACGAAATTCTTTTAAGAGGAAAGAATGTAACGTACCGAATTTTTAGCTATTTAATAATTAATTAATTTAATTATTTAAATATGATTTGGCGATCTAAATAAGTTGAATTTAAAATATTTAGATTATTTAATTAATATAATAAAATTGAATATTATATTTAATTCCGAAATAATCAGAATTAAGTTGGATTGACAATATTGTGTGAATTGTATAATATAAGAGATTTGGTTCAGTTTAGATTCAATTTTTTATAATGAATCTATTTAATAAACGACGCTTGAACGTATAAATTATAATGTAATTAAAATCGAACCCGTAATGTCCCGGTAGTTCGTAATATCGAGTTTTTAACTTCAATTGAATATACAGAATTCGTTTTAAGTCGGATTTCTGTGAAACAAGAAACGTTTGGATCTTTAAACTATATTTTTCTAATGAAAGAGAAAAATCGAGATTTCGTCGTGTAGATTGTGAGTTATGTCCAAATAAAATTTCTAGAAAGTCGCTATGGAATTCGTTTATAATTTATAACGATTTACTCATGTAATAAAAGGATTTTTACTATATATTTAATATCGATTTAACCCGAATTTGAGATATCGAGTTATAAATCCAGATATGTATATTTTGGAGCTGTATGATATTCTATGTGAATATATACGATAATATTATTTTATTTATATTAAATTAAGTTGTTTTTAAATATATTAATATTTAATTGGTTTATATAGATCTTAGAAAATAGTCATTTTTGCAAACGACCTCCGTTTTCAACGAAATTAATTTTTTTGGATTCGAAATATTAAATTATTGTTAAATTTCAAATTTCGTGATTTTTGGACCTAGTATGTGGCCATGCGGAATTTTAATGTGAAAAACAGTCAATAATTTGACTTTAAAAATACGCTGTGTGAGCAAACGGACTCGGAATTCAATGAAATAAGTTTCGTTGGGACCGTAATGTCGAACCATAGTTGTACGTTCATTTTCATCGAATTTAGATATTATATGTGATCATAGGGATTTTTAACGTCAAATATAGACAGCGTTGAAATTAAAATTAATATAAAAATAGAATAAAAAATTATTAAACTATCCTATAAATACAGTGGCATTCTCCTAACCCTAAAACTTCAGTCCCTCTAGTCAAATAAAATCTGCCGCCCTGTCCTTCATAAACGTGAGAGAAAAAAGGGTTTGGAAAATCAAAACAATCAAAGCAAAAATCATAAAATCGTGGTATGTATATATTTGAATTCAGGAAGGTTTGCTCTACAATATCATACTGGTTTAGTTTGAACTTGTTTTCATGTAATATCGAGTATGGCAAAAATGTAGGACTCAACTCCTTTGAGGTTATAGGTGACTAGGGTCATTTTAAAGGTCGAATTGGAGTTCGGGTTTGAATATGGTAGCGTTTGGCATTATTTGGGGGAT
Source organism: Allium sativum (assembly GCA_030737875.1). NCBI lineage: Eukaryota > Viridiplantae > Streptophyta > Magnoliopsida > Asparagales > Amaryllidaceae > Allium > Allium sativum. The sequence goes on from CM060913.1 coordinate 75,765,357, forward strand.
TTTGGTGCAAACTTCTGTCGCAACCTGGTACTGTCGGCGTGGGTTTTGTCTAAAACAACGATGAAGGTAGGGTTGTTCGAGTATGATGTGGAGGGGATGAGATGGATGGGCTTGAGGAGAGATGAAGTATGGAGGTTTTAGTTTATTTAAGTATGGAGTAATGGGGGAGTGTAGGTGATGCAAACAGGCGGTCATGGAAAGGAAAGTGCCGGGTTCGAATAATGGAAGGAGAAGAAGAAGATTGAGAGTACGTGATTAATTTAGGTAATCAGGGTTTAGTTATTAATTAATTTTAATTATATCGCTTAAATTCGTTTATAAACTTGTAAAATGAATAACTAATTCATCCGTTATCAGAATTTGACAAAACAAGATCCATTGGGATCGTATGGACAAGAGCTACACAATAGAACTGGTTTGGTGCTCGTTACAATTTATAGCAAAGGAAAATGCCTAATCTGAATCAATGACTGTCACGCCCCGAATTCGACCAGCCTCCGAAGAGACGGGAAAACATGGATTGTAATGAGAACACGATGCATCAGAACACAAACATAAGAACATTTCATTGCAATTACAACAATTTACATCAAAGTACAAGAATATATCAAAGTATGAATAAATATTATACATAGCGGAAATACAAATGACAGAGATTGAAATTACATTTAAATACATAATCGTAATATGCAGTGGAAAACATCAACTATCACAACTGAAAAAAATACACGGATACAAAGCTTTCCGAATATAGCTCCAGTTATAATCAGGATCCTACGAAAAGAAACGTCTACATATCAAAACTACTAGCTACCCATGTGGAAAATATGGACACCCAGAGTTTAGGTTAAAACAGTAAACTCCAGGTCAGTCATGGGATTGGTATGAGAACTCAAAACGATTATTAAACTTTTACTTTAAAATAAGGTAAATCACGGGATCAGGCCGCATGTCATGGAACGGGTTTACTCCCATGAATACCCTGAAATAAAAAATTTGCAAACAACGCAATGCTTTTGAAAAAATGAAGCTATTATAAGACTCAGGTCCCATCACATAATGCAACGCAAGCTAGAGGATAGAGTTTTCCCTTATAATAGCCAAACTTGATTGATACGCTTTAAAACAAATCATTTTGATATTACTATTGATGCATAGTATCAAAAAAACTTCAAACATAAATGTATCAATCATAGACGGCATAGGTACCATATATTATGTCGTCATACATAGGTTAACAACTAAAACTGCACAATACCGTATTGGAAATTGGATTTCCGTCATGAGTCAGGGCAAGGGATGATCTCCTTACCGATTCGGATCACCTCTAGCAAGATGACCCAGGATCACACCTACGTGCAACCCTTGGATCCTACAAGGTTGGTCCACACCTAACGTTTGTGGATTTGTTATTGCTGAACAATACGTTTCCCGGTCCAATCAGACCTATCACATAAGCCTTTTAGCCGGCTCTATTCCGAAGCGCCCCATTCAATCATCCACATAAGTAAAAATGTCTGGGCTCCATACCATGACACAACTTCTATCTAAAAAGAAATGTATGCACTCCTTGCATCCCTTATCCCGTTTTTGATTCATACTAGGGTGTGGGGCTCTCGAATTAATGCTATACACAAAGCTATGCTACTTAAAGTCGTGCTTTGATCATGATCCACAAGGCCTTGGTTTTCAAAAAGAGCCTTGCTTGTTTGCATCTTAACATGCCACATTGTCAATCCATACCATATCATTGATTTCTTCCAATATATAACCTCTAAGCTCGTACGTCTCAGAGAAGGATTTAGCAAGAGAATAAATTCTCCGCCACCAAAAAGATATATATTTAGCAGAGATCAACGAATATAGCACACAATACAATGTCATACATAATCCATTTACAAGTTCGTTCTGGGTCTGAACAAAACTGGAGGCACCTTTTCCTTATCCCATATGTCCAATACAGGAGATAGGTCCTCGCATATCTGATCGATCTCTAAGTATGTCTGGATGATCACCACTTATTATCTCGTCTTGGGTGTACAACCGAATCAAGACATCAGTAATCATCCAAATGATGTGAAGATCTCCGGTCTTCAACCACCGTCTTCATCATCGACCTTTAATCGTCGTATCAGTTATTCAGAATGGGTTAAACCCGGACTTTCCAAATAACTCGCGCATCTTATAATCAAGTGCTATAAAGACACATCATATGCCTCATTCCAATCCAGAATATTCTTTTAATCATCTCTTCTTGGAAAATCATTTCAAAAGATTTTTAATATCTTTTCTCAACCTAAACCAAATTAAGGTCTATCAACTAGTCGGGATTAGCGAGCCTTACCGAAGTGATTACAATTTTATTATTCCAGTCCCAACCTATTCATCCCATAGAGCAAAACTGGTAATACTCCATATCTAACACCCAATGTGTTATCGCTAATGTTAATTACCATTTAACGTTGAAATCTAATTAAAGATTTAACTATCGCATGGAGTATACTGGCGGTACCACATTCTCGTACATTTCTAGAATTCGGTAAATTTAACTATTTCATTCCCATTTCAATCTAATTAAAGATTCATTGAAATTCCAACTTAGTTTTAATCTCAAAAATCATTACTTAATGATTATTCAAAGTTAGGGAATAAATCCCGTCTTTCCTTGGGTTAAAGAACCAATGTCATTTAAAACACAGTTCACAATAAACCAAAAATCCTCTTCCATCAAATTAGAACTTTCCCTCAATTCCAATTTAATGTATTAAGTTGGAAAACTTTACTTTTGAAATTTTCATCAAATCTTAGCTAAAAGATTTATAAATTCCAAATCATATTTTCACTGTTAATTGGGTTTTAAGAACAATGTTATTGAAGACATCATTCACGACAAACCCAAAATCCAATTTGATATTAAATACAAGGCTCTAATTAGAAATCATATCACCTTATATTCAATTTCAAATTCTGAAACCAACGGGTATCATATTGAGAATAACGGTATCTATATCTTCCAAATTCCTAAACAATATCCGTATAATCATGAAATCCAATATCGAAATATTCTGAAGATTATTTCCATTCAAATCCTTTTCAATTCATACGTTGGAAAATTTCTGGTTATATTAAAACCATTTCAATTCCTTTCAGTTCTTTATCCTATTTTTTAACCAATTCATTCAGATAAAAATATATTGTATCTTTTCAAACTTGGAGTATTTCAACATTTCATGTCCATCAAAATTGTATTTTGATTCTTCACCGAATATTATTTTAAAATATTCATTTTCTCTGAATTGAAATCAGACTCAATCAATTACCATATAATTTTATTTATATGGATTTCATACATCGCATGTATTCAAAAATAGTGATGAACAACTATTAAACATCCAATTCACATCCAGAGTGCAATTTACAACTGTATAAGCATTAAGTAATTAAATAACGCTTATTACGGCCTGTCAATCAATCTGTTGACATACAACTAAACACAAGGGAGATGTGTGAAGTTATTATCATCATCAGACCCGTGTGGGGTTTCAACCATCAAACAACATATCATTATTTTTATACTTGGGCGATGTGTTAAATTATCGTTCCAATACCCGTGTGGGGTTTACATCACAATCCATATGAACTTGTCTATCATTCGGAAGACGGGTAGGTAAATTGTCGTCCCAATCATTTATGATATAAACGTCTTGTTTATAAACATTTAAAATCACAGTTTAATAACGATAACATTAAAACTGTAAACATCCATTAAACAACAAACAAATATTGCAATCACAGACAATCAATACATATTTAGTTAAAAAAAATAAAAAACTGTATAAAAATACTTGAGTGAGAGAGTTCTCACCATTGGTTTCCACTCCGTCGTTCTTTAATCGATGATTTTATAAAACGATTTCGTACGAATCTTGCTGCTGAAATATGCAAATCAAAAATCTGACAAGTCACAAACGAAGTCGAAATGGACCGAAACTCGTCCGGGAAAGAGACTGGATGCATCTAAACTGTTGACCATGACCTCCACTGGTCAACAGCAGAAAAACAGGATTCAGACATCTGAATTTAAATTCAGACATCTGAATTTGCAATTACCTAAGACAACAATGTTTTAGTTCATTTTCGTCCTATTTCAGACGTCTGAAAATTTTGGGTATGACGTCTGAATTAAAAATTTAAGACATCTGAATTCTGTTGCTTGATTCTATAATTTTTTGGAGCAGGTCAGACATCTGACCTAAATAATTCAGACGTCTGAACCCTGTTCCAAGGCACAATTTGGCTTGAAAACATGTTCATGATGATATCAACAAATGCCTAAAGGCCTATGATGTTATATAGATGCAAATGTGGCTTCTATAACTCTCCGAAGTAACTCATAACACCAAATTTTCATGCACAAACATTCATATAAGAGATTTGCGACGGTTTTGATTGTAAATTCCAAAGCGGACTAGTTTTCTAACCAAAGCAAATCAAATGCAATATAAGTGAATTGTGTAGTCTTAGAACTTGTCTGTGGGACAACGGAACTTCACAATATCGCCAAAACAACTAATGTCATGTGTATTCGATTGTATGAACAATCTAAATGAGTAATTCCAATTTTATGGAACTAAAACTAATGAACCGGAAAGTGTATACTTATCTAACCCCTTTATATGCATATACACGAACCATAATGAACCTAAATTACACTTTACAGGCCTCTAGGCTTATGGCATAGATGTGAATTCGTGAAGAACTCACAAAGAACTCACCTTTGATGGTTAGAAGCTATGAATCAATCTAATAGCGAGATAGAATATCCTCTCTTCGATAAAAACACTAGAATCAATAACCTATGATCATATGAACATATTTCCTAAGAACTAGGTCATAGGAAATCTCAAAAATCAAAGAGGAATTGAGTTGGAGAAGATGGAGACGGACCTTACTTGAATTTCTCCTTCGATTAAAGCTTGATTTCAATAAGAATGGAGCTCCAGGGATCAGACTAGGTTTAGGGAATTTTAATTTCCCATTCCCTATCCCCCTTTTCTATTTTTGGCTATGTGTTTGAATAAATGAAGAGGAAAGGGCTATAGAGCACTTAAGTGAATGGGCTGGGTTGGCTAACCAAGCCCCAACCCAAGTGCCAAAACTCTGAAGCTCGGAATATATCGAAGTTTATACTTTTCGAACTCCTAAATGACATTTTGGACTCAATGGAAGTGGTTTCGAGTCCAGATTCGTCCATATGCAAAAAGTGATATTTTGGTCTTACATCCGATGAAAAAGACCAAATTTCTCCAACTCGAAAGATATCGATGTTTATAGTTTTTGACCATGCAAACGACATTTTTAACCCAGTGGAAGTGGTTTCGTTGAAAATGGTGGTCGTTTGCAAAATGGCAATTTTTAAGGGCTATATATAATATTAAAAAATATATAAATTCCATGACGACTATTCTAAATTTTAATTTAGACATAACTTACCATTTATAAAGTGAAATCTCGATTTCTTACATTCACTAGAAAATTACAATTCAAAACATCCCAATGTTTCTTGTATTATCAAATTCTGATTTATATTGAATTATATACAATCATTCAAAGTTTAAAATCGAATTTTCAAACTACCGTGCATTTCAAGCTCGTTTAAATTAAACTTTAAATTTATACATTCTAACTTCGATTAAAATAAATCTTAGGTCGTTTATTCTCAAAATACATCATTTTAAAATTTTAAAATCCATTAAATTAATTGAAAATAAAATTTTAAATTGGTTCCAAAAATACGGGTTGTTACAATCTCCCCCACTTAAAATCTTTTCGTCGTCGAAAAGGAAGAAGGAACTGAAGGTCGTTTACTTAACCAACTCATTCTTTGTTTGACTCAAGTTCTTCAACTTTTCAGTTTTTAAGAACTATCTTATTTCTCAAAATTTGGCTAATGCCTTAAATTTTTGAAAAATTTCGCCATAACCTCCTTTGTATGGGTTGATCGGTACAACTACCAATGGCCTTCATGGGCTCTCATATATCAAAAGAAAATCCAAAAGCCAATCGGCTCATAAAATCATCAAACCCAATAAATACAATAAATATGTACCTATTTGTTAGGCATACAATTTTATTCCTCTTCTTAGCTTCCATGCTAAGACCCGTTTAATATATATACATGTATATATATCTAGTTCCAATCAATTCTCAATTCAGTTCAATATTTGATTCGATTTGGCTTAATTTACGTTTCATTTTCATATTGGTTTTATTATTCCAATATTTTAATTAGTCAAACTAATTATCACACATCACAACCAACAATCCATAAGTTGATTAGCTTTTCAAATATGTAACTTTTATAGACCCAAAAATCATATTTTTAGTGCCAAATCAAAAACAATAAACTCTAACTAAGTTTTGGCTCTCACGCTAGTCAATTGAAAATATATAGATATCCCACTTTCGAAACTCAAACATAGATACTGATGATGTCCGGACTATCATCATAATCATCTCCAGGCGAATAGAGTGTGATTCTGTATCTGTCTTGTATATTGAGACTTCGTATATACGTTCATGATGCGTATATGTAAAATCTCGTATACTTGATAGTCTAAACTCAAACAAAATACTTAAAACTTTATAATAAGATATAATTTTCAAAACTGAACTCGTTTTCAGAAATAGCACTCTTCAAACTCATTCTAGGATATTACTAACCCTATTTCTAATGAGTTATCCTTATAGGATGTTACTAATCCTATCTCTGATGAATTCTTTCACTTGGTTCTATTGTGCCTTGTTCTCATGCTTTGTAAACCAAAGCTCTGATACCAAGCTATCATGCCCTGAATTCGTCCGGCCTCCGAAGAGATGGGAAAACACGGATGGTAATGAAAACACGACGCTTCAGAACACAAACATAAGAACATTTCATTGCTATTACAATAATTTACATCAGAGCACAAGAATGTATCAGAGTATGAATAAATATTATACATAGCAGAAATACAAATATCAGAGATTTAGATTACATTTAAAATTTTAAATACATAAACATAATATGCAGTGGAAAACAACAACTACCACAACTGAAAGAAATACACGGATACAAAGCTTTCCGAATATAGCTCTAGTTGTAATTCAGGATCCTATGAAAAGAAATATCTGCAAACCAAAACTACTAGATGACCATATGGAAAATATGGACACCCAAAGTTTAGGTTAAAACAATAAACTCCAGGTCAGTCATGGGACTGGATGTGAGAACTCAAAACAGTTACTAAACTTTTACTTTAAAAATAAGGTAAATCACGGAACCACGCTGCATGTCACAGAACGAGTTTACTCCCATGAATACCCTGAAATAAAAAAAATTCAAACAACGCAATGCTTTTGAAAAAATGAAGCTATTATAAGACTTAGGTCCCATCACACGATGCAACGCAAGCCGGAGGAAAGAGTTTTCTCTTATAATAGACAAACAAACTTGATACGCTTTAAAACAAATCATTTTGATATTACTATTGATGCATAGTGTCAAAACAACTTCAAACATAAATGTATCAATCATAGATGACATAGGTACCATATATTATGTCGCCATACATAGGTTTACAACTAAAACTACACAGTATCGTATTGGAATTTGGATTTCCGTCATGAGTCAGGGCAAGGGATGATCTCCTTACCGATTCAGATCACCTCTAGCAAGATGACCGAGGATCACACCTATGTGCAACCCTTGGATCCTACAAGGTCGGTCCACACCTAACATTTGTGGATTATTATTCCTGAACAATACGTTTCCCGATCCTATCACACCTATCACATGAGCCTTTTAGTCAGCTCTATTCCGAGGCGCATCATTCAATTATCCACATAAGTAAAAATGTCTGGGCTCCATACCATGACACAACTTCTATCTAAAAAGAAATGTATGCACTCCATGCGTCCCTTATCCCATTTTTGACTCATACAGGGGTGTGAGGCTCGTGAATTAACGTTATACAAAAAGCTATGCTACTTAAAGTCGTGCTTTGATCACGATCCACAAGGCCCTTCTTTTCAATAAAAGTCTTGCTCGTTTGCATCTTAACATGACACATTGTCAATCCATACAATATCATTGATTTCTTCCAATATATAACCTCTAAACTCGTACGTCTCAGAGAAGGATGTTAAGCAAAAGAATAAATTCTCTGCTACCAAACAGATATATATTTAGCAGAGATCAACGAATATAGCACACAATACAATGTCATACATAATCCATTTACAAGTTCGTTCTGGGTATGAACGAAACCGGAGGCACGTTATTCCTCGTCACATCTGTCCAATAAAGGAGAGAGGTCCTCGCATATCCGATCGATCTCCAAGTATGTCTGGATGATCACCACTTATTACCTCGTCTTGGGTGTACAGCGCAATCAAGACATCAGTTGTCATCCAAACAATGTGAAGATCGCCGGTCTTCAACCACCGTCTTCATCGTCGACTTTTAATCGTCGTATCAGTTACTAAGAATGGGTTAAACCCGGTCTTTCCGAATAACTCGTGCATCTTATAATCAAGTGCTATAAAAACACATCATACGCCTCATTCCAATCCAGAATATTCTTTTATTCCTCTCTTCTTGGAAATCATTTCAAAATATTTTTAATATCTTTTCTCAACTTAAACCAAATTAAGATTTATCAACTAGTCGGGATTAGCGAGACTTACCGAAGTGATCATAATTTTATTATCCCAATCCCAACCTATTCATCCCATGGAGCAAAACTGGTAATACTCCATATCTAACACCCAATGTGTTATCAGTAATATTAATTACCATTTGACGTTCAAATCTAATTAAAGATTTAACCATTGCATGGAGTAAACACTAGTACATAATACACCTGTTGCGTCGACTTATTTGCGTCAGTTGTGCTAATATCTGTCGCAAATAATATATTTGCGACTGTTTTTTAACCCAATGGTCGCAAATAGTCCATGATAATGAATTTCCAGTACCATCTCAAATAATTTGCGACAGTTTTGTTTTAAAACCGTAGCATAAGTTTAAGCAAAAAATTATGTGTGAATTTATTTGCGACTGTTCTTTATCTACACAGTCGCAAATACTCCATGGGCTAAAAATTAAGGAATTTATATGCGATTGGCTTTAATGGGCCATCGCTTTATTTGGTTAACGGGCTCCCTTTGAACGCCCTCCCCCAATTTTTCCCGCCTCTATTTCGTTGACTATTCTCCTACCGATCATTGTTTCTTTTAACAGCTATAGGAAAAAAAACAAGAGAAAAAAAAAATCTCGCTCACTGGTTGATTTCTACCGATCTCGCTTAGAAAAATTTCGAGGAAAAGGCAATCGATCTCGCTCACTGGTTGTACCGCGACGGAGGTTATTGTCATCTAGATCCAGTTGTTGGTTGTGGAGCGAGGTAATTTTGTTTGCAAAATTTCAGATTAAAATCATATACATCTTGCTCGCATCGGTTGTCGGTTGTCATCTAGATCCGGTTGTCATCTAGATCCAGTTATTGTCACCTAGATCTCGCTCACTGGTTGTCATCTAGATCCATTAAAATCGTTAGATATTATGTATAAAATCACCCAGTTATTAGCGTTTGGCTTATTTGATATAAATCATTGCAGATGACTACCCAAAAATCTATTTGTTTATAAGAGATTTGTATGGTTTGTAGCAGATTTTTAAATCAAAGTCAGCCTGACGATGATTACGATTTTTGATTGCAATGAATCAAAGATGAAATGAGTAAAATCAATGAAAACCATTTAAGGAAATTGTTCGTGGTTACATTGCATTTTTATTGAGCTCTTGAATCTAATAAACTTGAAATGCCTGAACTTGAAATGCAGTTTAATTATCTTCTTTCATACAAGTGCCCTGCTTGCCAGAGGAGGAACTGAATAAGAAGCTTATCTAATTGAAAAAATTGACTGAGACCTTAGAGCGAGTTGTTAATTATCTTCTTTCGTACCTTTATGTTGTTCGCCTTTTTTAACTTTGTTTCTTGTTAATAAGTGGATTAAAATATATATAAGTTTGTGCTTAAATTATCTCCTTGATTACACTCTTTGATTTGGACTATAGCTTATTAACCATTCAATTTGTTATTTCCTATATTCGAAATGGATGCTATGGAAAGCGACGTCTACATGTATATGCATCATAACAATTTACTGATGTGATTTTTTTAGGTTGAAGTTATTTCAACTATGCTGACTCATTGATGTTCGCGCTAGATGTATTTTGCTACAACGAACTTTGTGTAATAATGTCAGCCATATTCGCGAATGGAGTACATGGCTATTAACCGACACTGTGTTTTATTATGAGCAATAGGGTTGTTAGTTTCCTTTTGGAAAATTTATAAATTTAACTACATAGAATATACATTAAATACCAAATTGTTTACTGAATTAATGGAGACACAAAATAGAACTGTACACAAACTTAAATTCATTACTGTTTGCTAACGTAACGAAGTGCACGATAACTAAATTTGTATGAACAATCAGCTCCGAAGCAGATTCATTTCTGTTGAATTATTGATATCCTTGTGCCAAAAAAGTTGACATCACCTGATTCATTTCAGTTTATTTTTTATGTTGAGACAATTACAGAGTTAACTATGCTTTGTAAATTCTACTACTTTGGATATATGACTATGCTGATATTTCACTTTGAAGATAAATTCACATAATTATTACTTGCCTCTTGTGTCGTAAATGTGACATTCTATTTTATGTATCCGCTATGAGATATACAAATGATATGTGCATTACTTGACGATAGTTCTTTTTTTACTGACATGAGTATGGCGTACTATAAACTTAATTATTTATGTCAATGGTATGTGATAGCTAGTTACCGCATTTGGTATAGAGTTTAGATTATACTATTACCTTAGGTTGGTGCAGTGATCCAGTAGAAATAACTAATGGGTCGTTGTCATAAAAGCGAGTAATGCAGACACAGTTTTCTTTGCGAGTGTCTGCAGAATCTATATGCAGAAAATATATAGCAATATATTATATATACTATAGTCAATGCGTCCAAATCAAAGATGTAATAAACATTAACCAATAAGTTTAAAAGCTGTAAACAAGAACGACTACCGTAACACTGATTTCCATTTCATTTATTCAAATTAAAGCACATCAAACTTCCTGCTTGTAGATCCAAACATTAATCCTTCTGTAAGCAATGGATTTAAAACTAAGTGCAGATCGCAACATGAAACTATTTTACCAAAGCAAACATGTTTGCAGAACGGTTTTTTACTACAGAATTTATACAGATATAGAACATTGGGATTGCTTAGAAAGAATTATATCAGTTCCGGACCAAAAAAGTGACTTACACGTTTGAGTTAAATCATTCAAACTTAATTTTGCAACATTAGCATCCGAAGTACAAGTTTTAATCAGGCAACAAACTTGAATTATTATTAAAAATAAAATCAACTTTTACGGTTGCATGCACTCTTGTTTGTTATTATCGAAGATATACGTGGAACTGGAATTTGCAGGTTGTCGACTGACACATGCCGGTTTTCGTCTAAAGTGATTGATTTGATCCTAAATGAATGTGCAATCATGGATTTAAGAAATATAATTATTAAAAAAATCTGCATTCATGAGACGATAACGCAAGCTACTAGTTTGATGAAATATGTAGGCCCTCGTGTCCAACTATACGACAAATATTTACACGTCGGCTTGGAGTACATAAACCATTGGATTTTATCTGTAAGAAAAAAAATGATAAACTTGAAATGCTTGAATATATCAGGCTTCATGTATTTGGTTCCCTTTTGAATACAGGTTTTGTGCGTGGGTATAAAAAATTGCGCGATGTAAGCTTTTGGGTCTATTTTGATCTTGAATATATATAATGATTTTCCACAAGATTCATAAGGATGTATACGGCTTTAAAGTTTAAACACAATATTATCTAGGCAAATGAGATTTTGAAAATGCTGTTGCAGACGCATATATAATAACAAAACATATAGAGCTCCACATATATGTGATTTTTTTTAAAAAAAGAATGCAGCTCCACTAAAGCTATATTATAAAAACAAATGCAGATTTTTTTTTTTAAAAAAATGCAGCTTTTTGTTTAAGTTTTGAACAAATGCTGTTTTTTTTTTGGGAACAAATGCAGATTTTTTTTTTGAACAAATGTTCTTTTTTTTTAATGTTTTAATAGATTTTTGTTTTGAACAAAATGCAGATTTTTTTTTTAAAAAAATGCAGCTTTTTTTTGAAGTTTTGAACAAATGCGGTTTTTTTTTGGGAACAAATGCAGATTTTTGTTTTGAACAAATGTTCTTTTTTTTTAAAAGTTTTAACAGATTTTTGTTTTGAAAAAAATGCAGATTTTTTTTTGAACAGATTTTTGGTTACATTGCATTTTTATTGAGCACTCGAATCTAATAAACTTGAAATGCTTGATCTTGAAATGCAGTTTAATTATCTTCTTTCATACAAGTGCCCTGCTTGCCAGAGGAGGAACTGAATCAGAAGCTTATCTAATTGAAAAAATTGACTGAGACCTTAGAGCGAGTTGTTAATTATCTTCTTTCATACCTTTATGTTGTTTGCCTTTTTTAACTTTGTTTCTTGTTAATAAGTGGACTAAAATATATATAAGTTTGTGCTTAAATTATCTCCTTGATTACACTCTTTGATTTGGACTATAGCTTATTAACCATTCAATTTTTTATTTCCTATATTCGAAATGGATGCTATGCAAATCGACGTCTACATGTATATGCATCATAACAATTTACTGATGTGATTTTTTTAGGTTGAAGTTATTTCAACTGTGCTGACTCATTGATGTTCGCGCTAGATGTATTTTGCTACAACGAACTTTGTGTAATAATGTCAGCCATATTCGCGAATGGAGTACATGGTTATTAACCAACACTGTGCTTTATTATGAGCAATAGGGTTGTTAGTTTCCTTTTGGAAAATTTATAAATTTAACTACATAGAATATACATTAAATACCAAATTGTTTACTGAATTAATGGAGACACAAAATAGAACTGTACACAAACTTAAATTCATTACTGTTTGCTAACGTAACGAAGTGCACGATAACTAAATTTGTATGAACAATCAGCTCCGAAGCAAATTCATTTCTGTTGAATTATTGATATCCTTGTGCCACAAAAGTTGACTTCACCTGATTCATTTCAATTTATTTTTTATGTTGAGACGATTACAGAGTTAACTATGCTTTGTAAATTCTACCACTTTGGATATATGACTATGCTGATATTTCACTTTGAAGATAAATTCACATAATTATTACTTGCCTCTTGTGTCGTAAATGTGACATTCTATTTTATGTATCCGCTATGAGATATACAAATGATATGTGCATTACTTGACGATAGTTCTTTTTTTACTGACATGAGTATGGCGTACTATAAACTTAATTATTTATGTCAATGGTATGTGATAGCTAGTTACCGCATTTGGTATAGAGTTTAGATTATACTATTACCTTAGGTTGGTGCGGTGATCTAATAGAAATAACTAATGGGTCGTTGTCATAAAAGCGAGCAATGCAGACACAGTTTTCTTTGCGAGTGTCTGCAGAATCTATATGCAGAAAATATATAGCAATATATTATACATACTATAGTCAATGCGTCCAAATTAAAGATGTAATAAATATTAACCAATAAGTTAAAAAGCTGTAAACAAGAACGACTACCATAACACTGATTTCTGTTTCATTTATTCGAATTAAAGCACATCAAACTTCCTGCTTGTAGATCCAAACATTAATCCTTCTGTAAGCAATGGATTTAAAAATAAGTGCAGATCACAACATGAAACTATTGTACCAAAGCAAACATGTTTACAGAACGGTTTTTTACTACAGAATTTATATAGATACTAAACATTGGGATTGCTTAGAAAGAATTATATCAGTTCCGGACCAAAAAAGTGACTTACACGTTTGAGTTAAATCATTCAAACTTAATTTTTTTTTGAAGTTTTGAACAAATGCAGTTTTTTAAAAATGCAGCTTTTTAAAAAGTGACTTACACGGTTTTTTACTACAGAACATTGGGATTGCTTAGAAAGAATTATATCAGAACGGTTTTTTTTTTAAATAAAGTTTTTTTTTTTGAAATTTTGAACAAATGCAGTTTTTTTTGGGAACAAATGCAGATTTTTGTTTTGAACAAATGTTCTTTTTTTTTTTTAAGTTTTAACAAATGCAGTTTTTTTTTTTAAAAAATCAGAGCAGTTTTTTTAAAACAAGTGCAGTGCAGTTTTTTTATAAAACATAAGATGTTTTTTTTAAACAAATGCAGAATTTCTTTTGGAACAAATGCTTTTTTTTTTGGAAGTTTTGGACAAATGCAGTTTGTTTAATTTCAATATTTCATTTATATACACTTTTTAAAAGCCAAAAATGGAGTTTTATGCCATTTTTTAAGTGCTGTTTACTTTTGCTGTAAAACAGCAAAAGTCATTGCAAACAACTTTTTAAGCGGAAAAAATATATTCATTGGACAAAGATGGATAGATTAGATACAATGCAATACATGTGTTTTTTTGCAAATGTGAGTAATTATGCCATCAAACATAGGTAAATTTGCATTTTCTATGTATTATTATTATTATTATTATTATTATTATTTATGATTATTTTTTGTAGTGTGGCTGGTATTTGCACATGGATCGCAGTTGGATGTACAACGTGAAATGTAACGATGCAGAATTCTTAAACAAAATTGAAAAGTTCATCATTTGTGCGTTGAATGATCAATCAAGAAATATGGAAGAAACTATTGTTTGTCCTTGTCGACTCTGCAAAAATACAAGGAGATTCCGTAACATAGAGCAAATTAAGGTCCACATAATTCGTAATGGATTTAAGCAAAATTATACACGGTGGATATGGCATGATGAAAGTATACTTAATAGAACTAGCTCTAGTAATCTTGGAAACAACGAAAATGACATTGAAGATAATGCGAACAATGAGCCGAATGATGGGATTAATAAGGATGATCGTATTCATGAGATGTTTTGTGATGTTGAAGAACATTTGAGAGAAGAGCCAAAGTTTTATGTAAAAATGCTAATTGACGCTGAGAAGCCTTTGTTTCTAGATTGTGCTAACTTCATAGTATTGTCGGCTGTGCTCAAGCTTTTCAATTTAAAATCAAAGTATGGATGGAGTGATAAAAGTTTTACATCATTGCTGGAACTTTTGAAAGACATGCTTCCGGAAGGTAACGAGCTTCCCACTTCTAATTACGAGGCAAAGAAAATTATATGTCCAATTGGTGTTGGGTACAAAAAGATACATGCATGTCCAAATGATTGTATATTATATCGAAATGAATATGCGTGCTTGCATGAGTGTCCTAAGGGTGGATTATCCCGTTACAAGACGCGAGCAAATGTTCATAACAAGACCGATAAGAAACGACCTCCGGCAAAGGTGTTACGGTATTTGCCCGTTATACCAAGGTTTAAACGTTTATTTGCGAATAAATAAAATGCCGAAAAATTGAGATGGCATGCCGATAAGAGGAAGAATGATGGGTTACTAAGGCATCCAGCCGATTCGCCGCAATGGAGAAATATAGATACAATATAGTGAATATTAGGCTCACGTCCCTATTTTGAAACTTAATTAGGCTCACATCCGGTCATAAACTTGATATAAATTAGGTCCCTGTTTTCAAAACTTATAAAATTATAATTAAAAAAAATAAAAAAAATTCGTAAATTAGTAATAAAATAAATTATGCATTATACAAAAAATTCAGTTCAAAAAACAACAAAAATAATGTCAGAAAGAAGAAAACAGAAAAAAACTGCAGTTAAATGCATAATATTATGCACCTTTTTGATTTTTTTGCATGCATATATGCAATTAACTGCAGTTCTTCCTACGGATAGATTTAACTTAATATTTCAGTTCATTTTTATTTGCATCCAAATGTGCAAATTTCTCAAAAAAATGCACACATGTGTGCAACATTTTTATAGGATAAAAGTAGGGACCTAATTTATATATATAAAAAAAAAGATTTGAAAAATTTAAACCCGCCCCTTATTTTATTACTTCCGCCTTTTTTTATTATTTTTTTAAAAAAAAGTATGTTCCTTCATAAAAAAAAAATCTAAAATATGGAAATAATTTCAGGATTATACGGAAATAAAAAAAATAGTTGCATACATTTATGCAATTATTACTGATAATTGCATATATGTATGCAACTTTTCCGTAAGTTGTGTTCGGTTTGAAAATTTGAAACTAAACCTGCACAAATGTGTGCAAATATTGGGTATATTTGCACACATGTAAGCATATTTTTGTATGAATAAAAATCAACGAAGATGTATGTAGTGAAAAATATGCACGGATGTATGCAGGAAAATGACATATGTGCATACTATTATGCAATTAACTGGAAATTTCGTTTTTCTTCTTCTGTTTTTTTTTATTTTTGACGCCTTATTTGATGTTTTTTTGTTCTAAATTTTTTAGTGTTTACATGTTTTATTTAAATACGAATTTACGTGATTTTTTTATATTTTTTTATGTCTTTTAAAAAAATAGGGACCTAATTTACAATAAGTTTATGACCGTTTTTTTTTTTTATATTTTGAAACTTAATAGGGACCTCTAAAAAACGCACCCTACAATATATCCTAGTTTCGGCAAAGAAAGTAGAAATCTCAGGCTTGGTCTTTGCACAGATGGCATAAACCCATTTGGCAACCTTAGTAGTCAACATAGTACTTGGCCGGTTCTTTTGGTGATTTACAATCTTCCACCTCATCTGTGTATGAAGCGCAAGTTTATTATGCTGTCTCTTTTAATCTCGGGACCACGACAACCAGGAAACGACATCGATGTTTGCCTAGCTCCTCTTATTGATAATCTAAAACTTCTGTGGGATGAAGGTGTGCCCATGTTTGATGCATATAGTAAAAGTTATTTCACATTACGTGCAATGGTTTTTTGTACCATAAATGATTTTCCCGCGTATGGTAACTTGTCTGGCTTCTGTACAAAGGGTGCCAAAGCATGCCCGGTTTGTCAAGACGATATGATTGTTGAGCGTTTGCATTATTGCAAGAAAAACGTGTATATGCATCATCGTAGATTTCTCCCTCGCGATCATCATTATCGTAAAAAGAAGAAGCCTTTCAATGGACAGATAGAGAGTGGCATTGCTCGTTTTCCGTTAACTGGAAATGATGTTTACGAACGGGTAAAAGATATTGAAAATGTGTTCGAAAAAGCCTTTCCTCTTCTAGAAGGCCTTTAGAAGAAAAAATCAATATTTTGGGAACTTCCATATTGGAGACACTTACAGGTTAGGCATTGTCTAGATGTAATGCATATTGAAAAAAAACATTTGTGATAGTATTCTTGGAACACTTTTGAATATACCTGTTAAGACAAAGGATGGCGAGAAAGCTAGACAAGATATGTTGAAAATGGGTATTCGAAAAGAATTAGCACCAGTAGAGAAAGGTAAACGTACTTATTTGCCTCCTGCATGTAACACATTGTCCAAAAAAGAAAAAACTTCTTTATGTGAGTGTCTTCATGGTGTTAAGGTTCCTGCTGGTTATTCTTCGAATATCAGCAGTCCTGTATCGATGAAGGATTTAAAGTTGATCGGCATGAAGTCTCATGATTGCCATGTGTTGATGCAACATTTGTTACCTGTTGCAATTCGAGGTATACTGCCTAAACATGTCAGACATGTTATTACAAAGCTCTGTTTCTTTTTTAATGTAATTTGTAGCAAGGTAGTTGATCCTAATATATTGGATGATCAGCAAGCTGATATAATTGTTACATTGTGCCAATTTGAGATGTATTTCCCTCCTTCATTTTTTGACATTATGGTGCATTTGGTAGTTCATCTTGTACGGGAAATTATGATTTGTGGTCCTGTGTTTATGAGATATATGTATCCTTTTGAAATGCACATGGGTACTTTAAAAAGGAAAACAAAGAATAGATATAGACCTGAAGCTAGTATCGTAGAAGGTACTGCAGATGAGGAGGTTATTGAGTTTGTCACTCAATATTTAACTGGTGTTGAGCCTATTGGACTTTCTAAGTCTCGGCATGATGAACGATGTGATGGCCATGGCACAATTGGGTTAAAACTGATTTTAATCGGTAATGAAATGATTCAGAAAGCCCACCTACTTGTTTTACAACATCTTAGCATGGTTCATCCTTACTTGGAGGAGCACATGACACTTCTAAAATCTAAGAATCCTTCTAAGAATGAAATATGGTTGACAAATGAACATAACAGTTCCTTCATTGATTGGTTTAAAGAAACGGTATTTTCTCGAGTGCGTGAAGAAAATCATGATATTTCTGACACGATAAGATGGTTGGCATATGGGCCTCTAGTTCATGTTAACTTATATGAAGGATATGATATTAATGGGTATTTATTTTATACGAAGCGTCAGGATGAGAAGAGCAAAATGCAATATAGTAGGGTTAGTGTTGTTGCATCTTCAAGAGAATTTGCCAGTGCTAAGGATAAAAGACCAATAGATGTGACAATGACATATTACGGGATAATTGAAAATATTTGGGAGCTTGAGTATAAGGACTTCACGATCCCTATATTTCAATGTAAATGGGCTGACAACCCTCGCGCTACGCAAGTGGATGAGCATGGATTTACATTGGTTGACTTTGATCGAGTGAGTCATGATAATGATCCACTCATCTTGGCATCTCAGGCAAAACAAGTTTTTTATGTGACGGACCCAGCCGATCCTAAATGGTCCGTTGTTCTTCCCGGCAAAAGACGCATTGTTGGAATTGAAGATGTGATAGATGAAGAAGAATATAATCAGTTTGATGAGAATCCACCTTTCTCCGTCGGCGTAAGATTACAAGAAGAAGAAATTGATTTAAATGCAAATTATACACCTTTATGATCATAACGAAGGAGTTTGGATACGAGAGTAATTTTTTAATGGTCCTTGGTGCTACAAAGGTAAAACCAATAATACAATTTAAACTTAATTCCATGGCTAACGTGTATAATTTAGGGTTGGGTGGGCTGTATTTTATAATAATATGTGATGATATGCGTTATTGTTTGGTGATGATGCTTTCGCTTTAGGATTATTATCATTCTGTTTGATTGTATGTACAGAGGTGTCACATTGATCAGCATATAATAAGATCAAAAGTCAATTGATATAATTCAGGTATTTGACAACACATATCTAATATATGTTTATTTTCAAGACATGTTCAAACCCATCCATTCATATGCAAACAGTATTGTAGGTATCATAACAATTGTAAACACTATTTGTCTTTTTTTCTAGTGCTAATCAAAATGTATACACATAGCTCAGATTTAACAGTTAAATCATAAACAAGGATATTATCATATACTGCATGAGTCGTACATTTTGGTCCATCACCATACAGGTACAAATTACATATCAAAATATATGTACCATGTTTACTGCCGTGTGACAAAATTGCATATATATATATATATACAGTTATTGATTCATATACACATATCTAATATATGTTTACTGCCGTGTGACAATTATTTTACTATTGGTTCATATATATCTACAGTTGCACCACTTGAGTGGTTGAAGATTTCACATCGATATTGTTTCATATATATATATATATATATATATATATATATCATAAAGGAATTGGTTAGGAACTGATTATGGTTACGCTGATATACAAGCTGTTGTATGTGTTTATGACACATCAACCTAACTTGTTGTTGTCTATTATATAATCATTCATAAAACTAAATATTAAGATCTTTTCTGATGCAGGAATAATGGAAATAGAGCAATATAGAGACATTGAAGAGCAGAACTCTTGTGCTTCGCAAACATCTAAGAAGAAAAGAGGTCCAACGACGGGGAAAAAATATAAAACACAAGAGCCAAAATTTCTTGAGTGGAGTGATAATTGCAAACCCATTGGAAAGTGGGTGAATTCTTATAAGGCATATGTTGGCAATTTATGCAGATCTAAAATCGATATCAATATTAAGAAGTGGGATGGCGTTAGTCAAGGGCTTAAGGAGTGCATATGGGAAGATGTTAAGGTATTTTAATACATTAAGTTGAATCATAATTTATCAACAATGGTGAATTATTATTACTTATAGTACATTAAGTTGAATCATATTACTGATTCAAATATATTACATGCATGATGAGATGAAGAAATATGCATCTTTCAAACTAAGCTTTTTGAAAATCATATGAACATAAATTTTCTCATTTGAAGATGGACCATGTGCTGCTGATGTACGGAGAATTAATGAAGTTATGGAACATAATTGAGCAGATAAGTGACACACCTGGATCATGCCAGCAAATAGAAATATTAGTGTGTAATTTATTATCCTGAATTATTTGCACTGTTGAATTTGACTTGCAGCATATATAATAATATAATCATGCTTTAATAGATTAGTCAGTTGGTATCATAAATGAGTGCAGTTGCCAAAATTCTATATGTTTAGAATTATTTCATAACAGATGAACTAAATTATATGCACAGCCATTCAGTGTGCATTGCACAACCATTCAATTAGTGGGCTTCATTCCTTAAATATTTTGATGTTCTCGCGACAGACTGAATCATATAAATATATTATTGGAAACTTTGATAGACCATGCTTAAATAACTAAGCGTAGTTGACCCACTGATTTTATACAGAAACAACATGTGTTAATCCATAAAATAATGCATTAGTCTATATGTTTTTGTTGCTTTGTTACGACAAACAGAGCATCATCAAATTATTAATGTATTTCTGTTAATTATTGTGGTTTAGCATATAGGGATGGACATAATTCACATATGATTTTAATCTGCAAGGCGATTAATATCAGTGCGTACAGACTAATGATTGTTATCAGTGTGTAGATTATTAAATAATTCATTGGCTCACTTTGATTTGAAATCGAAGAGGACAGATATTATATGCATGTAGACTTGTCAATGGTAAGGGTTTGATTCATATTTTTTTTTATTGGCTAGAATCATGCATGTCACTTCATAACAAGTATGTTGTTTATGTTATTAAGGATTTATTTTAATTATCTCAGACTGTGTACCACATTGATGACAAAATGAGAGACGATGTGTTGTGACATGTGTGTGAAAGATGGAAGGAATTCAAATAAAGATTGGTTAGCGGTTGGATTACGAAGACGAGAAATCTTCCAGAAGACCGTAAAAGCCGTATGGATATTATGATGGTGTCACGCAAGCCCAGTGGGAAACATTTAAGAAAAACTGTGAAACCAAGGATTTTAAGGTACATTTTTAATGCATATTGTTAATGCTCTAGGTTAGCTTGAGCTCATGTACGTATAAAATATTATGATGGTGTCACGCAAGCCAGTGGGAAACATTTAAGAAAAACTGTGAATTATTTAAAAAAAATCAGATGTCATGATATGCTAAAGAACTTAAATAATTTTACTTACTTCTTCTGCCTATGCCAGTTGCGTTTCGTTTATGTTTTATTTGTATAAATTAACATTATAACGTGATTATTGAACGCTTGTCTTATGTTTGGGCGGGAGTCTGTTGTTGTGTGATATTACGCTACTATGCCCTATAGTTAAATCTAATAAAAAAAGTACTTATTATTGAATTATAAAATATATGAATCAAATAATTTTACAAATCTCTGAATTCTAGAATTTCACCCAATCGAAATTTAAAACTAAAATCAAGCAGCATTACGTATTTTTCCTCTAGGAAAATTTAGTACAAAAGGGAAAACTTAAAGATTTTGACAATAATATAAAATATATAGTTCATAATTTAACTATAAAATTATGATATTTTAATACAGTTATGCAAATTATGATACTGCATGCGGCTTACAGTTTTCATTCATATTTTGTTATCGTAGTTTTAAAACTTTGTAGTAATAACTTGTTCTTTGAAAGCATCTCATAGTTAATGAAAGCTACAAAAAATGGAACAGTTAACAACTGGAAAAATCAAGAGTACCTACGCAATGTCAAAGAGTAATATGGATAAAAAGCAAACGGAAGTCGCTACGGTTGAGTGAAGATACACATGTAAACTGGAAAAATCAAGAGTACCTACGCAATGGCTAAAATGGTTTTCTAAAATCATTCATGTACGAGGCACTTCAACATAAAATCATATCAACGGAAACAAATTCACAAGCGAAGTAACTTCTACGGTTTTACAATCCCTCTACCTATGTCGTTTTTCTTCCATCTCGTGCCCCTACTATATTGATTCAGGCTGCAGTCCTTTTTCAAGCCTCCTTACTATTGTTTTTCTTCCATGGTAGGACTCCTGAAAGTTCATGGGAATAAATTAACGTTAATACAAACACGTCTAAAATCACAACTTTTGAGAAGAGTAAGTACTGGTAAACTACTTGTGTGCGCGATTAGAGAACGCAGAACAATTTTTGGTTTTGGTAGAATCACTTGATTTTACACGAAAGTGGAGTCCATATAAGCAACATTCAGAATTATACACAGAACAAAATCCAACATAGTATATTACTGCAGATTACTGCTTATGACCTAAAAACAATGAATGATTCAAATTGAAAATGTTTGTGCGCACTAGCAAGTAAGGAAGGCGATCATGGACATTTTTCACCTTTCGTCTAGATGACTCAAAACTAATAATCTTCATTCCAATATTCAAATATGAGGATATTACTCTACTAGTATCAAATCAATCCGACTAATCAAAGATTTTTTTCTTCCCAAAATATTCATTTCAACTCTTTTCATATGCTAATCAAGTATTTATATTATATTAATATATTTTAAAATAATAAATATTTAAGAAATTGTCATAGCATCAATTCAAATACAAAAGCTTCTCTAAAATAATCTTGAAAATGTACTTCAAGATCCGAGAGGTACATCCATGGCATCCTTGCCTCCTTTCGACATTTCATCCAATTTCATGCGTAAAAATCCCAAAGAAACGCAATTCTTGAACATACCTTGAATCGGTCATTTGCAAATGAAGAAGATTTGAAAAATAGGAATCAGTTATTTCCAAATGAAACGGATTTAGAAGATTTTTATTCTCTCATTCATGTACGTGCCGTGTATGTGTGGTTGCATGTATGTGTGTGTGTTCATGTATGACTATGCAAATGTATAGTTGCATGTGTGATTGAGTGTACACACACACACACACACACATATATACACACACACTGTGAATAAACTTCCCTTAATTTCTTACCCGTTAAAAATCTGAAACTAAAAATTTGTTGGGTTTATAATTCATGTTAAACCATTTGCTGTTTCACTCAAAGAAATTGATGCCGTACTCAAATTCATGTTAAGCCAGAAGCCTGAATACACTCATGTTTGATCCCTTAATGCATAATATAATTGACCATGCTGTATATCCCTTAATGCATAATATACTTGACCATGCTGTACATCCCTTAGTGATGTTCATATATGTGTGACCCATGCTAAGCATCCCTTAACGCCTTAAACTGTGCTGTTCATATATGCGTGACATGCATATCAAAAATGCCATATTTCACAGTTATTTCATATATGCCTGAATTCATTTTTGTGCTAACTGAATTGTTCAAGTTTTAGATTGAGTGATCTGAATTATGAAACCTCGTAATTTTGTATTTATTACATCATAAAACAGCAAATAAGTGAGAAGGGTAGGAAGAATCGGGCATGTAACCAGTATCCTCACTATTTGGGGCAAGCAGGATATGCTGGGAAAAAGGCAAAATGGATAGCCGAAGGCAATAATTCCACAACCATGTTACCGAGTGGACCTGTTTGGGATCGAAGTGTTGATTGGGTTTTGGCAAGATCAAAGAAAGGAGATGATGGAAATTATACTATTCCTAATGAGAAAACGAAGATAATTGTAGATAAAATTGTATGATTTTATCTCTTTTGATTAATTTTTTGCAAAATATAACATCAAGTTAATGAGAAACCTATTTTTTGTTGACAGAATGAATGGAGAGAAAAAGCCATCGATGGGACATGGATTCCAAACAGACATGATGATGTTTTAAATCGTGCTCTTGAAAAAAAAGAGCATCCCGGTCGAATGAGAGGAATTGGTGGGACAGTAGGTATCAAAAGCGTATTTGGGAAAGGAGAGAGAAATAAAGGTCCAACTAGTGTAATATCAGCAGACGACTTGTATCGTATCACCCAAGAAATGCAGGCTAAGATGAGCGAAGATTTCGAATCTATGGTGGATGCAAAAGTTGAACAGAAGATGGCAGATATACTAAAGAGGATGGGTATGCACATGCCACATGATATGACGGTTGACAACCCACCATCAGGTGGTCGTCGCAGTAGCTGTCAATCTGTACAACTAGACAAGTTACACTATGCAACCAATTCTCAAGAGACAGATCCATTTGCAAACTTACAGGTATACTCCAAATATTTACCTCATTACCTGATTAATTATCTTCAACTATGTAGTCTTTATGTTGTATTTTTTTAGAAACCGTACATATATGTCAAATGGCTGCTGACAAGAGAAAGAAACTGTCGGTAGTTTTCATAATATTTGAAGCAACAAATGACTATTGTATAACGGATCCAAGGGCAATGCCACCTGGGCTGCAGCCTGGGTGGATTTCTGAACTTTTATTTTATGTTATTTATGTCTCATTCAAGTGATGCCATTACTCCTAACCATTTCATTTGTCAAAAATAGGGTAAATCTTCTCACAAATTAGCTAAATAAAATTATAATATAGAAGTCTGAATGACTGAAGTAAAGTATACATGTATAATTTTTGACTATTATTTCCACTTATATTTTTAGCCCATCAGTATTTATTTTATTTCTGAGTATATCAAAACTTTCTATTTCCTAACTAAAATTGCAACAAATAAATAAAGTTCAAATCCTAAGATATTAAAATAAGCGTTCTATTTGAATAAAGCATCACTCAGATTTGAAAAGAATAAATGATTTCATTTGAATTTTTTTAGTTCTTGAATTAAATGTTCAGTTTGAATAAACCACCATGTACGTCACCTGAAATTAATTCAAAAATTGTGTGTACATGGTCTCCAATTTTTATGATATTTATCCTCATGTAATAATATGTGTACATGGTTTGTTTTTGTTTTCCTTGCAATGGGAAACATAATATATTAATATTACACTTTAAGTTAAATCGCATATGAATTTGGTTCGATTATGCGAATTAGAATTAGTTAAGATTATATGAGCGAAGTACCAAATCGTACAGTAGCTATGCTAATTGCTTTACTCATTTAGAGCTGCTGCATGGTTAACGAATTTACAGCAGGACTGTAAAAGCCGCTCGTCTTCAATTGAAGCACCGAATGTTATTGGACTAATTGTAGCTGAAACAAAAACTGAAACAAATCTTGGTAAGATGTCATAAAGTTCGAATCTTGGTAAGATATTAAAATAAGCGTTGTAGATTTTCAGTTTTTGTTTCAATCCTAACTATATCATACTATGCCATGAAATGTGACGTCTGCTGTAGATTTTTAGTGCATTACAGTCAATAACTTCTTTTGTCAATATCTGCAATAAGCCAACATATCATTTATTTTGCAAAAGATCCTTTTTTTGTTACCATTTTTAGATTACAGCTTTAGTGGTAAGTTTCTAACTACGAGAACTTTACCCAAATGTGAGAACTTTCAAACATATATAACTTAATGAAATACGTCGATAAAAGTGTACACAGGTGATGCTCTACATATTGGTCCCCAATGCTTTCTAGTTAAAGTACCTATAATCAAAATAAAGTACATGAATTGATTTGGTTTTGTTTTTGTCATTCTAGAAACCAACCAAATGTCGTTTAGTGGTGAATTTGAACTCCAAGATTGTTGTAGTGGCTCATGGTATAGTACATCCCGCTTCAAAGGCTGGAGATCATTGCCATAATCAACAGATTTTGCCCGATCATGTGAAGGTCGGTGTCGATGCAGTTGAGTCAATTCATGCAGGAATCTCACTTCCGGTCCCAAACAAACATCATTCCATGATAGGAGAAGCACTTGGTAGTTTTGTTCAGTGGCCTAAAAATCTTGTTCTTTTAGGAGATAATAATACGGTAAAGAAGTAGTTTCGGTTTTTTGTTGAGCACATTAATTTCTAGTTTGTTGTGTATAATGACTGTCATAAGATAATTCATTAATTTTCAAGTTTGTTGTGTGCAGGTTGCACCTATTATGAGCAAAGACAAAGTGGAAGAGTGTGTTGTTAAGACCATGAATAAAAGTGAAAAGGTCATGGATAAGATAAGAAACGAGTCTTCAAAGCACAAAACAATCGTGGATGAAGAGATCTTAAAAAATTTAACGGGCAAGTGCAAATATTTCCACAACTTGATAATCCAAGCGCCATCTGAAGTTAATGTCGTCAATGCAATTCAAGTGAAGAAGGATCTATTTACGTACAATGAGGACTTTGAAATCCATATCACGATGACGGACATTATCCAATTCCTTAGCATGACATGGTTGAATGAATCGTGGTTGCAAATTTACATCATGTGAGTATTTTTTTTCATACATATTTTTAGTTTTATACCATGTGCTTTGAAAATTTAGGTGTTTTTATCATTCACGTGCACCTCATATTAAACAAACTGTGGAATGGTAGAGTTCTGCATTTTTCTTCAATACCTCTGCACCAATCATTGATGTTCATTAACCCAACTATAAAAAAAACATCATAGCCTTATACAGTAAGGATTTTGTTCTTTCAAGTAGCAAATTACTCTTTTTGTTGTTACTCATAATTAGACATGTACTCACTCAAAATACCAATTACCTGCTATCATATAGTTAGACATATTTTTAGTCAAAACCTATACTGCTCGCTAGTTGATAGCTACCCAAATTTCTTTAACCTATAAAGTATAGCGTGCTTTACCATACCAAAAATAAACAAATATATGGCGTAACAAAAATCATTTATGAATATAGTATTTATAACTTATAAAAATAATGAGGAGGAATACACGAAAAAAAATACAGATAACTATGAGATAACAAAATAAGACACATCTTTTCCTTTCCGCTTGAAAAACTATAACAAATAATGTTGAGGATCTCTTTTATTAAGTTCCTACCAGCCAAAATAACAGTTCAATGTTGTTGTAAATACCATCAATCCATTTGTATGAAAGATTCAAAATGAGGTTTGCCAACTTGATGGTTTTCCTACAATGGAAACAACAAAATGAGCAGACTTAAAATTGAAATTCTTTTAAAATAGATAATAGGTTACTACTAAAACTCAAATTTGTTCAAATATAACAATAATAATTGATGTTCTTAAGCTGTTATAAATGTTCCTTTTGTAATGCAAGAACGCATTACCTTTTCGCAAACCATTCTTCTTTTTATGTCACTTTCAAATACCTCTTGCATTTGCGCTTTTTGGGTTATTCAAGAATGCTCCAATAATGTGTGCATAAATGTTCTTTAAAGCATCCTACTGTTATTTGAATTTTGACTGCGTAGATGAATAAGTTCATTGATTAATTTCAAACTAACATAGCTAGGGACACACATGCTATTTTTTTATTAATAACAAACTTCTTGACATGCTCATTAATGTTGTTTATATGTTAAACAATGTGTAGGTGGTTAGATCATGTGTGCAACGACTTCGAAGTGGAGACCATTGGGTTTACATGTCCTCATAAGCTTTCTCAAGTGCAGAAACGCCCTGATGCGACAAATATATATATCACGGAGACATGGCATGCGTTGCAATCTAAAAACCTAATTTTAGCCCCGTACTACGAAGGGTATGAACGTTAAACTTTTAGTAACTAGTTTGCAAATTTGTTGCTGATTTTAACATCATATGTATTTTGTAAATGTTGGAAACATTGTCTTCTGCTTGTTTTCCATATAGAAAACAATATGGTTTATGTTCTTGATCCTCAGACGGATCACAAGCATAGACTGGAAATTAAGCCTCAAGTGAGCCTGTAAGTCATATTTGTTTTCCTTTGATTATGTTATACACTGGCTCACGGGATATGACAACATACGAGGGGTGAAAATTATCTCTTATAGCTAAATTTGTTTTTTTTATCGCTTTCATTTTTAAACTAGTTACAGCTATTATTTAACATTTTATTGCATATGCGCAGGGCCTTCAAAGCTTTTAAGGTAGTCGGTGGTAAGTCTCGGGGAACTTTCTTGAAGTGGATGAATGTTACGGTAATTTGTTTTCAAAAAAAGAGCTTGTATTTCTTTTGGGATATAAATACATTTTAAACTGACTATTAAATTATCGTATAATATTGTAACAGTGTCCACAACAATCCGGATCAACGGATTGTGTATATTATGTGATGAGGTATATGCATGAAATAGTAAATAACCACCGTAAAAACATCGATCTAACCAAGGTAAAACTTTATTTTTTTCCCTTCATAGTTCATGTTAAGCAAATATATGATTAATGTTCCGGAACAATTTTTAATTGCAGTACTTTGAACAAGTCGGTTCCTATAACCAAAAAGAAATAAATGAGATTCGGGATAATTTAGCTAATTATATCATGCAAAACTGGATGTAGTCTTCCTGTATGCTACAGTGTGGTGAGTTTATTTCTTTTCCTGTACTGTTGTTCTTTGCTTTGAATCTCTTACTCTCTTACTTCGAGATAGTGCAATACCGGATAGTTGATAATACTGTTGTTCTTTCCTGTATACTTGTCGGACAGAACTCAAATTCAAAATAAGTAACATGGTTACTTTTTTAGGTCACAAATAATATAACCCAAACGATAGATTAGAAGCAGCCCAAAATGGAACTGGGGCGCAAAAGATACATGGGATGATACTATACATGGTTTAATAGAATAATAATTTGTTTGCGTAGAAAGAGAAAAGAAAAGTAGTTGAAATTTTCAAGTTAATCTGTAAATTAATGGGATGATAATACTGTACAGTTTGGCGAGGCAGTGAACGGATGGTTGATGTGTAGATGCAGGCGAAGCAGCTGTAGCAGTTTTGATGTGGTATGGTTGAAAAGTTTAAAACTGTTAATTAAGTTTTATAAAAAGTAAACTAAGTTGACCAAGTTATACAAATCAACTACTAATTTATTATGTTTTATGAAAAATAGCTAAGTTAGCCAAGTTTTATGAAAATTAAACAAGGTTTTAAAAATAAACCAGTATTTTCAAAAATTAACCATGGTAACTGAGTTTTATAAGAGCTAAATAAATTGTACAAATTAAACAAATTTAACAAAAAATTAACTAACTGAAATAAAAATTAACTAAATTTACAAAAATTAACCAATTTATAGATTTTATTTTATGAATTTTAACCAAGTTTTATCAACATTTAACTAAGTTTGTTAAATTAACTAAAGTTTATCCTGTTGGAAGGAGAGATCCCCTGCCAATCACAGAAAGAGCGTCGTGATTTCTTTTTAGTTCATATGGATAAAATGATTCACTAAGACCCAGCCCCGGCCACCATATCTATGATTTATTTTCACAAGTCAGGTCATGTTCACTCATTTCTCTGATACAAAACTGTTCTTTGTGGCAATGACAATGGGGAAAACTTTGCAATATAATCAACTAACAAACAACAACCAAAACTTTCTGTTTGCTCTGGACCCCTGGAAAACAATTTGCACAGAAATTTCATTTGAAAAAAGAGATATTCATTTAAAGAAATTTTAGTACACAAATATGCATTGCAAACTTGGATGTTTATATGTACAAATTTTCCTTTAAAGAAAAAAGCTCCGCAGATGTACAAAATCAGTCGAATGCTTAATAGTCAGATGCTTATTATCGAGTAGTCTCTGTCAAGCATAATGTGCATGTGCGATGTGATTAGGAGCTTAATTTGTGTTGTTCGTTTAATAGTATACAGTCAATTAATTTGTGGTGTTCGTCATTGTATACAGATATGTGTCGATGTGATTGCAAAACAAAACCCATTCCTTTTAAAAACTAACCTTATGAATTGGAAGAAAAACAATATGAATAAAATTTGAATCAAAATTGACCATGAAACAATATGTTAGGATCTAATATAAACAGTTAAATGGACACTGATATTTAAGATGTTAAAAATAAATTGAGTATATTTGGTTTAATTCGGTGTCAAGAAAAATGAAAACCAAAATGACAGCAAAACCAAACAAATATTGAAATAGAAATAAACTCAATAAATTTAACTAAATCAATTTTGTTTAACCAAACATATTTGGTTTGCTTTATTTGTTCCATTCGGGCTAATGAATACTCTCTCCCCACGAGCTAACGGGCATAGACCATACAGGTTTGATTTACCTTTTATGATTTAATGGGATATACACATGTTTTTTTAATGTATAAATGGGAATAACAACCCCAAAGTCAGTATAAATGGGAATACCTAAACCACGGTTGGCGTATGCATGTGTTGTGTGTTTCTATGCTTGTGTGTGCAGCGTTTTTTGCACTGCATGTGCTATTATTTCAAAATTGGCATTGATCACCAAGTCTTGTAGGTGAAAAAACAGTATTTGACTACTATTTTCTCAGATAATAATTTAGTTGTAAGTGTTAACTTTAAAATATTATAACAATAAGAAGTACAAAATTGTGATTACAGGTTGTAATATTACATATTCCTAACTCGTAACACGGACTTTGTTGGAAATGCTTGAAGCATTATAACAATAAGAAGTACAAAATTGGACATTTCAAAAATAAGAGTTGCGCAGAGGGCATGAAATCACCACTGCGGAAATTTAGCTAAAATATAGAATTTGTATTATTATACTTGGTCGCAAATTAAGATTCAGTTAGAAGTTAGCCAGAATGAAGGAAGCGCTCTTGAAATGGTATCATGTTTAACAAACATCAGATATGATAAAATTTAAAATGGTATCATGCAGACTGCCCAATGTGCATGGCAAAAGAAAGTGAAGAATACAAATGCTAGTTGATTTGGTAAAATAAAACCTGATAGTTTTTCTCCATGGACTGATTATCATTGTTTTTCTTCATTTTACTCTCAACATCAACCAAATTATTCTCACGATCTCTTTCTTTCTTGCGGCGCCTAACGACGCATACAACACATACACAATCGCTTTTATGAAGGTCAATTCTGCACAACAATGAATTTTACAAAGATACTCACATAAGTAAAGACTGCATTTTTTTCTCATACACTGGAATAAGTAAAGACGGTAATTATTCAGTTACACAGGAATTATGAGATCGAAAGTCACTTTAAGATATATATTTGCCTACAGGTTTCTACACTAATCTGAGATTTATGTAACATCGAAGTACATACTATACAAAAATTTGTTTAAAAAATTAGTCTGAATATATTTATGATTAAGTCATATTGTATGTAAATATGACTTGCATCTGACTTCGACTTCGGTTTGATTTTTGAGTTTTTCAGGATAGGTATGCAGCGGACTTGCATCTGGTTTCAACATTGGAATGTCACTATTCAAGTCAACAATCACGAAGACGGATTGTGCTATTTTAAGTTTTAAGCTTATGAACCACTTTGTTCTTTTGTAGTCATGTGACTGGTTATGACATGTTATGTAAGTATTTATTATTTAGACGTATTGTTGGAGCTTAGCATATATGACATGCAAACTATTTTTGTTATATGATTATCAATGTTAGTGTTTTCTTGTCAAATAATATAACATTTTTTTGAGTTGCGTGTAGATTTCTTGTATTCATATATTTTGTGAATTGCTCATAATGGCTGAAATGTTGAACTGTATTGAGAGCTGAGAGCTGAAAATCATAATGGCTGAAATGGAATGCAGTTTGAATTCAGAAGTTATTTGCTACTGTTGTAAATAAAACACAGTCGCAAATGCTAAACTTATCGCGTCAGACATTTTAAAATCTGTAGCACAAGGTTAATGGGTTGAAGGTAAATATCGGTTTATTGCTACAGGTGTAAAACAAACCGTCGCTAATGAGTTAGTCTACAGCGACTAGTATTATTTAATACCCGTCGCAATAACCATATATTGCGACAGTTTTAAAACCGTCGCAATAAATTTATACATCTTGTGATGGTCGCATATGCGACGGCTGCTAAACAGTCGCAAATTAGGTTACACAACAGTGAAAACTAGCGGTACCCCATTCTCGTACATTTCTTGAATTCTGTAAATTTAATTACTTCATTCCCATTTCAATCTAATTAAAGATTCATTGAAACTCCAACTTAGTTTTAATCTCAAAAATCATTACTTAATGATTATTCAAAGTTAGGGAATAAATCTTGTCTTTCCTTGGGTTAAAGAACCAATGTCAGTTAAAACACAGTTTACAATAAACCCAAAATCCTCTTCCAATAAATTAGAACTTTCTCTCAATTCAAACTTAATGTATTAAATTGGAAAACTTTACTTTGGAAATTTCCATCAAATCTTAGCTAAAAGATTTATAAACTCCAAATCATATTTTCCCTGTTAATTGGGTTTTAAGAACAATGTTACTGAAGACACCATTCACGACAAACCCAAAATCCAATTTGATATTGAGTACAAGGCTCTAAATAGAAATCATATCGACATATATTCAATGTAAAATTTTTAAACCAACAGATATCATATTGAGAATAACGATATCTTTATCTTCCAAATTCCTCAACAATATCCGTGTAATCATGGAATCCAATATGGAAATATTCCGAAGATTATTTCCATTCAAATCCTTTCCAATTCATACGTTGGAAAAATTTTGGTTATATTAAAACCATTTCAATTCCTTTCAGTTCTTTATCCTTGTTGTTGAGCATTTCATTCAGATAGAAATATCTTTTATCTTTTCAAACTTGGAGTATTTCAACATTCCGTGTCCATCCAAAATCGGACATCAAAATCGTATTTTGATTCTTCGCCGAATATTTTCTAAAATATTTGTTATCTCTGAATTGGAATCAGACTCAATCAATCACCATATAATTTTATTTATTTGGATTCCATATGTCGCATGTATTCAAAAATAGTGATGAACAACTATTATACATCCAATTCACATCCAGAGTGCAATTTACAACTGTATAAGCATTAAGTAGTTAAATAATGCTTATTACGGCCTGTCAATCAATCGATTGACATACAACTAAACACAAGGTAAATGTGTGAAGTTATTATCATGCCCAGACCCATGTGGGGTTTCAACCATCAAACAACATATCATTATTTGTATACTTGGGTGATGTGTAAAATTATCGTTCCAATACCCATGTGGGGTTTACATCACAATCCATGTGAGCTTGTCTATTATTCAGGAGACGGGTGGGTAAATTGTCATCCCAGTTATTTATGATATAAACGTTTTGTTTATAAACATTTATAATCACAATTTAATAACGATAATATTAAAACTGTAAACATCCATCAAACAACAAACAAATATTGCAACCACGGGCAATCTATACATATTCAGTTAAGAAAATAAGAATCTGTATAAAAATACTTGAGTGAGAGAGTTCTCACCATTGGTTTCCACTCCGTCGTTCTTTAATCGATGGTTTTATAAAACGATCTCGTACGAATCTGGCTGTTGAAATCTGCGAATCAGAAAAACTGACAAGTCCCAAATGAAGTCAAAATGTGCCGAAACTCGTCCGAAAAAGAGCCAGGATGCATCTAAACTGTTGATCGTGGTCTCCACCGATCAACAACAGAAAAACAGGATTCAGACGGCTGAATTTGCAATTTCCCGAGACAACAAGATTTTAGTTCATTTTCGAGCTAATTCAGACGTCTGAAATTTTTGGGTCAGACGTTTAAATTAAAAATTTCAGACATCTGAATTCTGTTGCTTGATTCTATAATTATTTGGAGCAGGTCAGACATCTGACCTAAATAATTCAGACGTCTGAACCCTGTTCCAAGGCACAATTTGACTTGAAAACATGTTCAAGATGATATCAACAAATGCCCAAAGGCCTATGATGTTATATACATGCAAATGAGGCTTCTATAACTCTCCGAAGTAACTTATAACACCAAATTTTCATGCACAAACATTCATATGAGAGATTTGCGACGGTTTTGATTATAAATTCCAAAGTGGACTAATTTTCTAACCAAAGCAAATCAAATGCAATATATGCGAATTGTGAAGTCTTAGAACTTGTCGGTGGGACAAAAGAACTTCATCATATCGCCAAAACAACTAATGGCATGTGCATTCAATTGTATGAACAATCTAAATGAGAAATTCCAATTTTATGAAACTAAAACTAAAGAACCAGAAAGTGTATACTTATCTAACCCCTTCATATGCATATATACGAATCAAAATGAACCTAAATTACATTTTACAAGCCTCTAGGCTTGTGGCATAGATGTGAATTCATGAAGAACTCACAAAGAACTCACCTTTGATGGCTAGAAGCTATGAATCAATCTAATAGCGAGCTAGAATATCCTCTCTTCAGTAAAAACACTAGAATCAACAACCTACGATCATATAAATATATTTCCTAAGAATTAGGTTATAGGAAATTTCGAAAATCAAAGAGGAATTGAGTTGGAGAAGATGGAGATAGAGCTTACTTGAGTTTCTCCTTCGGTTAGAACTTGATTTCAAGAAGAATGGAGCTCTAAGGATCAAACTAGGTTTTGGGAGTTTAAATTTCCCTATCCCCATTTTCTATTTTTCGCTAAGTGTTTGAATGAATGAAGAGGAAAGGGCTATGGAGCACTTAAGTGAATGGGCTAGGTTGGCTAACCAAGCCCCAACCTAAGTGCCAAAACTCCAAAGCTTAGAATATATTGAAGTTTATAATTTTCGAACTCCTAAACGACATTTTGGACTCAATGGAAGTGGTTTCGAGTCCAAATTCGTCCATATGGAAAAAGTTATATTTTGGTCTTACATCCGATGAAAAATACCAAATTTCTCCATCTCGAAAGATATCGATGTTTATAGTTTTCGAGCATGCAAACGGCATTTTGAACCCAATGGAAGTGGTTTCGTTGAAAACGGAGGTCGTTTCCAAAATGGCGATTTTTAAGGGCTATATATAATATTAAAAAATATATAAATTCCATGGCGATTGTTCTAGATTTTAATTTAGACATAGCTTACCATATTTAAAGTGAAATCTCAATTTCTTACATTCGCTATAAAATTACAATTCAAAACATCCCAAGATTTCTTGTTTTATCAAATTCTGGTTTATATTGAATTCTATACATTCATTCAAAGTTTAAAATCGAATTTTCAAACTACCATGCCATTTCAAGCTCGTTTTAATTAAACTTTGAATTTATACATTCTAACTTCGATTAAAATAAATCTTAAGTCGTTTATTCTCAAAATACATCATTTTAAATTCTTAAAATACATTAAATCAATAGAAAATAAAATTTTAATTGATTCCAAAAATACAGGGTGTTACAATGACAATTAATTGTTATTTAATGATTAACGTCCAAAGTGAGTAAACTCACTAGCTCTGTCCAGTTTAAATTTTATAAACGTAATTTAGTATTGATAAATGATGATTGATTTCTATGTGATGATTGTTTGAATGAATTGCTAGTTAATTGGTTGAAAATATAAATATAGTTATATATATATATATATTTTTATATAATTTGCTAATTAAATATTGATTCTGTTTATCAGAATATTTCATATTTGTGTTATTTATGTTGTTTAACATCTGTGGATGCAGGGAAACAGGTTGGAGGTATCCAATTTGATTCCTCAACATATATATTTGTTTTTCATATATTGTGATACATGATGTGATATATAATTTGTTATGATAATATGTGTTTGGATGATATTGATCCTTTTTATTTGGTATTTTAAATACCATAAGTAATATTGGAATTTATAAAAAGAAATTTTGAAGTGGATAGTGAATTCAAGAATTTTATAAAATCGATGGATTTTATAAAAAGAAATATTTTGAAATTAAATAAGAAACTTTTGTATAAAATTACTAACAATTAGATGGAAGATTAAAAGCCCGTTTTTGTGAAAATACTTAAATGAAAGTAATAATAAGTAAATAAATGATTTTGTGGAATAAATATGATACTTGGGAAATTAACATAATTGTAAAAAGGGGATTCCAAGTTATAAAAGAACTATGAGAAGATTGATTTAAAGTAGATGTTTAATAGGAAGCTATTTTTAATAGATAAATTGAGAAGAATAATTTATAAACGATGTTTATAATTTAAGAAAAATACGTAACATTAGATAAATTAAAATATAAGTATGAATTTATATAGAGAAGTAAAATTCAGTTTTATCACCGATATTTGAAAATGGAATGTAAACTTAACATTTATAAAGGGAATTATAAAGGATGGAATATGAATTTGAAAAGGGAAAATCTATTTTAAAGATAGAAATGGAATTTTGAATGGGCTAGAAATAACTATCTTGTTTACACTACAACAAAAACGCCATATTACAACTTTAATTTTACAAAGGTGCATAAAGCACCGTTGTAATAAATCCTTTTTTACAACGGTGCAAAACGCACTGTTATAATAAATGTTTTTTACAACGGTAAAATAATCACTGTTGTAAAGAACATATATATTACCATATCACAACTTTAATTTTACAACGGTGCATTAAGCACCGTTGTGATAGATTCTTTTTTACAACGGTGCAATAATCACCGTTGTAAAGAACATATATATTACCATATTACAACTTTAATTTTACAACGGTGCAAAAGCACCGTTGTAATAGATCCTTTTTTACAACCTTGCAAAACGCACTGTTGTAATAAACATATATATCACAACTTTTCATTTTATTCGTTGTAATTGAGATGCCTAGTGCAAACTACATGTTTATAATATCTATATTTAATAACTAATTATATTGATACTTAATAATAATAACTAATAATAAACTTGGGAATCAATAATATTTATCAATATTATTAAATAATTAATTGTTAATAAGTAGTAATTTATTTTTAATAGTTAATGTATGTTAACTACTTATTAATTAATAGTAACATAAGCTTTTTATAAGTATTAATAGTAACATAAACCTTTTGACATCGGTTCAATCCAATATTTATTCCTTTTCCATCGGTTCGATTTCCCTTTCTCCTTTTTCTCGTATTCCACCGCAAACCCTAACTCCCCTTTCGATAATCCAGTCGCCATAGCGATCTCCTCCACTTCACATCGCCACTGCTTGATTGATCCAGATCACTATTTCTCCAGCTGCACTGCTCGTCGCCGAATTTTTTTTTCTTTGAAATTCTTAATAATCATTTTTGGCCACTGCGCTGCGGCACGGGTTCGGGGGCATCGCCCCCCAAAAAAAAAAATTAGGCCGTTTTCTTCAAATATAGACCGTACCCATTTTTTTATAAATATACTTTTTTTCTTCGAAAATCAAAACATTTAGGCTCCGAAACTAAATGCTTTTTGGCTTCAAACGAAAATCATAACACTTTCGCTCTTCTTTTCCAATTAGATCACCCTAGCATGAAATAATTAACATGAAGCGACCCGAAACATCCCCGGTCTCCGAAGAGATGAGAAAGAACGAATTACTGTGAGGACAAGACAAATCAGAACACAAACAGAAGAACATTTCACTGTTATTACAACAATGCATCAGATTACAAGAATATACAGAGTGTAAATGAATATTACACAGAAATATCAGAGATTTAAATTACATTTAAATACCTAGCAGCGGAAAATAATACAATACACAACTAGAAGAGATATACGGATACAAAGCTTTCCGGATATCTTTCCAGCTGTAAACCAGGATCCTGTGAATATAAATCTGCAAAACCAAAACTACTAGCTGCCCGTGTCGAAAATAAGGGCACCCAGAGTTTAGGTTAAAACAATAAACTCCAGGTCAGTCATGTGACTGGTGTGAGAACTAAAACAGTTATTTAAAACTTTACTTTAAAAGAGAGTAATTCAAGGGACCACGCCGTATAACACGGAACGGGTTTCCTCCCAAGAATACTAGTGCATAGAATAAACAGCGCAATGCTTTTTCGAAAAATGAAGCTATTATAAGACCCAGGTCCCATCACACAATGCAACGCAAGCCGGAGGATAGGGTTTTACCTTATAACAGCCAAACATGCTTGATACGTTTAAAACAAATCATTTGATACTATAATAAGTGTATAGTGTCAAAAACAATTTCAATCATAAATATAAATCATAGACGGCATGAGTGCCCCATCCCACTATGTCGCCATACTAGGCTCTACAAATAAAGCCGAAATACACGTATTGGAAATTGGATTTCCATCATGGTGGCTCCTGATTCGAAAGATCGATCGCGGAATGCAATTCCCCACGGCTTACGTCCCCACAAGAGAAAACACCGTCTGCATCCGCACATTTGGGACCAGAGTACCACCGCGGCTTACGTCCCAGCGAGAGAAAACACCGCTTACTCTATATATCCCTGAGCACTAGGCTCATCTCGGTCGACCGAATCCACGACACCACTAAGGTGCCCATCCACGAAAAAGCATACTGATCAAACCATCAGTTTGCCACCATACCGGGGTGTGAGGCTCGCGGATCAACGCTATACACAAAGCCATGCTATCTCAGCTGCGCTTTGATCATCAACCACCAAACTTTGCTTTTCAACAAAAGTCTGGATCACTGCATCTCAGCATGCCACACTATCAATCCATATCGTACCACTGATTTCTGCCAATATATAACCTCTGAGCTCATATGTCTCAGAGAAGGGCGTTAAGCAAGAGAATAAATTCTCCGCCGCCAAACAGATATATATTTAGCAGAGATCAACAAATACAATATAAAGGAATACAATGTCAGACACACCATCCATTTACAAGTCCGTTCTAGGTCTGAACGAAACCGGAGGCACTTTCCTCGCATATCCATCCATCTCCAAGTACGTCTGGACGACCGCCAACTATTTCCATCCTCTTGGGTGTACAGCCCAATCAGGATCGTCAGTAATTATCCAAACGATGTGAAAACTTCCGGTCTTCAACCACCGTCTTCATCTTCGACATCTCGTCGAATCGGTTATTCAGAATGGGTGTAAACCCGGCCTTTCTGAATAACCCACGTATATGATAAACAAATGTTACACAAACACATCAAATGCCTCATTCCAATTCAGAATATTCTTTTATTCACAAAATCACATTTTTAGGGAAAGGTTCCCATTAATTTTATCCAAGATAAATTCTTTTAAATTTATTCTTTAATCTTCCTTTGGATATCATTTCAAACCATATTATGGTTTTCCAAACTAGTCGGGATTAGCGAACCACACCGAAGTAATTATTATTTTATTTCCCAATCCCAACCTATATATCCCATGGAGAAAAACTGGTAATACTCCACATCTAACACCACTGTGTTATCGGTAAAATTAATTACCATTTCACGTTCAAATCTAATTAAAGATTTAACTATCGCTTTGGAGCAAAACTGGTGGTACTCCATTCTCGATCACCTTTCAAATTTGATAATTTAAATAATCAATTCATTTTTCAATCTAATTAAAGATTCATTAAAACTCCACTTAGTTTTAATCTTCTCAAAAATCGATATCTTGCCTTTAACTGGGTTAAAGAACCAATGTCTTCTAAAACACGATTCACGATAAACCCAAATCACATTTGATATTAAATACAAGGCTCTGAATAGAAAATATATCGGCTTACATTCAATATCAAATTCTGAAACCAACATATATCGTATTGGAAATAACGATATAAAATATATCTTTCAAATCCCCATAACCATATTTGTATAGTCACGAAATCCAACATCGAAATATCCCGAAGATAATTTCGATTCAACTCCAGTCCAATCCACGTATTGGGAGTATTGATTATTTTTAAAATCGCTTTCAAATTCAATTTATTTATTTCAAAAATAAATTGATTTTAATTCTAGTTCAAAACTAGTTTATTTCGATAAAAATCTATTTTTATCTTTTCAAATGTGGAATTTTCCAGCTCAACTCTTTCCAATCCATATATTATGATTTTACACAAATTATAGATACTTTTAATAATTTTACCAAGGCCCGTACAGTCGATTTCCAACAACAGCCATCGAATTGCACTTACAGCGACCTTTTTCGAATTTGATTTGGACATAACTCCAAATCCAACCGTTAGATTTCAAATTTCTAATATTCATTGGAAAGCTCTTTTCGATACGAACCCAACGGTTCCGGTTTTAGGAGAATCCGACGGTCGGATCTCCCGTAATGTCCGTTTGAAATAAATGGTCGAAATTCACGAACTTCGGCGGCGCGGCGCGTTCTATTCAGGCCATTATATTATATATATAATATATATAATATATATTTCGTCGATTTCTATTTAAAACGAATTTTATAAATAGCTTTGAATTCGTTTCAAAAACAATTTCAACTTCCATTTCAATTCAAATCAAAATTGAATTCTTCTTTGTAAATTCGTTTTAAAATTCATTTCTATTCAATTCAATTTGAATTCATTTGAATTCGCTTTCAATTCAATTCATTTCGAAATCGTTTTAAATTCAATTCATTTCGAAATCATTTTCAATTCAATTCATTTCGAAATCGTTTTCAATTCAATTCATTTCGAAATCGTTTTCAATTCAATTCATTTCGAAATCGTTTTCAATTCAATTCATTTCGAAATCGTTTTCAATTCAATTCATTTCGAAATCGTTTTCAATTCAATTCATTTCGAAATCGTTTTCAATTCAATTCATTTCGAAATGAATAAAATCGATATAAATATCGTTTACGTCAAAATGGCGTCAATCTAATCAACACGGCTTTATATTTTCAAAACTTCTTTATTCTATCCAACAAATGAATATTTATCCCATTCAACACATGAATCTATATTTATTTCAACACACGACTAATCTCAACACATGAGTACTGTCAACACATCACTATTTTTATATTCAACACATGAATTTTCTTTTATAATATTCATTACTTTCCCGATTGGAATGAGGCCCAATCAATCACCATATAACGTTAATTATATGGATTCCATACAACACATGTATATAATAGCAATAATAAACAATCAACCATCAACCAAAGTGCACTACACTGTATAAGCATCAAATATAGATATCTTACGCTTATAACAGCCTGTCAATCAATCGATCGACATATTTAATCAATCAGGATGAGTGAACTTCAAATTTCATCCCAACACCCGTGTGGGGTTTCAAACAATCAAACACAGATTTTTAGTTGTGCAGTTGGGCGATGTGTAAAATTTATCGACCCATTCAATATTAGTCAAATTAGTGTATATAAACAAATCGGCCGATTTGTTTATAAATATTTATTTATTCACTTTCACGTTAAAACTATATTTTTAATGATAATATATTTTATTTTAACACATGAATTTCTATTCATTTCATTTACACAATAAAAATGATATTTTTATTTTTCTAACATATTTTAGAGAATTTCGGCGGCATAACGGCACGATACTAGAAACGGGACGAGGCCTAGCCTTATCCCCGGTCTAGTGAAGGCCCACGCCATTCACACATCAATCAAATTCACCAAACAACCAATTCACATCAAGTCATCAAATTAATTTATTCAACCAAACAAACAAGTCCATGGTCTGTGGACGATTGTGTCGGGTGCTACTAAGCACCGTCTGCATCCTAGTATATATATATATATAACTAGAAAAATAGAATTTGAGTGAGAAGTTCTCACCGAGGGATCCACTCATCCATTTCATTTCTGAATTTCTGACTGGCTTGGATTTGCCCGTACTTCCAACACCATCTGTTTCACGAAATTTATATTATAAATCATATTTTTAATAACGCCAGTTCTATTTAAAAATCCTATTTTTAAATCAATGTTAATTTCTTTTTATACTGTTCTATATATTTTAAAAACAATATTTTCATCCTATTTTTATTTATATCTCTCCTTTAAAAATAACTTCTTTTTATATTTTTAAAACAAATGTTGTTCATATCTTTAAACAAATGCAACCAAATGATGTTCATATCTTTTCAAACCACATTTTAAAAAACAAAGCTATTTCTATTTTAAAACCATGCGAATTTTATTTTGTAAAATAGTTCTAACTTTATTTTCAAAACAGTACGACCTGTATATTCAAAACTTTACGATATATATATTTTCAAAGCATTAACATAATATATATATTCAAACTTTACGATATATATATTTTCAAAACAATTTCTATTTTATGTTTTCAAAAATCAAATTCTATGCTATATTTTAAAAACAATTCTCTTTTCATTTTTAAAAACATTTCTCTTTTAATTTTTAAAAACAATTCTCTTTTCATTTTTAAAACCATGAATATTTTTATCAAAACTGATTTTAAGCAATGTTATTTTTTTTTCTTCACAACAATGACAATTTTTATTAAAAAAAATCCTTGCTTTTAGATTTTTAAAGCTCCTACGATATATATATAATATTAAAAAAAATCCCATTTATATCTCTATGGTATATATAAAAATCATATTTTTATATAACCTAAAATCAAATTTTTATCTAAGTAGAAATCATATTTTAATATTTTCAAAATCCTACTATTTTTACTTTCAAAACTCTGCTAATTTTATTTTCAAAACTCAGCTGTATTTATTTTCAAAACCATTGTAGATTTAGAAAAATCTGATTTTTACTATGTTATTTAAATAGACAGAACTGTAAAAACTCACTGTTTCTGTTGTTTTCGCTGAACCCATCAGCGTTCACCACCTTGGGCTGCCATCGCATGTCACATCAGCCCGCCGGAGTTCGATCCGACCTCGCCACCTGGTAGAGGGCTGCGCCACCTCCCTGCCGCCTTAACCACGTTGAATTCGAACTGCCCCTTCGCCAGAAAATCCAGCTCGACGGCGAGCCCTTGAAGGACGGCGCTTCGCGCTCTATTATTAAACAGCTCCCAAATCGGATCTCGAACAAACCCTTATCAGCTTCAAGATCGCGGATTCCCCTTGAATGTTTGCGTTGGAGGACTGGAACGATGATTCATGGATTGGAAAAGAAGGGGGATTTAATTTGGAAGAATATCGGCCTTTGAACGAGATGGAGGCGCGATGATGCGGGTTTGACCAAACGTTAAGAAAATGTTAGGGTTTTGACCCAAGGGAATTATATATTTAAATAATAATTTATTCTAATATTGCTCGTTTAACCTCACGAACTCCAAACAACCTCCAACGACTGTCGTCCCTAGCTAATTACGCCATTCCGAACACATTGGGATATGAATCGTAGGCCAATTCGACTGTTTCGATAGGTTTTCAATCAATTTAAAGTATAAATCTATATATATTCAGTTTGAATGTACATTTTAAATTACCGGGGCCACATACTGATTCAGAAAATTCCAGAAAAATTATTTCTAGCTTCGTATTGACGATACGGTCCTAACAAAACTAATTTCGTCAAATTCTGAGACCGTTTGAAAAATGGTCAATTTTTGGTCGACACGATTTAATTGAAACTATTAAAACACGTTTAACTTCGCCACGCTCACACACTGATTCAGAAAATTATGAATTTTGAAACCTAGCAATTACTTTACATCACGGATCCAACAAAAGTGGTTTCGTCGAAATCCGAGCTCGTTTGCAAAATGGCTATTTTTTTAAGGGCCTGAATTCTATAGCGACTATTCAGAATTTTCAACTAGACATATCTTTTGATTTCCGCAATGAAATCTCGATTCTTCGGATTCGTTGGAAAGATACTATCAAATAGATCCTATGATTTCTGGTTTCACTAAAATCCGGATTGTTTTGCACCCAGTACATTCAATTGAAGTTTGAAATCGAATTATCGAACTACCGCGCCATTTTCAATTCCATTTATAATTATTTATATTCTAACGACGGCGTATATAAATATACGTTCTAATATATTCAAAAATAAATTTCTCGTCGATATTATTTAAAATAATTCATTTTAAATAATCAAAATTCGCTAAAATTGCCAAAATAAAAATTTTAAACTGGCCCAGATTTTCCGGGTTATTACATAACATTAATAATTACCGTTCAATAATTAAAATAATAAATAACATTCAATAATTGTAAAGTAATATCTTGTACGTACACTGCAATTTTCGTTTCCTGTACACCGAATATTTTTTTCCCTCCACCAGCCCACCTAGTATGTCCCTAAATTTTCATCTTCCCTCCGCATGCCCGCTTTTCTAACTGAACGGTCCAGATAACCCAATTAAATTTCGAGATCCATCTTAAACAATAAACCCTAACTCATGATTCTTTAATGGCCGCCTCAAACAATG
Organism: Allium sativum; assembly: GCA_030737875.1. NCBI lineage: Eukaryota > Viridiplantae > Streptophyta > Magnoliopsida > Asparagales > Amaryllidaceae > Allium > Allium sativum. The sequence goes on from CM060913.1 coordinate 75,809,792, forward strand.
AAAACCCTGGCTCATGCGATCTCTACCAGCCTCTAACTCCACCGCCCTAATTAAACTTACGATACCCAACATCACCGCCCCAATTAAACTCACGATACCCATCATCACTTCTAACAGCACCACCTCCTTCTTCGACGACGATCTGCAGCGAATCCGATGTTGCGCCCTTCCGATGTTGCAGCCCTTGCTGCTTTGACTCATGTCGATTTTTTTGGAGCACGGATTACAGTTGCAGGGACAAATCGCTTGAAAGGTACGTATTCTTTGAACTTTCCTTGTTCAGTTTTTTATATTGAAATGCTGCACAAAATATTGCACTACTTAGATGTCACAAAAGCACTTGTATTTGCCTGGTTCGTTCTCCTTTGGTTTTGTCATGAACTATATTAGCAATTGGCTTAATTCCCTTTTTTTGGTTCAATTAAGTCTCTGTTATACGAGTTTGAAGGATAAAAAATTGGTTGGGCTAAATATAGATATAGTTTGAAGGATAAACTTGACGGTAAAAAAATAAGCTTTTTGTAGCCAAGCTGGTAAGTAATTATTATGCCAGAGGCTGTCAAGTTATAGTTTGCAGCGTTACCATCAAAATTTTAAAGCAGATTCATTTTAAAGTTCCTGATCTGTCGTATTATTGTTATAACAGTTACTTAATAAGTGTTTCTGGCTTGTAATTCCAAAAGTTAATGCAGTTTTACATTCATTACTATGTACAAGTACCATGGTAGAAAACAAATATCATTATTTGCTTGAAATGTAACTTAAACAGCATATTTTGTCAAATTTTGTCACTCAAAATAGACAAGATAACTGATTGTTGTTTGATTCAGAAACCATTTATACCATTGTATGCATACAGTTCCCAAATATGTGACCTATATCACAACTTGGCATTGGAATGACAAGATGGAGCAACGCATACAATAAACAGAAATGCATTCTAGTGCGGTTAGAACTTAGAACCATATGTTTGCTTTCTATCTGCTATGTTATGATCATGGGTTAAGCATTCAAACACCAATAGATGCATATATGGTTCAACAAGTCGAATGCGACCAATTAACCGACACACTGAAAGCAATTTACTACCATTCAAAATCTTCAAATAAGTACTAGTAGTTTCGAAATAGAGATGATATTACAACTAAAATCCGTAAAAGCCTAGTTAACAATGTAAGCTTGTGAGAAAACAAGGATTCAGCAAGAAGATAATAAGCCAAAAAAGTTAGTTGTAACAGAAACCATATTATATATCTTACATTACAAAAAGTCCACTGTTACGTTAGAGGGCAAAGCACATATCACAAGTTTTTGCCTTTCTTTTTTTTGATGTTTTAAGCATTCATTTGATTTCCTGGGAAACCAACAAACATGCCTTGGTCATTTCCTAGGAAACCAGTAAAGGTGATAACTTTTTGCAAATTACTATTCATTTGATGTTTTAAGTACTCTTTCTTTTCTACTTTGTCTTCTTCTTTACTTACAGACTAAGTTCTTACCTGATATTATCAGGTACAAGAATCTCAAGTCGCTTGAAATATGCGGTGTGTTACTCACTGATGCTGAGCATGATGTTGAAATGGATGATCGATTGGATGCTAGAGCATAAAGACTCGGTGTATGTCAGTGTGTATGTATATTTATACGAAATTGTGTATGTAACTGAGTGTACTGAGGATCAGTTTGTAGTGAGGAATGTATGTATTGTTATGACTGTATTATGTAAAAGTGAGTTGTACGGTAGTGGATCACAAAGTTGTACTAATTCAAATATTGAAATAAAATATTTAATTGATTATTTCAGTTCTGTGTAGTATCATTTTATTCAATATAAATATTTATTTTTATATGAAATGTAATGTATAACGAAACAAAAATCAGATTATTATAATTAATTGTAGTAGGCCTTGCTACAACGGTGAAAAAAGTTGTAATATGTATTACTACAACAGTGCAAAAATGTTGTAATATGTATTACTACAACGGTGGAAAACAGTTGTAAAATAAACATTTAACAACGGTGTCGCAACGGTGTATAAAAGTTGTAAAAGATTTCAGTCTATTACAACTTCTTAATACACGACGGTGGCTCCACCGTTGTAAAAAGTCTTTTACAACTGTTTTCCACCATTGTAATAGGGTCATTTTGTTGTAGTGTTAATAATAAAAACAAGTAGTGTGATTTATAAACAATGTTTATAAATGAAATAAAAATAATTATCAGTGGATAATTCGGATTGTAAATTCAGCAGTGAATTTAAAACGGGAAATTGAGAATTGTTTTAAAATGGAAACGATGGAATTTATTTTGATGTCCGAAATGTGAATAGGATTAAAATAAAATACGTAAAGATTTGTAATTAGAATTCGACTAGGCCAAATGTTATAAAATAATTTATTTTAAGAAAGTATATATTGAATAAATCAGGATTTGACAAGATAATTAATATTTGGCTGGAAACTGATATTTTATAATCGAATAGAAAGGCGATAGAGAATTATAAACTTATTAAATAAAATCAACTATGAAGTTGACATGCAAACCAGATTTGATAAATAAAATGAAATGTGAATAATAAGTCATAAAATGACTCGATAATTGGTGTTTGAACCTGTTTTAGTATTTAAATTATGAAATCAAGTTTTGATTTGATAAAACGAGTATAGTTTTCTGTAAAGGAATAATATTCATGTTTTAAAGTGAATAATGATTTAAAAGAAAACGTTTTCAGATTTAAAATAGTTATAAAAGGAAACTGGTAATTGTTGGGAAGTACTAAATTAAAAAATGAATTTAGAATTTGAGTTGACCTGAAATGGTGAATTGTTCTGATGTTCGGAATGTTAGTCGAATATAGGTTATTCGAAAGGGAGTTATCAAATATGGATTTTCCGAAAGATAATTATACGTTGAAATTCAATTATATTGAATTCGAGAAAGTATTATTTACTTTTCGATTTTTAATCAAGATTTATATTATTAATAAATTAATTGTTTATTTATTTATTTAAAATAAGAAATACGAGTTATATTTTTAAGTTAGGTATTTTGGAAGTAGGGATTATAATGTTATCGTTATAATCAAATGTTTTTCATAAAAGAAGTGGATTCGTAAACTGAATTTGAGAATTACATAAAAAATGATTTGATAAGAAATTAAGAAATGGAGTTAAGAGAATTAGAAACTGACTGGAGATTAGTTAAGTTGAATGGCTTTATGAGTGTCGATCTGATGTTGGTTTCGACCTTCGGGTTGATACTTAGGAAATTGTTCTCTTACTACTTCACAGTTAGAGACTGATAAATGTGGGAATATAGTGATGCGTGAATAAGAAATGGAAATGTTTTCCAATGTTAATAACGTATATTTTCTAAATTTAGAAAATAAGGATTTATGAATATATGAAAACAGGAAATGGGGAAATGAATAATTAATGATAAATTAATTTAAAAGGGAAAAATATTGATTGATGATTGATTGATAAACTTTCCATTTGGAAATAAGATCATGGTGTGTATGGATGTTTTCCTTTGATAGTTAAATAATAGACTATCACCATTTTTCCATCGTCAATACCGAGAGACCGAAATCAGATTTATTATCTGAAAACCCCCTCCGTATAGGCATTAGCATTGCAAATCAAATATGATGAGGATAATTGAAGATGGAGTTTATGCAAGGGTTGTTCTGGCAAATCCTAGGTAGAAACTGCCTAAGATGGATTTACAGAATAGTGCCTTCGGTTTGTCCAGTCCCAGGACAACTTGTATGGAAGAATGTATGACTGAGTATATCTAATAGATCGCGTAAGTTGATCTCTTAAACGTATTTACGTTTGGTGGCAGGGAAATTCGTTTCTCTTAGCTTTATACCCATGATATTTTTAGAGAAATCAATTTGTGATTTGGCGGGTATAATGATGGAGCATTCAAAGTAAATAAAGGTGTGATCTATCAAACTGATATGTTATGGCCTCAAGCCTTACAACCGGGAAATGGTATAAAATCAGGTAGGTCGCATGGCTAAGTGGGTAGTTCCCAGTTAAGGTGTATTGTCACCTGATCTTGAGAAAATCCATTTACTTCTTTAACCTATTTCGATGTTGTCCCTTTCGGGAAATGGTTGCTGATCACAACAGTTGATGATAATACATTCGGTACACTCAAGCGAAATGAGTGACCGATCATGTTTAGCCTAGGTTGCAAGATGTTCTTGTTGAACCCGGTGTATTCCTCTCTAGAGATAGACTGTCGAAAGGTGGTCCTTTACCTTGCCAGTTGGAATCTATTAACAAATAAGCGCCTGTGGTTTTTGATTTTGTATTATATATGTGGAATGTGAGATGAAAGCATTCCACTCGATTGCTATCTATTTGATTTAGACATTATTATAATATAAAGGAATATGGATTTTAAAACAATGTTTTGGGTTATCGTAAGGTAAAAACCATCTGTGTTTATGTGTGGATCGGTCTTACGATTGTACCTTCCATTAAAAGGATTTTAAAAATTAAACAAGTGGTTGGAGTTTACTCACACCAGTCCCATGACTGACCCAGAGTTTATTTTGTTTTGTTTTACCCTAAACTCTTGGGTGCCCAAATTTGTACAGGCGGTCAAGTAGTCGGGATTTTATAGATATTCTTGGAGAGCTTGGTGAAGGAGGTTTCGGGATTATATAGCTATTGTTTATTTCCTCTGTGTTGTAAGTGTTGTACTCCGATAATGGTATTGTATATACAGATACTGGTTTTATTTCAAAGTTATGTTATATAATATATTTATTCATTCCGCTGTTAGATTTGTGTTTACTCTGATGTTGTATTTATGTTCATCTTCTATTCTAACTTTCTTTCTTTCTATTCCTCACCCTCTAACTTCTTTCTATTGACGTTCCGGTATTTTCGATTCTTGAATAATTGGAATGGTGTTGTATGTCGATTACTGAGGTCAAAAATCTCCCGGGCCGTTATAAAGATACTCCTAGCACAAAAGATAGTTTTAATTTATACTGAAACTTATGACTATACAATACAAGACAGTGGGTGCAGGTGCAAACAAGTGTACATGGCAGAAATTCTCAAATTCATGTGCACCAATATACTGCATGTAAATATGCAACAAGTGACACATATAGTGTGCAAAGATACATGATCAAACCTCTCACCCACATATATATTTATATACTTGTTTGTGTGTGTATGTGTGTGTATATATATAGTGCATCAGTTTAGACAAGTGAACTGTAAGGATAATAGGTGATCAAAACAGTGAAAAACTTGACAAGCCAATAGTTAAAGGTAATTTCCAATAAAATGATCAATAGATACGGTAGCTGTTGCAAGCTAGATCAAATTACAAGAGCATGAAACCCAAATGCATGCAACAACAACTAAAGTGGTACAACTATATACGTAACATTTTTATACCAAGGCATATAGTGATGAAGACCATATATTATCAATCGAAGAGGTCTTGTATGCCTTGATAATCTAAGCAAGGGTGTAAACTAGATGCATTTTAGGTTTTGAAATAAGCCAAGGACAATTGACATGAATCTATAAGTGTAATCATGCATGTTAAAGCATTAGCAAGTTTCAGGTATATGGTACTTTAGCTTTTAATATACACAAATAAGATACTGCAACAAGGTTTTCCCATTTTAAATAAACTGAAACTTCCAAACAACAGGGAGAACAACATAATTATGACCAAGCACAAGAGAAGCTAACATAACAGTTCAAGCACCAAGCGGTTTGGACTATAATCAGTGTGCATATCATGAATATGAGAACGTGCCCAACTCTACTTGTTTATATGTATATATGTGCAAATGCAGTGAAGAATACAAATGCCAGAAACTAGTACTCAGTCTAACTCGTATCAAAATCATGAATTCCAGATTTTGAAATGTTACAAGGTTATGTTCCAATTTTACATCAAGTTAGGGTAAATGAGATGGTCAAGTTTGTAAGAGCCCAGATTTAAAAATGCACCAGAAGTACAGGTTTTGACATATATGCAGTCAAGATGTGGTACAGGCATGCATTCAATGGCACAACAAAAGTTAAATGCCAACTGAACTCTAAATATATGCAAAATGTCAGAATCTATGGTCAGTTCAATGTTGTTACTTCACTAATATCCACGAGTTTTTTTCCCCAGATTTAAGGTGACCAGTTTACATACATATCTAAATTTGTACTTACCTATGAGTTTTCATATAATTGAATAATTCAATTCACCATAAAATAAAACCAAATCAAAGAACAAAATCCACAAGCAAGTCGAACTCAGACTAGGTTAAAATACGCAGATCACCACAGATAACCAACTCAACAAAATAAGCTACTATATTTTGGTTTACTAAAGTCAAATTACTTAAATATAAAATTAATCATGAGAAAAAATACTCACCTGTAATAACAAAGAACAAAACTGGCGAAGGCTTCGATGGTGGAGTCTTCAATTTGATAAAGGCGAGACTTAAAGGAGCCAAGCTTGAACAGCCAACCGGAGGAAGCAGTTGTCGGTGTTGCGACTACGGTGACCTGAAAATCATCGTAGGAAGGGAAATTCAGGGTTCGAAGGCAGACATGATTTTCGAATTTGGAGAAAATTAATTTATGGGAAAGGGCAATTGGTGGCCATTAAAATGGAAGAGGAACCAATTGATTTTTGTTACTGAAGAAAGATTTGGGCTTGCGTTGATTTTTCTAGAGGAAAATTGAAGATAAGAACAAAGTTGCGTCAATAGATTTAAAGTAGCCGTGTATTCCAGATATAGGTCGGCTTGATTTTATTTGGTGTAGGTTATATTTGCATATAATTAAAAATTAAGTTTTACCGCGAATATCACAGAACGCCCTAATTTCATATCGCCAACGTAATCTCCTAACGCGACACAGATTATACGTACCCCTTCGTCTTTACCTTTTGAATTCAATAAATTTAGTCTGGTTGTAATTCGATTCTGTTTGCATATGCCTTTATTTTATTTTTAAACTATTTATCAGTTTACCTATTTTATTTCTTTTTGTTCACAAAACACTTTGTTTGATCCCAAATTTGAAATGTTACGTTTCAATTCCTTTGTATATTCGAATACACAAATATCCAAGCCAATTTTTAACAAATAAAATCTCCAATTTATTTAATGTCAACTGCGTTTATTTTCAAACCAAATATTTATATTTTCTAATCGAATACGAAATCCAATTCAAAAATTCAACCAAATTCAATTCAAATATTCAACAATCAATATTTGATCCTTAATCAATCATTCTGAATTAAATATTGAATTCAGTTCATACTCAAAACCATATGTCTGATTTTTAATTTCTTAAACTCAAGTGTCAATATAAAAATTGGTCATTTATAGTTAAATCTTTAATTAATTCCATATTCCAGTTGTTGAAATTTCTGGGACGTTATGATCTCCCCTCCCCTCCTCTTAAGACTTTTCATCCTCGAAAAGGAGATATTGTTAGAGTTATACCAATGTATACTTCAAATTTCGTATTTGTATGAAGTTTTCCCACAACTAATTTAAATATCGATATTTAAGCAATCGATCCTCTTAGTTTACTCATTATATTCAATTAACCAGGAAAATCAAATTTCTTTTCTTATAGTGGGAGATCAATTTTGATCAAACATGATTTTCTCTATCCACTGAATTAGGTTTTTATTTATTATCATGCTTCCTAACTATATTCAATTTTTTTAGACAAATTTCTATCTCAAATAATTATGAGATATCTCCTAATTTCTCATTCTATCTAATCTTCCAAGAGATTAAATATTATATAATTTATTTTCAAAACCAATCTTTAGTTAAATTTCAATTTCTGCATAAGTTGGATTTATGCATATCAAATTATTCCAAATTTCTTTATAAACCTTATCTGTCGATGCTTACTTGTCCATCATTGCACTTATTCCTTACAATTAAAGTTCAAGCACATCTCCTCACATTCAATCCATTTATTATTTCTCAACACTCATTGAAAAGTGTAAATAACATTTTCTCTTCAAGTTGACAATTTGTATGCTTGAAATTTTCCAAAATTCAAAATCTTTTATACATAACACGAAATTCATGCAGAAGATATTTGTATTGTTACTCCAAAGCTATGAAATTGAAAATACTTCAAAATTCTTTTTTCTTAACTTATTAAATTAGGCATATTTCAAATTTTGAATTACTGATTTGAAAATATTTGATAACTCAAAGTTTGACAAGTCTATTGCTGTTCTTACAGATGTTAGACATAAGCTGGTCAGGCGTATGACTAAAATCTCCAAGTATTAAATATCCTTGCTTCAACCCCCAGTGAAAATATTTCAAAAATCCCTTTTAAAAGAAAACAAATATGGAAAGTACCAATTTGATATTGATACGTTGACTGTTCATGAATCCCAGATACACGATTATTTCGTCTGGCTCCCCCAAAAAACATCGTATCCGTAGGAAATCACTTCCTTGCAAATTTCGTCATGAATAGATCAACGGAAGACATTTAAAAAATTAAAAGAAAATCTAAGGTCACTGAACGTTGACTGCTCTATCTTAGGGTCAAAGAAACAAATTATCAAATTATGAAAATAATCAAGTTACGAGGATCAATCAAGCCACAAAGACACATCAAGTCACGAAGACAAATCTAGTCACGAAGGCAAAGTGATGCATCAAACTAGTGGCTCCACATCACTAAGATATCACATGACTCCATTCTACCTTTAGTAGCTCTAGTGGTTACTTCTCTTTCACTTGTAAATATGCCATGTGGACCGCAGGTACACAATGGTTATGCCTGAGTCCCTCAGGAAACATCCATACCGGTAAACTTTCACTGCTCTCTGGATTACGCCTTTATCACGACTGTAGATCGCAATAAACTCAATGGTTACACTTGGTTCCCCTAAGAAACATTCGTCCGCCGTAGGCCATTTTCAGCCCTGCAAATTACGCTACACGGTCGATTTCTTTCAGGAACTGAAAACTCGTGAGTTTTACGTCCGGACAACCTACATCACCAGCAACACATCTCAACTAAGCTCGAAATTCAAAGGAGAAGGAAGGTACTTCCCTTATCTTGATTTGAATATATTATGTATATATAGTACTTTATTTCATATTCCTCACGAATCGTACTTATGTCAACTTACATAAGATTTTCTTTCCAAATCATATTTTCAAACATCTCATTTTATAAATTTCATTATACAAGATTTCATTTCAAATTGATTATCTTCCCATCTAATAGTTCTCGACTTCGCTATATTTTGATACATTTTCTCATATAAGTTTCGGAAACTTCTAAATCCAATATCCAAAATGTAACGTCCCGCATTTTTATCGGTTTGTATTTGAATATTTAAATTAGTTTAAATATTGAATTCGTAATTTAAGTGGATTTATATATTAACTAAAATGAAGTTGAACGTATAAAAATATATATTAAATATAATCGAGCCGGTAATATCGCGGTAGTTCGTAATTTAACGTTCTGAACTTCAACTGAGTGTACAGGATTCGTTATAAATCGGATTTCTTCGAAACAAGAAATGTTCGAATCCCTTGAACCATATTTCTCTAATGGAAGTAAAAAAAAAATCGAAATTCCGGATTATATATTGTAAGTTATATCCAAATTAAATATTTTGAAAAGCAGCGGCATAATCGTTTTTGGCCATAACGGTTATTCAAATATATTTAAATATCGGTTTCGAATTTAGACAAGAATCTTCTAATACGTAGTGATAATTTAATTTTTAGAATTTTACTGTAATTTTTAATTAATTAAATATGCAACTTTTTATTTGGAGTATTTTGCACCCTATATCAACATTTTGGGGTTTCACAATATGAGTTAACCTATGATATTATTATATTTTTAGAATCAGGGCACATCCTTTGTCACAACGATATTTTAATTTCTGTCGTGTGTGGCTCATATATGTAGAGAGTAGTGTAACGGGATGCGATAAACTTTACATATTTAAAACAAATCAAACAATTTTTTTATATATATAAAATAAAGATAAAATCAAAAATCTAAAAGAAGAATTTCTTCGTACCCTCACCCTACATTATTTAATCACCGTGTACATTCCACCCTTTGCTTCTTGTTGTGTAAACGCATGCTATGTTTAATTAGCTTAACCCTATACTGCAGCATATCAATCGCTTCTTTCTTTGAAGTCCTAACCTATTTCACTTTAGCACAAGCTCATGAAAACTCAGTGCAGTGCCTACCCTATACTAGGAGAGGAGACAACACCTCCATTTTCTTGTATAGCGATCTAATATGCTTTCAAATCCTACAGACAAGTGAAGACTCAAGTCAACCTACCCTACATGCTATTACTTGGCACGCAAGTATTGTGAAGCTATAAATCAACACAGGCGTGCCGTAAAACTGAAATCAACATGTACAAAGGAAAATACTGCAGACTTTTTCACAGCCTAAACATTAAAAATATAAAGTACCTAAACTCTTCACACAGTACGCATGACCTGTTAAATCACAAAAGACCTATCATCCCTACTACAGTTCAAAAATCAGAACCGCCGTGAGTTTTTCAAAATATGAAACCTACCTTCCCCGCTTACACCCTGTTCTTGTCATCCCTTAAGCAATAAGTTTCTTGTATATGTTAAATCAATACTGATGCCTCATATCCCATAGGCAAAATATATGGTGCAGACCCCTAAACACTATCCCCTGCTCTAATATTGCTGACACCCCCTGGTAATTTTCCGGGCCAAAGGAGCGCTCCATGAATCATCAAATCACATTCATATGTGTCTTGTGTCAGCTACCCTACATTTTCTTATTCTTTAATGACCAAGGAATCCATCTATAAATACATGAAATTAGCCTCTCGTTCATTGGACTGAAACGCAAAACATATCGATGTAAAAAAGAAAAGAAATATATCCCAATGTAAATAATGATCTGGAAAATATGAAATCATTTTTTATGAGTTTGTATGAATCTATCCTCATTTCTATATCAGTATGGATGGGTTTCATCATTGTTTTTGATCGCACAGTATATGCAACGAACGCTAGGGTTGTAGATTTCAAGGAAACAAAGAAGTTGTTCGTAAAACAGAGTTTATTTTTGAGTTCATGGTAGTGATTAGCAGTTCGAGGGAAAGTTTGGTGGGGTTGGACACAAATAAGTGTCGCTACTTTCTATTGTAACAGCTTAGAAAGGCTACGAACCGTGAATGATACAAGAGGCGTGTGAGCTTAAGTATAGGGGTCGTGGTTATTATGGTCGTGAAGAAGGTGTGAGTGGAGACGTTTTCAGGAGGAGTTGCGGGTTTTATAGTGAAGTCAGTTATGGAAGGAGAGGTGGGGTTGGTTCGTAAATGGCATGGGAGTACACATACTGGAGAATATGCGTGAGAAGACGGTGAAGGGTGGTGGTTTATTTGGAGCATCATTTCATGTTGGCGGATCATTTTCTGTTAGACCATGTGGGAAGCGTGGAGGCAAGTTGCTGGAGAGATTGGCTTGAAGTTGCGTGAAGCTGCTGCGTTTGGAACTATGGAGGAACATGAACATATATAGGTAGATGGAGATTTAATTAAGGTTGCGTGAGGACCTGATCAGTGAAACATTCGGGATTGAACATGTACAGGTGGTTCACAGTTAGGAATGGAAAGGGGGCGTTAATGGACTGGGGAATAGCATGCTAACGCATGGGAGGTTGCATGTGGCATAGGTTCAAATAACCATGTAAAAAGGGACATGAAGCAAATATATGGAAAGGCGTGAGAAAGTGGAGCGAGATGGTGTAAACTGGGATGGCGGTGAAGTTCAACGCAGTGACGTGGAATTGGAAAACACGTGAGGAATACGAAGTTAAAGGTGACGTTGGAACAATATATTGGAGGGGTTAATATATAACAAAGTGGTTGAAGTATCTTCTTCGGAGCAAAACAGTGAAGGTTCATATTATGGCGTCTGCAGTTGGAAGATTTCACCATGATGATGGAGCTTTGTATGAACAAACAGAGAAGAAAAGGTTACAGCTAATGAAAAACACGTGATGAGGAATTAGTCAAGATCATACGAAAACAAAGGAGCACGTTACAGTTTAGGCAATTAAAGCGCCGGGTATAATCAACTGACGCAAATCGTTATTTAACAGTTAACGCGCAAAGGTGAGTAAATTCACTCACTCTGTTTTATTTTAAAATATTATAATCATATTTTAATTGTGTTAAATAATGGTTGGATGCTGTGTGATGGTCGTTTTGATATATTACAATTAAATTGGTTAAAATATATATATCGTTGCATATGTACACATCATTGGTTGGATACCGATCCCATCGATTATAATATTGCCTAGTATGGAATTAGTGTAAATTGTGGTGATTAACATCTATGGATGCAGGAAGCCGGTTGGAGGAATCGAACCGTATTCCTCAACAATTATATCATTATTGCATTGTTTGATATAACTGAAAATATTTGATTGATTATTGTGTCCTTAAAATATTTGAATAACCTTGGGCCCTAGATAATTAATATTTAAAATACCATAGATTATATTTGGTTAAATCGAACGTGGGGTTTGGGAAAAGGAAAAATCTATTTTTATGGAAATCGAATCTCGATTGGAATTGTATATAATAACTTGTTTTAATGATATTAAACAAGCAGTTGATTTACAAAAAAATATTTAGAATAAAGTGGAGTAGCCATTGTTAAATGATTTGAAAATACAAGAATGAGTCTATAAAGAGAAATTGGAGAATCGTTTCAGAAAAACATGGACATCATTTCGACGTTCGGAATGTGATTAGAACTAAACCATTAGGATTTGGAATTATAATTCGACAATGTTGAATATTATGAAAATAAGTTATTTTTAGACATCATAAATTGATAGGATAGTTAATATTTGGTTTTAAACCAATACATTATAATAGAACATGTAATCAAGGTCTAGTGTAAGCTTAATATTTATGGAACAAGAAGTGGACTTATAAAAGTAGTTTATAAAGTGGAATTGGAGTATAAAATAATAAAATAACCCGGTAAATAAGATTTGAACCTGTAAAGGTACTTATCTCTCAAATAAAGCAAGAAATACGATTTGACGGTTTATAAATAATAAAGAGTTATAGTTACAAACTTATATCTATTCTAAGATAAGAACGTTGTCGATCAAGGTCTGAGAGGTAAATAAAATACCCCAACTTGAACGGTTTCACTATTATCAAGGAATGGTATTAGTTTGTAACGGAAAAAGATGTTGAGATTAGTTATAAAGTGGAATATAGCAGCATATTGCAAGTATTTAAACTATAACGATAAATTAACGTTGTTGGCCAGGCTTGAGCGTGGATTTGAAGTCAAGATTAGTTATAAAGAGGAATATTACATTGTACTGCAAAATTTTGAACTATATTGATAAATTAACGTTGTTGACCAAGCTTAAGCGTGATTTTTATATATAACACTATTAGGAGTTGGAACTATAATTCGATGGTGTCGAATGTATTAAAGTAAATTATTTTTAGGAATTATAATCTGATAGGATAATTAATTTTTAGTTTAAACCAATAGATTAGAATAAGGATATGTAATCAATATTTAGTTATAAACTAGATATTGACAAGAAGTTGACTTAGAAACAGAGTTTATAAAGAGAAATGGGAATGTAAAATTATGAAGAGATTTCGGTAAACATGATAAGGGTATTTATCACTCGAATAAAGAGTTACTTGATAAAGGTGTTCAGATTTCTATAATAGGTATGATATTCACATTTTAAAGTGAATACTGTTTTAAAGGTGAACGTTTGGTGGATTAAAATATTTATAATGAAATTGGAAATATTTTTCCAAGGTAGATAGGGTACATTATCCAAGTGTAGAAAATAAAGGACGTAAAAAGAATGGAAATGTTTTTCGAACGTTAATAACGTATATTTTCTGGAACATTGGAGAGTAAGAGTTTATAATAACTGGAAATGTTTTCCAAGAAGTGTGAAAAAGGCTAAAACGGGGTTTGAGAAATATCTAGTAAGATATGGGAATTTGGAATAAATGTTAGAATAAAAAGGGCCAGTGATTATGTAATGTTTAGTTATACATTAGAATGGATGTTGTTTTACTTCGATAGTTAAATAACCGACTGTCGAAGTGCTTTGACCATCGTTGTCGATACAGAGAGATCAATTGGATTTATTATCTGGAAAACCACTCTGTACAGGCATAGGTGTTGCGAATTAGATTATACTGAAGATAACTGAAGACAGAGTGAAATGCAAGGGTCGTTCTGTTCCAGAATTGCGTTTTCTATTTGTCCAGTCCCAGGACAACTTGTATGGACGAATGTATGACAGAGTATTCCTAACAGATCACATAAGACGATCTTTCTGAGATATTATGTCTGGTGGCGGAGAAATTCGTTTCTCCTTGCTTTTATACCCTTAATATTTTTGAGAAGATCAACTAGTGATTCGACGGGTTTGACGATGTGGCATTCAAAGTGAATGGTGGCCAGATGTTCTGAGAAGATAGACGTAGCCTCTAGCCTTACAACCGGTAAATGACAAAAAATTGGGCAAGCAGCATGGCTATGTGGTTCATTCCCATTATGGTGTATTGCCACCATCTAGAGAAAATTCGTATTTGTTCTTCTTTCGTTTATGTATCTTCGGATAACGGTTATGTGGGCCCAACCATAAGTGGCAATATATTCAATACACTCAAGAGAAATGAGTGGTCGGTCATGTGTGGGTCGGGTTACAAGATGTTCTTGTTGAACCCCATTGTATCCCCTCTAGAGTACACTGATCGGGAGGTGGTCCTATACCTTGTCATAGTTGGAATCCAATCTCCAATAAGCGCCCTGCGGTTTTGGTTTTATGATATGTATGTAGAGCATGAGATGCAAGTGTTCTACTATTTGATTATTTACTTGATTAGACATTATTATAGTATCACTGAATTTTGATATCAAAGTGTTTTGGGTTATAGTAAGGTAAAAACCGTCCATGTTTATGAGTGGGTTGGTCTTACTATTATCCTTTTGTTTCATAATGATTTTTCAAAGTTAAGTAATATGATTGGAGTTTACTCACACTAGTCCCATGACTGACCCAGAGTTTTTTTGTTTGTGTTTTCCCCTAAACTCTTGGGTGTCCAAATTTATATGGGCAGTCAAATGTTTCAGGATTTTACAGATTCACTTGGAGGAGCTCAAAGCAGGAGGCTTCACCGATTGGTTATTTAGAGATTATTTCCGCTGTGATGTATATGAGTTATACCCTGATATGATATGTAAGTACAAATTCAGATTTTTATTTCCAAGTTATGTTATAATACAATTCATTTGTTCCGCTGTGAGATTCATGTTTACTCTAATTATGTTCAGTTGTGTTCTTCTTCTATTTTATTAGTTATATCTTATCTTTCTCATCCTCTTATTTCTTTCTATTATAGATCTGTATTTTCGTGCACTTTGAGTTGAATGTGTAGGATATTAGCCAGCTAAAATTGGTATAGATTTACGGGCCTTTACACAAAATCGAATATCCTCAAATTTTCATTCAAATTTCAAAATTCTAGATTTGATCTCTTAATCAATTCAGATATTTGATATCTGTTCAAACTCAGATTTATGAATCTATTCGTTATAAACCCAAATTTTCTTCCAATTTCTAATTGTTAAGTTCATCACTTCCTTCAAATCTTTATGCTCTCAAAATTTCAGAAACTTTCGTTTTTAATTTTTTTTCTCATTCACACATTATTACTCTTCCATATTCACATCCTTCGACCGTAAATTAGCAAGCGAACAACTCCTTAAGTATCAAACCCGAAGGTCGAAACCAACGTCAGATCAACACTCAGAAAGTAATTCAACTTGACTAATCTCCAGTCAATTTCCAATTTCCTTAATTCCATTTTTAAACCATTTTTAAGTTTATAAATTTAGCTCGATAATCGAGTGATTTACAATATTTACTTATTTACCAACTTGGTTTATCAAAACAAATAATAGCAAGGCTACATTGGTCCTCCCTACTTAGAAATATTTCACATTCAAGATTCTCAGTTAACATCATACAAATGAGATTAAACCACAAAAACTAATTTCATAGGGTTCAAAAATTTCCATAACCATTTTATTTAAATAATTATATATAGTCTTGATCTATTCAAACTGTAACATCCCAGGAATTTGGGCAATTTAAATGAAATTAATTAAAAATTTAAATGTTAATAATCAATTTTATATTGATACCGGGTTAGAAAGTAAAATTAGAATATATGGTATTATGTATAAAATGAATTTAATATTTAATTCAGTATGGTTGGTTGAGAATTAAATATGTATTGTTGAATATTTGAATCGAATCTGATTGGATATTTGAATTGAATCTGGTTAGGTATTTGAACTGGATTTAAATACAAATGGAAAATAGAAATGATTGGATTTAAAAATATACGTTATCGACGTTAAATAAATTGGTGAATTTTGTTTGTTTAAACATATGGAGAATGGGATTGGTTATGTGTGTATTCGCATATACAACTAAATTGAAATTTAAAGTTTCAAATTGGGAAGCAAATGAAGTTGTTGTGTGAACATAATTGGAGAACCGATAAATAATTAAAAAAAAAATAACGTCAGATGCAAACGGAGTCAGATTACAACTGAAATTAATTTTATTGGATTCAGAACGTTGAAATATGATGGTACGTTTCGTTGCCAGTTAAACTTGGAATTTTAGTAGCTGGTGACTTTATTGGTTTGATGTTCACTGTTAGTTGCTTGCTTTGCGCCTGTTCCCGTTTTATGTGTACTTGACATGGAAACTGGGACATACACCTTCCTGTTCACACGCTTTGCTTTGCTAAGATCTGAAATATTCATAAGGGTAGGCAGACATATAAAATAATAACTGCTGTCTGCTAAACTATGAATAATAGACATATGGTCATAGGCTACAATGTATATAGATGCATATATATATATATATATATATATATATATATATATATATATATATATATATGTGTGTGTGTGTGTGTGTGTGTGTGTGTGAGAGAGAGAGACATTCATTGCTTCATGTTATGTGAAGCATAACTATATAGTTATATGAAAGAAAGGAAAATTGCATCTTTATTTGACTTTTAACTTATCTATAACCTGCGAAAATTGCTGGAATGGTCATATGTCACCACGTAATAATTTTTATCACATACCATGTATAATTCGAATGTATGTGTGTGCCCGCATATATACATATATGTGTGTATAAGTGTGGGTGAGTGAGTATATGTGTGTGCGGGTGTGTGAATTCAGGTGTCATCAAAAGTATGATCTCACTGTATTGGCTTGTAAATCAGTAGCTTAGAGGAAAAAGGGAACAAATTTTGGCTCAGTAGGTTTGCAAATTTTGATATGGCAAAGTTGAAAGTTCTAAAACGTATCACTTGGGTACATCTATTTTCAACGGGTCCTTGCATGTCATATGCTGCACACTTACATATATTTACTACATGAATGTTTTCAGACCCCATAGCCAAACCTGATGTAGCATCTGGACCATTTTAAATTATAAACTTCATTTCAGTGCCTTACCTATAACAGTGGATAATTGTTATATTAAGGCTTGTGTTGAACCATATATGCTCACTGGGTAAATCGTAAACCCACTGTCTGATGTTGGAGCCAGAAACTGAAATAACTATATGTGTTCATGCCTTATATGCACCGTCTTAGCCCTTTGAGCACACTAGTCGAACACATATTTATCTCATTTTGAACATCGAGATGCACGAATTAAAGTATACATGTTGGTTAAATGCTCTGCATTGATGTAGTAGTTGAACCCTGCGCTGAAATTTTATGTGGTATTTGCTGTAAGTAATCTGATTTAATACACTGGAGACAACTGTTCTAAATTGATATCTCATTGAATATGCCTGATAAGCATCGATATTTACATGAACGCATCTGCATATGCTTGGCAACCATTATATTTAGGATTTACATAAATATCATGTTAGGCCATTATGGCTATATATGTTGCTGTGAACTAAATAAAACTGATAAGAACGGATGCTTAACGTGATCATGGGCCGATAAGTTGCATTTTACATTTCTGCTCCTTTATTTGAAAACAGGAATGAACTAATTTTGCTTATGTTGTTGCTTCACTTAAGCTGGGAAATTAAACAGCTATGCATGATTATTTAGTGTAACATTTGACCATACATATCATAAATATTGGGCTTTGCAAATTGGAGGGATATACCCTCTCCCTGATGATATGCGTATAAAAGAAATGCCAACCCCATGCCATATAGTCTTCAATAATACTGCTATGCTACTCTAAATGTTTATACAAATTGTTATATATGTTGTTGCACTTTATCTTTCCTGTATGTGTTCACTCATACATGTATGAAATGACCTGAACTTTTTTTTTGTTCACTAAAGTGAATTTGCTGAAACCCATTTTGCTGCTAAAATGAAATTGGCTAAAATTGTGGTGATTCATTTGCTAAAACTGTGGAGATTCATTATATTTAGTAGCCGGTAACCCAAGTATATTTGCCACACCCTGCTATTTTAAAAGTATACTCGGTATTGTAAATTTATGATCCTCCTTGTACATGCCGATGCACTTGAATTTACGATCGTCCCCGTTTTACTGTATTTGTATAAACCCTCTAAGCTTTGGTGCATTTTTAGTTGCGGGATGCTGGGGTAGTGCACATATGTACATGTATATGTGTGTACATGCAGGCTTCCATGACTATTTGTCCCTAAAATAAAAACCGATATGAACGACTACCACATCACTTATACTTTTGTGTTTTGGAAATCAGGATTAACTATTATATTCCAGTTTATATTGAAATTATCTTACTTGAACTATGGTTTAATCCTGACTCAAGTGTTTTATGTTTTTGCATGGAACGCTCGGGTCAGACCGGAGTATTTCATATTTAAAGATTACATCTTAGGATTCGAAAAATGGTGAAGCTGGGGATTCCAGGAGACGCGCCCTCTGAAGAATTAAACAGTAAATATTTTCTGTATTCAAACTGTATTTTAATTTCCGCTGTATGTAAAATTCTTGTATCAAAAGTTCTGATTATATATAAAAGTTATTTTTACTGTTCAAATACCGCGTTATTTATTTATTCTATGTTTTATGTGTTGGTTCTATTTTTAAACCCTGTAAGCTAAATAACGAACCGTCGGTTTGAACATTTTAAGTTGGTTTAATTACCAATTTGAAGCGGTCAAAATGGCGGGATGTTACAGTTGGTATCAGAGTTGGTTACTTAATTGGTACGGATGATAGGGGGTTCTCGCTTTGCATTAGGTGGCGAACGGGAGACTCTTACCCCTACATCTCCCAACAATGTGGGTTGGTCGAGTCGCGAGGCCGGCCGTAAAAGCAGTTCTGAGGTACCAGTGTAAGCCACGGGGGGAGATTAGCCCGTTGCCTTGGGGGTTGAGGGATGGTTGAAAAGCCTACCGAAATCGCTGGGCCATTGCAGTTGGTATCAGAGCTTTGGTTTATTCAAAGCGTAGCTTGTTAGGTTTAAAATGAAAAGAATCGACACTAGTAAAACGACTTTTGAAACAAGAAGAGTTTTGAAAAATAGATTTCGAAAAATAAAATATTTTGAAAATATTTTGAAACTAATACAGCGGAGAAAAAGTTATTTTGAGATTTAAAATTCTTCTGAATCCCCAGTCTTCGTATCCGGATTTGCCAGAGCTGCTCTTTGATAAGTTCTCTTAGGATTGAATCTCGAATCCGTTGTCGAATGGTATCAAAGGAAGATACGTATGGGAGAATAAACGAACAAAATTTTTAAAATTGTGAATTTTACAAATGAAAGCCAAATGAAATTGATTCGAAATAAGAAATTAGATGAGAATATGAATGAAAAAGGGGAAACTTGGAATCGTTTCAGAAATAAAACGCTGAATTTTATTTTGATATTCGGGCTAGAAATAAGTGAAAATCAAATCGGAGCAAGATATAATTGGAATACGACTGTGCTAAATTTGAAATGTGACAAGGGAAATTATAATTGGTTTCAAACCAATAATGTATTATCAAATATATGACTTCGATAGTGAATTATAAACGTGAAGATTGAGTAACAAGAGGTGAACCGTAAATGAGAACTGTGAATGAATATAGTGAAGAATTTTGAACTGGTATTTGAATGGAATGAAAATTAATTTGACGAAACGAATTCGAATTTCGATAAGAGGAATAATATTTACTTTTTAGAAGTAATTAACAGTTGAAAGCGAAAATGTCGCAAATGGAATTGGAGTAAAGGAAATGGAGTTATCCAGGACGGTGAAATTATTATGTAGTCCAGAATATAAATCAAGTGAGATTTTTCCGAAGTTCGGAATATATTATCGAATAAGAGATTATTTAAGAAAAAAAGTTATTCATGAGAGTCAATTATGTTAAATTTCAGGAAAGTACTAATTACTTTCCATTTATTAAACATTTAAAATATTATTATTTAATTGTTTATGTATTCAGATTAATAAATATAGCATACTTTATATATAAATATTTCGAGGGTGTAAATTATTGTTATAATCAGCATTTAAAAAAAAACAACATGAGTGGCTAACGAGTTTTGATAAATCAGAATAGTAAGAACTGAAGAGCAAAGAGCCGCACGTTGAGAACGAAGGACGACAGAATGTAAGAGAAGTGGATGTATAAACTGAATTCTAGAATCGTATAAGAAATGATTTGATAAGAGATTAATAAATGAAATTAATGAAATTAGAAACTGACTAGAGGTTAGTCAAGTTGAATGACTTTCTGAGTATTGATCTGATGTTGGTTTCGGCCTTCGCGGTTGATACTTAGGGAATTGTTCGCTTGCTAATTGACGGTCGAAGGATGTGAATATGGAAGAGAAATAAAGTGTGAATGAGAAACTTGAGAATATGGAAAATTTAGAAATTTTAAGAATATAAAGTTGTAAATGAAGCGACAAACTTAACAATTGGAGATTTGGGAAAAAGAAAATTGCTTTATAACCAATAGAGTCATCAATTTGAGTTGATAGTAGATATCTGAATTGATTAAGAGGTCAAAACTGAAATTATGAAATTTGAATGGAAATTTGAGAATGTTCGATTTGAGATAGTGCATATAGAAATTTCCGAAACCTATATGAGAAATGCACAAAAATATAGCGAAGTCGAGAGCTACTAATTTGGAAGGTAATCGATTTGAAATGAAATCGTATATAATAGAATTTATATAAGAACGATGGGTTGAAAAACGTGATTTGGAAATCTGATGTATATTGACATAAGTATGAATTATGAGTAGTATGAAATAAAATATTATATGTATATAGTATTGTATGTTTTCAAATTACGATAAGGAAAGTACCTTCCTTCTTGAATTTCGAGTTTGGTTGAGATATGCTGCTGGTGGTAGTAGGTTGTCCGGACATAAAACTCATGAGTTGCCGTTGAGTACGACTGCTAGCATAATTCGCAGGGCTGCAGATAGCCTATGGCGGTCGGATGTTTCATGAGGGAATCAGGCGAAACCATTGTGATCGCTACGATCTAGAGTCGTTGGAATTCGACCGTGTGGCGAAATTCGCAGGGCTGCAGATGGCCTATGGCGGACGGATGTTTCTTGGGGGAACCCAGTGTAACCATTGTGACTGCTGCGATCAACAGTCGAATTGTAAGGGCGTAATCCGCAGAGCTGTGAAAGCTTACAGGTATGGAAGTTTCCTGGGGGACTCGGGCGTAACCATTGTGTACCTGCGATCCACACGGTAAATTGTATACCGGTGAAAGAGATGTAACCATTAGAGTTACTAAAGGTAGTATGATGACCCGTGCGAGTATTTGAGATATCTTAGTGATAGTGAGCCACCTGTTTAATGCAGCAATTTGTCTTCGTAACTTGATTGGTCCTCGTGACTTCAGTTAATTTCACTTGATGATTTGATTTCGTGACCCTGAGATAGAGCAACTAACGCTCAATGACCTCAGATTGTCTTTTGATTCTTAAATATCTTCTGTTGATTTGTCCATGACGAAATTCGCAGGGAAGTGAATTCCTACGGATACAGATGTTTTTTGCGAGATCCAGACGGAACCATTGTGTATCTGCGATTCATGATCAATCAACCTATCAATATCACATTGGTACTTTCGTATCTGTTTTTAAAAGAATTTTTAAAATATTTTCACTAGGAGTTGAAGCAAGGATATTTTAGTACTTGGAGATTTTAGTCGTGCGCCTGGCCAGCGTATGCCCAATATCTGTAAGAACGACAATAGACTTGTCAAACTTTGAGTTATAAAGTATTTTTAAATAAATAATTTGAAATTAAAATATACCTAATTTAATAAGTTAAGAAAAGATTTCAGAGTATTTTCAAATCGATAATTTGTATCTTGAAAAGGATATGTTATTTACACTCTTCGGGAGTGTTGGGAAAAATTAAAGGGATTAAATGTAAAGGGGATGAGTCGACTATTGAAAAGCCTAGACCCATTACAGATTGCAACGATGGTTTGGTAAACATTAACAGATTGGTTTTAGAATAATTTGAGAAGCGTAAATCCAACTTGTGTGTGCGGAATTTGAAATTAAAGCAAAGACTGGTTTTGTAAAGGAATTTGATTTTCGAAGTTAATTTGATATGATAAATAATGAGGATCGATAGCTTAAATATCGTTATTGAAATTAGCTGGGGAAAATTTCACACAAATATGAAAATTTGAAATATACATGGGTATAACTGTAACGGTCTTTCCTTTTCGGGGACGAAAAGTTTTTAAAGGGGGGAAGATTGTAACGTCCTAGGAATTTGGGCAATTTAAAATGAAATTAATTAAAAATTTAAATGTTAATAATCAATTTTATACTGATACTGGGTTAGAAAGTAAAATTCGAATATATGGTATTATGTATAAATTGAATTCAATATTTAATTCAGTATGGTTGGTTGAGAATTAAATTTGTATTGTTGAATATTTGAATCGAATCTGATTGGATATTTGAATAGAATCTGGATAGGTATTTGAATTGGATTTTAATACAACTGGAAAATAGAAATGATTGGATTTAAAAATATACGTTATTGACATTAAATAAATTGGTGAATTTTGTTTGTTTAAACATATGGAGAATGTGATTGGTTATGTGTGTATTCGCATATACAACTAAATTGAAATTTAATGTTTCAAATTGGGAAGCAAATGAAGTTGTTGTGTGAACAAAATTGGAGAACCGATAAATAATTAAAAAAAAAATTAACGTCAGGTACAATCAGAGTCAGATTACAACTGAAATTAATTTTATAGGATTCAGAATGTTGAAATATGATGGTACGTTTCGTTGCATTCGGAGGTTGTGTTAATGGTATAAATACCGAGGGTCCGATAATAACTCGTGGTAGAAAATAATATTAAACGTAAATAAACTCTCCCCAAGAATTACCTACCTTAAACGTAACCTTCCTCAGTTGGCATTCGCAGACCTAAGTCTGAAATCGCGCTAACCTAAAAAGCCTAGTGAGTTAACGTTGTTCTTATCCCCTTCTTCTATTCTATATAAGAATCAGCGTGGTTCCCTCAAATTCTTCAGAGTAAAAGCTGTTTTCCCCTTTTTCATTGTTTAATGGACGACGCCACTTTCTCTTCTCCTCCAAAAAAATCAAAGCTTCCCTTTCCATAAAAACTATGTCTTTCGCCCAAATCATTTTAATAGCGAAGCCCTAACTTTGTTTCCCCCAAATCACGAAAAATGATTGTCTCCACTTGATCGCTTCTCCTCCTGTTCAATCGAAGGTCGATGCCACCTCGAAACCGAGTTTGCAACCCCTTCTAGTTGAAGCTCGAGCAACTCAGATTCGTGCCACCACGTACAACCATGGCCACCGCAGTCGGTTCCTCCCTCCGACTTGCCTCAGTCCTGCTACACCAAAACCGAGACAGACCTCTCGCTGTGGCCGTCAGCGCTTGTTGTAGCCACCGAGTTCAAGGTGAGTGTTAATTCACTCACGATTTGTCTTGTTTCAAATAGTTTAATTTCAGTTAAACTTGGAATTTTAGTAGTTGGTGACTTTATTGGTTTGATGTTCACTGTTAGTTGCTTGCTTTGCGCCTGTTCCCATTTTATGTGTACTTGACATGGAAACTGGGACATACACCTTCCTGTTCACACAATTTGCTTTGCTAAGATCTGAAATATTCATAAGGGTAGGCAGACATATAAAATAATAGCTGCTGTCTGCTAAACTATGTATAATAGACATATGGTCATAGGCTACAATGTATATAGATGCATATATATATATGTGTGTGTGTGTGTGTGTGTGTGTGTGTGTGTGTGTGAGTGAGTGTGTGTGTGTGTGAGAGAGAGAGACATTCATTGCTTCATGCTATGTAAAGCATAACTATATAGTTATTTGAAAGAAAGGAAAATTGCATCTTTATTTGACTTTTAACTTATCTAAAACCTACGGAAATTGCTGGAATGGT
Organism: Allium sativum; assembly: GCA_030737875.1. Taxonomy (NCBI): domain Eukaryota; kingdom Viridiplantae; phylum Streptophyta; class Magnoliopsida; order Asparagales; family Amaryllidaceae; genus Allium; species Allium sativum. The sequence continues at coordinate 75,834,364 of CM060913.1, forward strand.
CATATGTCACCACGTGATAATTTTTATCACATACCCTGTATATTTCGAATGTATTTGTGTGCCCGCATATATACATATATGTGTGTATAAGTGTGTGAGTATATGTGTGTGCGGGTGTGCGAATTCAGGTGTCATCAAAAGTATGATCTCACTGTATTGGCTTGTAAATCAGTAGCTTAGAGGAAAAAGGGAACAAATTTTGTCTCAGTAGGTTTGCAAATTTTGATATGGCAAAGTTGAAAGTTCTAAAACGTATCACTTGGGTACATCTGTTTTCAAAGGGTCCTTGCATGTCATATGCTGCACACTAACATATATTTACTACATGAATGTTTTCAGACCCCATAGCCAAACCTGATGTAGCATCTGGACCATTTTAAATTACGAGCTTCAATTCAGTGCCTTACCAATAATAGTGGACAATTGTTGTATTAAGACTTCTCTTGAACCATATATGCTCACTGGGTAAATCGTAAACCCACTGTCTGATGTTGGAGCCAGAAACAGAAATAACTATATGTGTTCATGCCTTATATGCACTGTCTTAGCCCTTTGAGAACACTAGTCGAACACATATTTATCTCATTCTGAACATCGAGATGCACGAATTAAAATATAAATGCTGGTTAAATGCTCTTCATTGATGATGTAGTTGAACCCTGCACCGAACTTTGATGTGGTATTTGCTGTAAGTAATCTGATTAAATACACTGGAGACAATTGTTCTAAATTGATATCTCATTGAATATGCCTGATAAGCATCAATATTTACATGAACGCATCTGCATATGCTTGGCAGCCATTATATTTAGGATTTACATAAATATCATGTTAGGCCATTATGGCTATATATGTTGCTGCGAACTAAATAATACATAAGAACAGATGCTTAACGTGATCATGGGCCGATAAGTTGCATTTTACATTTCTGCTCCTTTATTTGAAAACAGGAATGAACTAATTTTGCTTATGTTGTTGCTTCACTTAAGCTGGGAAATTAAACAGCTATGCATGATTATTTAGTGTAACATTTGACCATATATATCATAAATATTGGGCTTTGCAAATTGGAGGGATATACCCTCTCCCTGATGATATGCGTATAAAAGAAATGCCAACCCCATGCCATGTAGTCTTTAATAATACTGCTATGCTACCCTAAATGTTTATACACATTGTTATAAATGTTGTTCCACTTTATCTTGCCTGTATGTGTTCACTCATACATGTATGAAATGACCTGAACTTTTTTTTTGTTCACTAAAGTGAATTTGTTGAAACCCATTTTGCTACTAAAATGAAATTTGCTAAAAATGTGGTGATTCATTTGCTAAAACAGTGGAGATTCATTATATTTAGTAGCCGGTAACCCAAGTATATTTGCCACACCCTGCTATTTGAAAAGTGCACTCGGTATTGTAAATTTATGATCCTCCTTGTACATGCCGATGCACTTGAATTTACCGTCGTCCCCGTTTTACTGTATTTGTACAAACCCTATGAGCTTCGGTGCATTTTTAGTTGCGGGATGCTGGGGCAGTGCACATATGTACATGTATATGTGTGTACATGCAAGCTTCCACGACTATTTGTCCCTAAAATAAAAACCGATATGGACGGCTACCACATCACTTATACTTTTGTGTTTTGGAAATCAGGATTAACTATTATATTCCAGTTTATATTGAAATTATCTTACTTGAACTATGATTTAATCCTGACTCGAGTGTTTTATGTTTTTGCATGGAACGCTCGGGTCAGGCCCGAGCATTTCAGATTTAAAGATTACAACTTAGGATTCGAAGAATGGTGAAGCTGGGAATTCCAGGAGACGCGCACTCTGAAGACTTAAACAGTAAATATTTTCTGTATTCAAACCGTATTTTAATTTCCGCTGTATGTAAAATTCTTGTATCAAAAGTTCTGATTATATATAAAAGTTATTTTTACTGTTCAAATACCTTGTTATTTATTTATTCTATGTTTTATGTGTTGGTTCTATTTTTAAACCCTGTAAGCTAAATAACGAACCGTTGGTTTGAACGTTTTAAGTTGGTTTAGTTACCAATTTGAAGTGGTCAAAATTGCGGGATGTTACACAAAACATGTACATAAGACATTTAGGATTACAAAAGATCGTATTACGAAATAGACCTAACTTAATTAGGATTCACAATCTTCGATGATTGTCTACTTTTTGATCGATAATCCACATCTTCGCATAAACTACTTTCACGATAGTCATCATTATGAAATCTCGTTTCACATGACCCCACTCCTTGCACTTCTTGCAATAATATGACATGGAGTCGTCTTTATTTACGTATTTCATCATTTTCTTTCTAATGGGGAGCAACACTGACTGTCTTCCTCGTTACCTCTCAGAACAGTTTCGAGCTATATGTCCAATTTGCTTACAATGATAGCAAGCCATTGGTTCATCGAACGTCTCAGAAACAACAAGCTTCTTCTTTTTCATCCTAAGACAACGGCCGGGAAAATGTCCCCTCTCTTAACATTTAAAATAGAAAATCTTGGACCGATAAAATTTTCCTTCTTTCCCTTGTCTCTCTCTCCGCACGTAGCCGGGTAATGTCCTTTTTTCGGACATATATAACAAGTGACATTATCACAGGGGCCAGCTGTCTATTTTTTTTTCTAATTCTCTTACTGTATTCCAAAATCAATTCCCCCCTTCTTTTACATTCTACGCCATTCGTTCTCGACGTGCGGCTTTTTGCTCTTCAGTTCTTTCCATTTCAATTTATCAAAACCCGTTAGCTTCTCACGATCTTTTGAAAAACATTTTCCATTATCATAATTATTTTCTATAATTCTAGAAAATTTCTTACTACCATTGGAAAACATTTTCATATGTCCGCAAATCTTTATCTTCTATAGAAATATACTTTATTCTCATGGGAAACATTTCTAAATTCGTTATTGGATTAAGTAGATGTTAAAAAAGCACTGTTATCCCCACTTAACTGTTGACACTCATTAACTTACTTCACTTAACCAACTCTTGCTATAGAACCTTAACCGTTTCTTAGTCAACAATGAAGCCAATCAAGTTGGGGTATAATTACCTCTCAGACCTTAATTGAGCAACATTATCAACTTTGAAATAAATAAAGTTCACACTTTGAATAGCAACAAAACATTCACTCTCATAACTTCCGAATTTAAGTTAAGAATTCACTTCTTTTATGAAAATAATTCATGCCTCCGAAACATTTAACTTTAAATTATACTTTATTTATTAATTTGAATATAAAAACAATTGATTAATTTTCATTAAAAACAAAAAAGTAAATAGTATTTTCCTAAAATTCGCCATAATTGACTCCAATGAATAAATTTCTTTCGAATAATCTCTTATTCGATAATATATTCTGAGCTTTGGAAAAATCTCATTTGATATATATTCTGAACTTCAGAATAATCTCGCAGTAATGGTCAATTCTATTTCCTTTGTCCCCAAGTTCATTTGCCACATTTCTGCTTTCAAACGTTATTCACTTCTAAAAGTGAGTAGTATTCCTTTAATAGGAATCTGGACTCGTCACATCAAATTTGTTCAAATCTCTTTAAAATGTCATTCATATTTCGCTTCATTTATGACTCTCATTCACAATTCACTTCTTGTTATTAATTAACAGGTTTATACTTACTATCGAATTCATATATTTGATTATACAGTATTGTTTTGAAACCAATTATAATTCATCTTGCCAAGTTCTGAGTAATAAAATTTGACGTAGTCGAATTCCAATGATAACCCTTTTGATTTCATTAATTTATATTCTGAAAATCGAAATAAAATTCGTTATTTCATCTTTGAAACTATTTCAAATTTCCTATTTTCATTCAAGTCCCATTTGACCTCTTATTTCCAATCAATTTTAGTTATCATTAATTGTTAAAATACACGATTAGAGAAATCGATTCATTGATTCTCTTATACTTATTTTCCCTTGATACCATTTGATGATGGATTCAAGATTCACATCGAGATTCACACCTAAGGGGACTTATCGAAGAATAACTGTACGCAAATCTGGATTCGAAGGCTGGGGATTCCGAAGAATTTTTAAATCTCGAATTAATTTTTGTTTTTGTTGTATCATTCTTCAAAATACTAATTTTCAAAATACATAATATTTCTGAATAATTCACCTTTCAAAATTTATATTTCAAAACCTTTTTATTTTCAAAATCAGCTTTTTCTAGTGTCGATCCTATTCATTTAAAACTCGATAAGCTATGCTTTAAATAAACTAAAGCTCTGATACCACTTGTAATATCTCGCCTTTTTGATCGCTTCAAATCGGTAATTAAACTAACTTAAAACATTCAAATCGACGTATTGTTATTTAGCTTACAAAGTTTAAAAACAAAATCAACACAGAAAACACAAAATAAATAAGTAACATGTATTGAATAGCAGAATAATCTTTTATATATTAATCAGAATCATGATACAAGATTGTTCTGTACAGCGGAACTGAAAATACAATTTAAATACAAAAAATATTTACTGGTTTAAATCTTTAAGTGCGCATGTCTTCGATAATCCTTAGTCTTGGCCAATCTTCAAATCCACAATTGTAATCTCTAAATCTGTAACACTCGGGTCTGACCCGAGCGTTTAATGCAAAAACATAAACACTCGAGTCAGGATTAATCATAGTTCAAGTAAATTAACTTCAATATAAACAGAATAAAAAGTTAATCCTATAATTCACTAAATTCCGAGTACATCGAACCCATGAGAAACTACCAGACTATATCATAGCAACTTGGGACGAAACAAATCGGGACAACATATGGATTTATATATATACATATGTCGATGACAAATATATACACATACAGTGGTGTGTATATATATACATATGTGTCCATCGGCCACCATATATATATATGTAACAACCCGTATTTTTACGGTATATAAATAATTTATTTAATTATTTAAATAATGGTTTGTTATTTAAAATGACCGGAATTGAATAATATTGAATATTTAATTAAAATAAATAATATAATAATGTACTTAATTTCTGAGATAGTCAGAAATAGTGGAATTCACAAAATAGTGTGAATTGGATTACATATGATATTTAATTCAGTTTAAAATTGAATTAGTATAACGAATATATTATTTAAACGGCGGTTTGAACGTATAATTATAATATAATTATAATCGAGCTCGAAATGGCGTGGCAGTTCGCTATTTGGCGATTTGAACTTCAACTGAATATACAGGGCCCGTCTTAAATCGGATTTCTGTGAAACAAGAAACGCTAGGAGCCAGTGAAGTATATTTTTCTAGTGGAAGAGAAAAATCGAGATTTCATCGTGTAGATTTTTAGTTATGTCCAAATCAAAATTTAGAAAAGTCGCTATGGAATTCCTTTATAATTTATATCGATTTATTTATATTCTAAAATGGATTTTTAAATATAAATCGAATATCGAGGTAACAATGGATTTGGAATATCGAGTTATAAATTCCAATGTAACAGTATGATATTCTATTGTGAATATATGCAGTAATATTTATTTTTAAATATTAAATTTAAATGTTTTTAAATATATTATTATATTTAAAAGGGTTATTTAGAGCTTTAAAAATAGCCATTTGCAAACGACCTCGGTTTTCGACGAAACTAATTTTGTTGGATCCGCAATATTAAATTTTTATTAGATCCCTAGTTTCATGATTTTTGGGGAAAACAGTCAGTATTTTGACGGTTAAAAATACGATGTGTGAGAAAACGGAGTCGGAATTCGACGAAACCAGTTTCGTTGGGACCATAATGTCGAACTGAAGGTGCATGCCCAGTTTCGTAATTTTTTAGTGTCGTATGTGATCACAGGAATTTTAGAGGACGAATACAAACAGCGATTTCTTAAAAATAAATAGAATAATCGAATAAAAAAATATTATTTCTATTCTATATAATACCTTTAACTTCTCTAAACCTAATTCAACTCTTCCTCAAGTCAAAGAAAATCCGCCGTCAAATTTTCCAGCGAAATGAAATGAATTCACCACTTTCAAAAATCCAAAACAAATCAAACAAATTTCTATAAATCGCCACTCCAACATTTTTGAAATCTCTATGTGATTCACTTCAATTTGGTACCCACTGTATGGGTTGCGACGAGGTTCTGTAGGCATGGAAAAAGTACCAGTGGGCCTAGGGTTTGATGTCGATGGGTTTTGAGGGGGAGTTGGCCGAAATGGTGGTCATAGGTGAACTGACGATGGGATTCCGCATCGGCGATGGGGTTTTGGTTGAAATCGATGTCAAAACAGCTCGTAAGTTTACTGTACAGGGCAGTTTTGGGCGTGACATCGATTCTTGTAAGATGCTGTCGAGTTGGACAGTTTCGGTTGGAGGAGGAAGAGTTGAAAACGAGGAGGAGGATGGTGTTTCCGTTATTGGTGTTCGTGAAGGAGTGGGGCGAATTGGAGCTTCTGAAGTTCGAAAATGGCAGGGGTTATTTTCTGGAGTTCGATCTGTAATCGGGGGAGATAGATGGAGCGGGTTGGGTATTTAAGAAAGGATGGGCCAAGTTGAAAAGGTTAAGGCCCAAATTGAAATTAATTTAGTTTATTTAAATTTAAATAATTGTGATAGTTTCTAAAATTTCATATCTTTGTCATATGTTGACGGAATTCAACAAAACAAGATCCGTTAGGATCGTATGGACGGACACTACGCAATGAAACCGACTGAGGGTGAATCCGAGCTCGTTACAACTTATAGCAAAATAAATTGTCCATCTGAATCAATAGACGCAAATCGTTATTTAACGGTTAACGCGAAATGTGAGTAAACTCACTAACTCTTCTCAGTTATATTTTTCTAAAGTATTTTTAGAAATGATAAATATGGTTGTTTGTTGTGTGTTGGCTGTTTGGTTGAACTGCTAGTCAGTTGATTGAAAATATAGATAACGATATAGATATAAATCATTAATCAAATATTGATTCTGTTTAGCAGAATATTTCATAGTCAGATGAAATTGATGTTAATTTAATTGTTTAACATCTGTGGATGCAGCGAAATAGGTCGGAGGGACCCAACTGGGTTCCTCAACCTTTTTTTTAATATTTTTCATGTATTGTGTTACATGATGTGATATGAAATCTGTTATTGATTTTATGTGGTTGAATGATACCGATCATTGTTATATGGTACGTTAAATACCATAAGGGATACTGGAATGTTAAAAAAGGAATTTTCAATGTTATATTGAAAAAGAAATATTTATAGAATCAAAAGATTTATAAAAAAACTATTTATTGAGAAAATAAATAGATTAAAAAGGGAATACTTCTTTATTAATCAAATAGAGATAATTGAAGGGAAATATTTGTGAACACTTACAAATAGAATTGAAAAAGAAATATTTGTAAACTATTTATAAATAGAATTGAAAAGGATATTTATTTGAAAAATAAATAGAATATAAAAGGGATTTATTTTGTAAATAAATTGATTTTAAAAGGAAATACTTGAAAAGTGACTAGAATTGTATAAAAAGAGAATTTTTCATTTGAAAGATTTAAACCCGTGCTTCGCTTACGGGTATACAGGATATGGATTTAAAGCAAAGATTTTAAATAGAATCTATTCTGACCGATAAATTGAGAAGATAAATTTATAAATAATTTTTTTTAAATAAAATGTTTATCATTGGATAAATAGAATATATAAGTCAGGACTTATATAGAGAAGTATAAATCGATTTCATCCTCGATTTTTGAAACTGAATAAAATTAGAGTCAATCAGTTAGAGTTAATCAGTTAGAGTTAATCATATAGAGTTAATCAAATTAGAATTTATTGAATATTAGTTATTCAATTAGCGTTGATCGAATATAGTTATTTGAGATAAGGTTAGTCAAACATAGTATTCATGATGAGTTGCCATTTCGTATGACTGCTAGCATAATTCGCAGGGCTGCAGATAGCCTACGGCGGTCGGATGTTTCCTGAGGGAATCAGGCGTAACCATTGTGATCGCTGCGATCTAGAGTCAAGCGAATGGTGTTAAATTGAATATTAGCCATTCGAAATAAAGTTAAAACAGACATAGTTATTCGAATATAAATTAATTGAATATTAGTTTTTAGATAGGAATTAATAAGTTGAGTTAATCAAGTTAAGTTAATCAAGTTGAGTTAATCGAGTGAGTTAATCAAACCGAGTTAATCCAAGTGAGTAAATCCAAAGGAGTTATTCGAAATTGTTTATTCGAATAAAATTAAAGGAGTTAATCAAATATAGTTTATTCGAAAGGAGATTATTCGAATGTAAATCATTCGTAGAAAGTTAATCAAATGTGAATCATTCGAAGAGAGATTATCGAATGTAGTAATTCGAAGAAAGAGTTATCGAATATGGTTTATTCGAAAGGAGTTATCGAATAGAGTTTATTCTAAAGAGAATTATACGTTGAATTCGATTATATTGAATTCGGGGAAAAGTAATATTTACTTTTCGTTTATTCAAGATTTACTTATTTATGAACAAACTAGTGGTTTAGTTATTTAGTTAAATTAAGGAATAAAAATTATATTCTGAAAGTAAATATTTAGGAAGAAGGGATTATAACGCTATAGTTATAATCAATGTTTTAAAATAAAGAAGTGGGTTCGTAAATAGAATCCGAGTTACGTAAGGAAGTTTGTTAAAGATTTGAAAGATGAACCTTTTCTATTTCGAGGTTGGAAATGTTGTTCAGTTAAGGTCTGAGAGGTAGTTATACCCCAACTTGATTGGCTTTGTTTTTAACTAAGGAATAGTTAAGGTTCGATAGTGAAGGTGGATTTAGTGAATTTAGTTAACGAGTGTAATGGTTTAAAATCTCTTACTGACATGTTTAATTTAAACATCTGTTTTAAATCAAATGAACAAACTTTGGAAACATTTTCAAAATATAATCAGAGATATTTTCTAATCATAGAAATTGGAATGTTGATGAGAAAGAATACTGGAAGGACAGTGATACGTGAAACAGAGATGGAAATGTTTTCCAATGATCGATGATGTATATTTTCTAAATTTAGAAAATAATAATTTACAAATATATAGAAATGGGGAAATGGATAAAATAAAGATGATTTTATAGAAAGAGATAAATGTGGATTGATGATTGATTGATAGAATTTCCATCTGGAAATAATATCGTTGGTTGCACACTTGTTTTTCTTTGATAGTTAAATCACCGACTATCGAAGTTTTGACCATTTTATCGTCGTCAATATGGAGAGACCGGGATCAGATGCATTATCTTAAAACCACTGTGTATGGACGTTAGCGTTGTGATCAAATATGATAAATTGAAGACAAAGTTATGCAAGGGCTATCCTGTTTATAGAATAGTGCCTTCGGTTTGTCCAGTCCCAGGACGAACGTGAATGGACGAATGTCTGACAAAGTATATCTAACGGATCGCGTAAGTTGATCTCTTCAAATGTACTTACGTATGGTAGCGGAGGAATTCATTTCTCTTAGCTTTATACCCATGGTAGTTTTGGAGAAATCAATCTGTGATTTGACGGGTATGACGATGTGGCATTCAAAGTAAATGAATGTATGATCTGTCAAAGATACGTTATGACCTCAAGCTTCATCAACCGGGAAATGACAGAAATCGGGCAGGCAGCATGGCTAAGTGGGTCGCTCCCATTAGGGTGTATATCACCTATCTAGAGAAAATCCATTTCAATCTTTTATCTATGATTGATGTTGTCCCTTTTCGGTAAACGGTGGGTAGCTCCCAACCGTTGGTGATATACATTCGATACACTCAAGCGAAATGAGTGGTTGATCATCTGTGGGCCGGGTTGTAAGACGTTCTTGTTGAACCCAGTGTATTCGTCTCTAGAGATACACAATCGGCAGGTGGTCCCAGACCTTGTCATAGTTGGAATCCAATCTCTAATAAGCGCTCGCGGTTTTTTTTGTATACTATATATGTGGAACGTGAGATGCAAGCGTTCTGCTAGATTCTAATTACTTGTGATTAGGCATTATTATAATATCAGATAAGTACTGATTTCCAAAACTGTTTTGGGTTATCGTAAGGTAAAAACCGTCCGTGTTTATGTGTGGATCGGTCTTACGATTATCTTTTCTTTGAAAAGGATTTTTAAAAGTTAAACCAAATGATTTGAGTTAGCTCACACCAGTCCCATGACTGACCCAGAGTTTATTTTGTTTTGTTTTCCCTAAACTCTTGGGTGCCCAAATTTGTACGGGCAGTCAAGTAGTTCAGGCCTTTACAGATATACTTGGAGGAGCTTGAAGCAGGAGGCTTCAGGATTCCTCAACATTTATTTTACTGTTTTTCATGTATTGTGTTACCTGATGTGATATGAAATCTGTTGTTGATTTTATATGGTTGAATGATACCGATCATTGTTATATGGTACGTTAAATACCATAAGGGATACTGGAATGTTAAAAAAGGAATTTTCAATGTTATATTGAAAAAGAAATGTTTATAGAATCAAAAGATTTATAAAAAAAATATTTATTGAGAAAATAAATAGATTAAAAAGGGAATACTTATTTGTTAATCAAATAGAGATAATTGAAGGGAAATATTTGTGAACATTTACAAATAGAATTGAAAAAGAAATATTTGTAAACTATTTATAAATAGAATTGAAAAGGATATCTATTTGAAAAATAAATAGAAAAGGGATTTATTTTGTAAATAAATTGATTTTAAAAGGAAATACTTGAAAAGTGACTAGAATTGTATAAAAGGAAAATTTTTCATTTGAAAGATTTAAACCCGTGCTTCTCTCATGGGTATACAGGATATGGATTTAAAGCAAAGATTTTAAATAGAATCTATTCTGACCGATAAATTGAGAAGATAAATTTATAAATAATATTTTTTAAATAAAATGTTTATCATTGGATAAATAGAATATATAAGTCAGGACTTATATAGAGAAGTAAAAATCGATTTCAACCTCAATTTTTGAAACTGAATAAAAGTAGAGTCAATCAGTTAGAGTTAATCAGATAGAGTTAATCGAATTAGAATTTATTGAATATTAGTTATTCAATTAGAGTTGATCGAATATAGTTATTTGAGATAAGGTTAGTCAAACATAGTATTCAAGATGAGTTGCCATTTCGTACGACAACTAGCGTAATTCGCAGGGCTGCAGATAGCCTATGGCGGTCGGATGTTTCCTGAGGGAATCAGGCGTAACCATTGTGATTGTTGCGATCTAGAGTCAAGCGAATGGTGTTAAATTGAATATTAGCCATTCGAAATAAAGTTAAAATAGACATAGTTATTCGAATATAAATTAATCGAATATTAGTTATTAGATAAGAGTTAAATAAGTAGAGTTAAATAAGTTGAGTTAATCAAGTTAAGTTAATCAAGTTGAGTTAATCGAGTGAGTTAATCAAACCGAGTTAATCCAAGTGAGTAAATTCAAAAGAGTTATTCGAATAAAATTAAAGGAGTTAATCGAATATAGTTTATTCGAAAAGAGATTAATCGAATGTAAATCATTCGTAGAAAGTTAATCGAATGTGAATCATTCGAAGAGAGATTATCATATGTAGTAATTCGAAAAAAGAGTTATCGAATATGGTTTATTCGAAAGGATTTATTGAATAGAGTTTATTCGAAAGAGAATTATACGTTGAATTCGATTATATCGAATTCGGGGAAAAGTAATATTTACTTTTCGTTTTAATCAAGATTTACTTATTTATGAACAAATTAGTGGTTTAGTTATTTAGTTAAATTAAGGAATAAAAGTAATATTTTGAAAGTAGATATTTAGGAAGAAGGGATTATAACGCTATAGTTATAATCAATGTTTTAAAATAAAGAAGTGGATTCGTAAATAGAATCCGAGTTACGTAAGGAAGTTTGTTAAAGATTTGAAAGGTTAACTTTGTCTATTTCGAGGTTGGAAATGTTGTTCAGTTAAGGTCTGAGAGTTAGTTATACCCCAACTTGACTGGCTTCGTTTTTAACTAAGGAATAGTTAAGGTTCGATAGTGAAGGTGGAATTAGTGAATTTAGTTAATAAGTGTAATGGTTTAAATTGGCTTAGTGATGTTTTATTTAAACATCTATTTTAAATCAAATGAATAAACTTTGGAAACATTTTCCAAATATAATCAAAGATATTTTCTAATCATAGAAATTGGAATGTTGATAATGAGAAAGAATACTGGAAGGACAGTGATACGTGAAACAGAGATGGAAATGTTTTCCAATGCTTGATGTTGTATATTTTCTAAATTTAGAAAATAAGAATTTACAAATATATAGGAATGGGGAAACGGATAAATTAAAGATGATTTTATAGAAAGAGATAAATGTGGATTGATGAATGATCGATATAATTTCCATCTGGAAATAATATCGATGGTTGCACACCTGTTTTTCTTTCATAGTTAAATCACCGACTATCGAAGTTTTGACCATTTTATCGTCGTCAATATGGAGAGACCGGGATCAGATGCATTATCTGAAAACCACTCTGTATGGACGTTAGCGTTGCGATCAAATATGATAAATTGAAGACGGAGTTATGCAATGGCTATCTTGTTTATAGAATAGTGCCTTCGGTTTGTCTAGTCCCAGGACAAACGTGAATGGACGAATGTCTGACAAAGTATATCTAACGGATCGCGTAAGTTGATCTCTTCAAACGTACTTACGTATGGTGGCGGAGGAATTCGTTTCTCTTAGCTTTATACCCGTGGTATTTTTGGAGAAATCAATCTGTGATTGGACGGGTATAACGATGTGGCATTCATGTAAATGAATGTATGATCTATCAAAGATACGTTATGACCTCAAGCCTCATCAACCGGGAAATGACAGAAATCGGGCAGGCAGCATAGCTAAGTGGGTCGCTCCCATTAGGGTGTATATCACCTATCTAGAGAAAATACATTTCATTCTTTTATCTATAATCGATGCTGTCCCTTTTCGGGAAACGGTGGGTAGCTCCCAACCGTTGGTGATATACATTCGATACACTCAAGCGAAATGAGTGCTCGGTCATGTGTGGGCCGGGTTGCAAGATGTTCTTGTTGAACCCAGTGTATTCGTCTCTAGAGATACACAATCGAAAGGTGATCCCATACCTTGTCATAGTTGGAATCCAATCTCCAATAAGCGCTCGCGGTTTTGTTTGTATACTATATATGTGGAACGTGAGATGCAAGCGTTCTGCTAGATTCTAATTACTTGTGATTAGACATTATTATAATATCAGAGAAGTATTGATTTCCAAAACTGTTTTGGGTTATCGTAAGGTAAAAACCGTCTGTGTTTATGTGTGGATCGGTCTTACGATTATCTTTTCTTTGAAAAGGATTTTTAAAAGTTAAACCAAATGATTTGAGTTTACTCACACCAGTCCCATGACTGACCCAGAGTTTATTTTGTTTTGTTTTCCTTAAACTCTTGGGTGCTCAAATTTGTACGGGCAGTCAAGTAGTTCAGGTCTTTACAAATATACTTGGAGGAGCTTGAAGCAGGAGGCTTCAGGATTATACAGCTATTGTTATTTCCGCTGTGTGTAAGTGTTGTACTCTGATAATGTTATTATACTGTTTTATTGCAAAGTTATGTTATATATTATATTTTGTTCGTTCCGATGTGAGATTCGTGTTTACTCTGATTATGTTTTCTTCTTCTTCTATTCTAATTTTCTATCTTATCTATTTTCACCCTCTAACTTCTCTCTATTAATGATCAGGTATTTCCGATGTCTGAATAGTCAACATGATAGTTTTGTGTTGATTTTCGGAGTCGAAAATCCCAGTTCCTTACATATATACACTAAAAAAACACATATATGTATGCCGATGACATATATATACATACATACATACATATATATATATATATATATATACACATATGTGTACATCGACCACCACATATATATACCAAAGTCATGCTTCGAATAAACAAGAAATGCACTAGGAGGTACGAGATAGTTTATGTGTCTTGGGCAATGAGGAGTGACTAATGCATGCAGCTAGAACAAGACTTAATGCCTAGTCATGTCCTAGTACAAGGCACGAAGAATAACAAGTGCATCTCGTCAGTGATCAACATACTAAAATTTGATCAAGTGATTAACATGCTGCAGTGAATAAAATGTGGCTAAGTGATTAACACATTACAGTAAATATGATGTGGCCAAGGTGATCGGTATATTACAGTAAGTAAAAAGTGGCCTGTGTATATATAAATATTGTTATCTTCAAGGATGCTGAATATTCTCAACCCGTTTACTCACGTAGGCCAAAAAGAAATGGAGACTACGTATCAAGAGTGCTCACAACAAAAGAAAACAAAACAAGGGAAAACAAGTATATAAATAGAAGTAGCCATTCATAAGTATCGATTTAATATTCAAAGATACTCCTAGCACAGAAGATAGTTTTAATTTATACTGCAACCTATGACTGTATGGCACAAGACTGTGGGCATGGGGGCAAACAAGTGTACAAGGCATAAATGCTCAAATTCATGTGCACTAATATACTCCACCTAAATATGCAACAAGTGATACATACAGTTTGCAAAGATACATGATCAAACCCCTCTCCCACACATCTCACCATATACTAAAGCAAGGCCAGCTTTCCTTCCAAAATTGACCCTTTTCCCTCTACAACACCACTAAGTAAAAAAAAATCCCTCTCATTCCCTCCTTGCACACTAACAGGACGACAACTAGAGGACAAAGTATGTTTTTTTATTTTTTTTTACATAAGATAGTAATGATGTTGTTTTCCCTCCACAGTGACACAAAATATAAAAAAATCCATCCAAACTCTCATTTTTCCCTCTAAAAAGACCGCTGAGGCCACGTGGCACCACCAGGTTATTATTTATTATTGTGGGGTACAACAATAATTATTACTGTTTTTGACTTTCAATGAAGACCGCAAAAAAGCTGTCATGTTTACCTTTTCTTTTTTGATTTACCATGCCCTTTTCCTATCGTGATTTTTTTTTGATTGTTCCTACACTAGCTATCATCGATTTTTTAATTTCTCCTTCCTCCCATTTCATTCTGAATTATGCATGGCCTTCCCTCTTCTCAATGGAGAATGTTTACTTTCTCCAATTTCATATTTCTGCAATCTCCCCCCCCCCCCCCCCGATCTTCTAAATCTCCTTCCCCTGTTAAAACCCAGATCTATTTCACTTTAATTTCCTTTTTCTTAGAAAAGCCACATTAAAAATCGTTCTTCTCACCTTGTCTTCTCCTTTTACTACCCGTCTTTTTGAACTTCCTAAGGTTTCCTTCCTCCTCAACTGCAGTGGACGTGTTAGCCTTATTCTCCCAAAATCTAGAAGATGCAAAATCGCCAAACACATCCCTTCCATCCTCTGAAACGTGATTATGATTCGAGTACTTGAGTACTAAGTTAGGCACGGATTTGAAAGCCAATGCTTCTAATTTCATTTTGGAACGCAGAAGCCGACACATTGCGATCCCTATCATATAAATTGTTGGGTAAGACTCCTCATTTAAGCATGGATTCAAGGATTAACGTATGTTATTAGTAGGTATAAAACACTTAATTTTACAGTGTCTTATGACTTGCAATTCTATTTTCGCTTTGATTTTCTCTCTACTATGACTTATCAAAAGAGGCTTAATATAAGGGACCTATGAATTATTTTCTTTTTATAATATAATATCCCATAGATCTTTTTTAAGACAAAATTGTATGCCTCTTTTAATGTTTGTAGTAAATGGAGCGACTATTTTCACTGTCAATTTTGATGCCAAGAAGATGATGATTTGGTTGCTTTTGAAAACTTATCAATCTGTCTTTCTTTTTCACAGACCAGTATCCATGGAAGCAACACTCAGGTTTGTTACTCCTCTGCTAACCCTAATCTATAAATTTGTTAACTCGCGATTTTGATTTTAGCAATGTTTCCTATTTCTAATTTCTTCTTGCACAATTTGTATAAATTTATATGAATTTTGTTAACTCGCAATTTTAGCAAGGTTTGTTACTCATGTTCCTATTTCCAAGTTATTTTTTTATAATTTTGATTCGATAATTTTTTATAATTTATATGGATTTTGTTCTTCCTATATTGTTTGCTCTATTTATGTACTATTTAATGGTCATAGCTTCACGTCTCCAAAAGTTTTAGTACTTTATCCCTGATCTTATTTGATATTTTAATAAGATAGTGAAAGATTCGGCCTGAATACATACTCGACTTAGTTGGGTTGAAGACCCTAATTTCATCATCTTCGCAGCCTCCTCTCGTGACTCTCATTTCAGAGTGCTGCATCGGCCCTTCCTTCCATTCTCTTCAGGTATATTTATTTCTTACATTTCATTTTATTTTATGTCGCATGTTTTTTCAATGTAGTTATTCTTTTAAATCAGTACTCTGTTATACTGAAATTTTTTGCTTCAATTTGCATAAATGAAAGCAGAAAGGCCTACTGCAATAGAAACCAAGGAGCAACCAGGTTCACTATTATTGTCGCATGGGCAGCCAGCACTGCTGCAAGTGCCTCCTTAGGCCCATGACTATTTTGTTGAATTGTCCGTCGTTCCACCTACAGGTGATTTTCTGCAACACTAAATTTTTATGCTGAATCGAAACTTATATTTCAGGATTTACCCTATTGGTTTGCTAATACGAAGTTGGACTTATTTTCTTAACTACAAAATCCAAAATAGGATTTTTTTTTTCTTTTAATAAAAGAAGATTATATTTTAATCAAAAACCATCCTTGCCAAAACAAGAAAATAAGATTGTATTTTTAGTATGTAATGTCTACCCCCGTCATTAGATATGTCTGTTCTGATCAGAGTGGTACCAGAATACTAATTTCAGATTCAAATCTTGATTAAAATCATCAAACAAAATAGAAGCATCTGAAAACTATAACATAAGTGTATATGTTACAATAACAAATCACTGAAATATGCATTGTTTTCTTTATTCATTTAATTAATTTGTTCACTATCATTAAACCTTAAATGCTGCATAATGAATTTGACAAGCACATACAAAACTTGCTTGCATATGAAATTTCTGAGTTGGTGTCAGTGTCACTTAAAACAATGTTATTGTCTTTGCAGGAAGCTGCCTTGAGCCTTGGAGTTTTGTTTGCTCAAGAATTCGATGAACACGTGGTACTTGATAAAATGATCGGGCCATTAGACTAACAACTGCTGCTGAAACGATTATTCCAGGTATCTTAGCTTAACTGAAGCTTTTAAAAAAAAAAATTAATAAACGGAATTGACATCTTATGTCCAAACATTCCATGCCTCATGAATAGTTAGTATAGTGTGAGAAATTTCAATTAGAAGCTGAATATGTAAACGAATCATCATCAACCACTTCTACTATATGTTTCTAAAATACATTTGTTCACACTACACTCATCATCATGAAACTACTCATTTTACCATCATGTACAAATCTATTAACCCATGGTTTTATTACAATCATTCCCCTATTTCTACCATGGTTTTTCTTAAACAAAGTACTAAGAAAGTGGCTTCAATCAAAAATTGCTTATGTTATATCTTCTGAAGCATACTGGATTTTGTGATAAACTACTAACAAAACTATTTTGAACAATTTATAGAATGACATAAAGCAGATTACCTTCCAATAATTAACTTCTTGCTTTCTATATTTACATCTTCATGCCATGCACAACGTATCACCCTAGGTGCTTAACAATCCAACTTAAAAATGAAAAAATGAAGACCATATTTGTTAGAATTTGTTGATTCAAATATTGAATAGATGATTATCAGGTTATTGAGTTCCTGTGGTTCTTTGGCACATTAGAACATTTATCTATTCTCCATTGTGGTAATATATATTGCAAATACTTCATGGTAAAATTGTTTATTCTTTGTCTACAATCCTTGAGTAGTGCATTACATTTTTTTTGTTTGGAACATGACTGCTTATTATGCAATTTGAACTCTCTATTGATAGTTGTAAACCTGAAACTGATCAATGATGGATCACAATCCCCATCTAGGTGCAAAAAATATTAAGATTGACTATAAAATGCTGTAACTCAACAAAGGAGATGATTGATTATTTTTACTGATTGAAATTAATGGAGGCTTATAAATTTTTTGTCGATTGGCCATTTAGTGTTGCCTGAGTAAGAGCTAACCTTAGTACCAAAAGGTGTTAATATCACCTTTTAAATAATTATTATTATCAGTTATTTTTTGTCATGAATGAAATTTTTTAATTACTATACTGTACAAAGTTGTATTTTCAGGCTTTACACAGTTATATCCTTTATTTATGATATTGTTTAGGACTTGCCTAACTATAGTACTATTAGATCTATTGGTGAACCTCATATTTGTATTTTGCTTCCGACCTTGAACTGACAGTACCGTTAAGCTGTTACAACCATCGACGCGTCGAATACGTGACTACATAACTTGCATACCTCGCTATCCTTTGAATAATGTCACCGCTTACTTCTTATTACACCTTCATATCCCTTAACCACTAATTTTGGAATTACATTTGGAGTTATTTGACTACTTCACGATGCTCTGTTGTTGCATAAGTTATACTATAACTATTTTTTTTGTATGCGCAAATTCACGGGTGTAGAGAGCTATTGTATATAAGTTGGTTTCTATGATATTGTACAAATCTTGCTTTATCTTTTACTATAGTTATTCGTGTCTTTGTTTTTATGTGCTTATCATTGGACGGGCTATTTTCTTTTTATGAATGTTTTGTAATATAACAATTATGGCAATAAGTTGAAGAATAAAGACCGCTTCGTAATTAATTGGAATCATCAACCAATATAATAGAAGAATGCCTAGTTAACCGATCATATTGGACTTAGAGTTGGGCTTTAAATTATGTCTTCTGTTGAAGGAGTATTGGCTTTGGGTTGGGATTATTTTATGATTTTGGATGTTGCTGGGCTAACGTTTTGCTACAATTGTTGTGGGGGACATGTTGCTGTGTGGAACCAATATGAGCAGAAATTATCACATAATGCTGAGTTTATGTATTTTATATTCCACGTATGGTGTCCTTTTGCCTGTTTTTTAATTTAAACTCCAGACATTGTCGCTCTCTTTGATGAAATATAAATGTGTAGTGGTTGTATTTTCATGGATAATGTGGAATGTTCTTAATTTTATTCACACAGTATGTTAACAGGATCGTGTGCAAAACTGAACATGATGAAATTCTATGTATGCTTCATTTATTGACTATAGTTTTATAGTGTTTGTTTTATTTATTGATTGTGTTTGTTTCATTTATTGGCTCTGTTATTATTCACAAGCTTTTTTGTTAAGCTTTAAAAAGCCAAAACGAAAAAATGATTTACTTTAATGGATTCAAATGAATCCTTACCATAACGATGCGCTTTGCTTGAACATGAGAATATAAACAGAGGAGCAAAAATAATAAAATCATACCTAGAGGTCAAAGAATACACTCATTATTTGTTTCCTCAAATCATCCTCGGAAAGGGGAATTCATTATCAGCAATCTTATTTTCTTCTTCATGCCAAACAATGCCCTCCAAACTCTTCGGTAGACTAATACAGACCGCAAATTTATCTGCTATGGGATTAATTACATTAAATAAGTTGCATATATAGCATTATAGTTTATGAAATAAACTGAAAAATAGGAGTTTTTCCAACATTGTAATCTAAACCGAAGCAATATTTGACATTCAATTTATTTGGTGCAGTATTTGTTGGATGTTCCATTAAAGGCGGCCGTGCAACCGCACGGGACTATACTTTAGGAATATATTAATATTAGAACCATTCACTGCTTTATCCTTTGAAAATATTCTCAAGTCAATTTTATTATATCTTAGCCTTTTTTATTTTAATGTACTATGTTACCTTTAACACCAAGAATATCTATGTAATCTTCATGCATTCAAATATTATTATCGATTTACCTTTGAATTGGACGTGTAACCTAAATTAAATATAAAATGAATTAATTTAAATCATTATTGAAAATAATTATTTTAAAAATAATATATTATTTATATGTATATATTTAAAAGTGTTGATCTGAAGTATGTTTTCTCAGCCGTGCATCGCATAGGGACTAACCTAGTATGTTTATATACTTGGTTGTGTGTGTGTGTGTGTGTGTGTATATATGTATATGTATATATATGTGTGTGTATATATATACATATGTGTGTGTGTGTGTATATATATGTACATGTGTGTACATATATAGTGCAGCAGCTTGGACAAGTGAACTGCAAGGATAATATGTAAACGCAGGGGATCAAAGCAATGGCTCAACGAGTTCAAAACGATGAAAAACTTGACAAGGCAGTAGTTAAGGGTAATTGCCAATAAAATGATCAATGGATGGGGGGTAGCTGTTGCAAGCTGGATCAAATTCAAGAGCACGAAACCCAAATGCATGCAACAACAACTAAAGTGGTACAACTATATACATATCTTGTATATACCAAGGCATACAGTGATGAAGACCATATATTATCAGTCGAAGAGGTGTTGTATGCCTTGATAAGCTAAGCAAGGGTGTAAACTAGATGCATTTCGGTTTTTGAAATGAGCCAGGGACAACTGACATAAATCTATAAGTGTACTCATGCATGTTAAAGCATTAACAAGGTTCAAGTATAGGATACTTCGGTTTTTAATGCTCATGCATGTTAAAGCATTAACAAGTTTCAAATATAGTATACTTCAGTTTTTAATATACACAAATAGGATACTACAACAAGGTTTGCCCATTTTAAACAAACTAAAACTTCCAGAAACCAAGGGGAACATCAGAATATGACCAAGCACAAGAGAACCTAACATAACAGTTCAAGCACCAGGCAGTTTGGACTATAATCAGTATGCATATCATGAATATGAGAAGGTGCCCAACTCTACTCGTTTACATGTATATATGTGCAAATGCGGTGAAAAATACAAATGCCAAAAACTACTACTCAGTCTAACTCGTAACAAGACCATGAATTCCAGATTTTGAAATGTTACAAGGTTATGTTCAAAATTTACATCAAGCCAGGGTAAATGAGATGTTCAAGTTTGTAAGAACCCAGATTTAAGAATGCACCAAAAGTTCGGATTTTGACATATATACAGCCAAGATGTGGTAAAAGAATGCATTCAATGGCATGACAGAAGTTAAATGCCAACTGAACTCTAAATATATGCTAAATGTCAGTATCTATGGTAAGTTCAATGTTGTTACTTCACAAATATCCATGAGCTTTTTCCAGATTTAAGGTGACCGATTTACATACATATCTGAATTTGCACTTACCCATGAGTTTTTAGATAATTGAAGAATTCAATCCACCATAAAATAAAACCAAATCAAAGAACAAAATCCACAAGCAAGTCGAACTCAGACTAGGTTAAAATACGCAGATCACCACAAAAAACGAACTCAACAAAATCAGCTACTATATTTTGGTTTAATAGAAGTTAAATTACTTAAATTTAAAATAATCGTGAGAAAAAAATAATCACATGTAATAATGAAGAACAAAACAGGCGAAGGCTTCGACGGTGAGGTCTTCAATTTGATAAAGGCGAGGACTTGGAGGAGCCAAGTTCGAACAGCCAACCGGATGAAGCAGTTACTGGTGGTGCAACTACGGTGGTCTGAAAATCATCGTAGGAAGGGAAATTTAGGGTACAAAGGAAGACATGATTTTAGAATTTGGAGAAAACTGATTTAGGGGAAAGGGCGATTGGCTTTGGCCATTACAATGGAAGAGGAACCAATTGATTTTTTTGCTGAAGAAATATTTGGGCTTGCGTTGCTTTTTATACAGGAAAGATTGAAGATAAGAACAAAGGTGCATCAACAGATTTTAGGGTAGTTGTGTGTTCCAGACATAAGGCGACTTGATTTTATTTGATACAACAAATTGTGTCGTAGATGAAGGATTGAAACATTTAGCGATGGGACCAAAAAGGAAAGTCAAGACATATCCAATATTCTTTGTCAATGGATATAAACTTAATACTAAAAAATGTAGTGCTGAAAAATTAACACCGATGTATTTGTTAAAGGTAGTTGAAATATCCCGTATTTTTGGTAGTCAAATATTTAAATTGCTTATTATTTTAAATATTATATTTGGAATATTAACGGATTTTAATATTGAATTCGTTTATTTACAACGAAGCGTGAACGTTAAATATATATATAATTTAAAACGAGCTTGAAATGACACGGTAGTTCGTAATATTGAGTTTTTAACTTTAATTGAATATACAGAATCCGATATAAGTCGAAATTCTATGAAACAAGAAACATTAGAATCTTGTTGATTTTAATTTCATATAAAAGAGAAAAATTAGGATTTTGTGTTATAGACTGTTAGTTATGTCCAATTCAAATTTTAAAACAATCACTATGGATTTCGTTAGTAAATGATCATGTTTATTAAATTAATCTAATAAAGATTTTTATAAAATTTAGATATCGTTTAACTCAGAATGTTGATATGGAGTTGTATAATCCATATTGGTTTATATTTGAGTCTATATGATAATTTTATTTGGATATTTACAATAATAATTTATTATTATTTAATTAAATTATTTTGGGATTTAATTAATATTTTATTGATATTATATATAAGCCTTTAAAATGGCCATTTGCAAACGACCTCAATTTTCGATGAAATTAGTTTCATTGTAACCATAACGTTAAATTATCATATGATCTTAAATTTTGTGGCAAACCGATGTCGTATGTGACAACGGTAGCCGTAAACGCCCAGTCATTTCTATAGCGCGTAAGTAATTTAATTTAATTTAGTAGAGGGGTTATCTTTGTATAATTTGAGCAGATGATCGAATTAAGCGACGAAACCAATTCCGTTGAGTTTGTATTGACATTTAGAGTCAGAATAAGCAGGTAGTTTGTTATTTTTGGATATCGGTTATTTTGGTGTCCAAAATAGCGATGTTTGGCATATAAAAATAGCATATCGAGAAATAGGCTCAGAATGCAATGAAATTTTTACGATTGGATTCATATTAAGTAATTATTATAAGATTTCAAATTTCATGTCAATAGGACTTACCGTTTAATCGTAAGAACGTTAAACACCTCTGTTTTTATTTAATCATTTACATTATTTGATAGGGGTATCTTTAAAGGAATAAATGATTGGCCAAACGAACTCCGATTTTAATGAAACAAATTTCATGGATCCGTAAAGAAAAGGACAGGTAGTATTTCAAAGTTTCAAGTTGATTGGATTTATTTTGTGATCGTGGGAAATTTAAACGGATGATTTTTAGCTTGTGATTTATAAAGGGCTTTTCACAAAGAACCTCAGAATTCGACGAATCATGTCCCATCGTGTCCCAAATATTTTTCTATGCTAGGATTAGGAGTTTCATCTCAAACAGAGATTGTTTGTAGTGGTTTTGACAAGTTACTTCACAAGGAAGTATCCAATAATAATATTATATTAATTTAGTTACCTATATATATATATATACGCACCATTTTCCTACGTCAAACCCTAAAATTTTCGTTACATTGGTCAACCAAATTGCACAGCCACCAATCACAAAATAGACGAAAAAAATTTCTCCAATCTTTATCTCATCAGATCTCTAATTCCATTCCTCTATTCTTGAATTCTTCAACTACAAAGTTGTTCTTATCAAGATCGACGAAACGATCGACAGTGATCATGCATTTCGCAGTGTCGTGACCAGTAATTGACTTTGAATGGTCGGTGTTTAAAGTGGATTATGAGGCGAATGGTGTACTCAAACAGTAAGCTGCTGGGTGCGAAGGAAGAAGTTGGAGAGGCGCATCCCCCAGAGGTCTTTGATCGTCGTCCGACGTTGGGTATTGGGTGCAATAGCTTGGCGCGGTGGTAGAAATTCATGCGTAAGTGTAGAGTGGAATTCGAAAATAAGGATAGAAGCATGGGGATGAAGAAATGTATCAGGTGAGGATGAGAATGGATTCAACTGTGTCTAAGCCCATAATTTAAATTGTTTAATCCGAGGTTACATGGCACAATGATTATATTAAGTATGTTCAAATATTTGTATTACAGGTGGGATGCATTAGAGTGCTTAACTTAGGATTAACAGGCCAATTAGATTTTTATGTAGCATGCCTGATATGAATGACATCGTTAATATTGATAACATCTGGTGAAGAACGTAACGAGCCTAAATCCTATATTAGAAGTATGCTTAACTTTATATGCGTGCCTACATAGCCATTTATTTTTACAATTAAAGTAACTGATTTTATATTTATTTAGTAACTGGCGTGTGTAAAGAAGATTTTACATTGTATGTTTTAAACATCGCCGGATTCTTTTACACATGCCTAATCTTATGCTAACACAAGTTTTAATATGATGCAAGAGTTACTTTTATGATAACTTAGATCATATACATATGAACGTGGCAAAATTAATATATATAATTAGGTAATTGAGACGACCCCAAACCCCATACTGACGGCGGCAAGGGTAATCTTTGGAATATAACACATAAACAGAAAATAACAGAACAGAAATAAATAAATACACCAGATAATGTTCAATAGAATACACTGGATAAACGTAATCATCAGAGTTACACAGCATACAAGATCATACTTAGTACAAATACAATTCAACTATACATAAATGTCTACAGCGGAAATAAACAAAATATGTACAATAGGAGTTGAACAACATAAAAAGAGATAAATAATAGAATCCATCTTCAGCTCCAGCTATCCAGAATGAACCAGCTAAACCTGAATACAAGGCTGCCCGTGTAGAAAAAGGGGCACCCGAGTTTGAAAGTGAAACAAACTACGAGTCAGTCATGGGACTGGTATGAGAAATCTACTCAACACATTTAATATATGGCTAATCACAGGACCACACCACTTTCGTGGAACGGGTTTACTCCATCGGATTGCCAGTGCTTTAAAACAAATCTTTCTTTTAAACATCGCAATGCTTTTTATAAAAATGAAGCCATTATAAGATTCAGTTCCCATCACACAATGCAACGCAAACCGAAGAATAGAGTTTTACCTTATAATGGCCAAAATATGGTTGATACGAATAAAACAAAAGCATTTGATATTACTACTAGTGTTTATATGCTTCATAAGCAATTTCAAATCATAACTATCAATCATAGACGGCATGGGTACCATATATCATGTCGCCATATATATATATATATATATATATATACACACACACACACACAAAATCAAAACCGCACAGTCACGTATTTGGAAATTGGATTTCCGTCATGAACCAAGGCAAAAGATAGTCCTTACCGAATTCGAGACAATCTAGCCTACCATGTCTCAGGATCAGAACGCATCGACCCTTGGAGCGACAGGGCCGGTCCACCAATGTGGATTAAAATGCCTGAGCAATACGTCTCCCCGCCCTTTGGGGCGCAAATGAGCCAACGAATGACTCCATCGGACCCGGATCGTCCGATCTAACCGAGGCGTCTCGCAACAGTAACAACCACATAAGTAAAATGTCAGGCCATGTAAAAACACTGACACCACTCCTAGCTAGAAAGAAACGCATGCCCTCCCTGAGGTCCTTCTCCCGTTTCTGGTTCATACCGGGGAGTGAGGCTCGCGAATTCACGTTATACACAAAGCTACGCCACACAGGCGGTGCTTTGATCATCACCACAAGACTTTGCTTTTCAACAGAAGCCCTGTTCATTTGCCACTTAGGCATGCCACACTAGCAATTCATGCCATGCGACTGATGTCCATCGATATACAACCTCTGAGCTCGTGCGTTTCAGAGAAGGGCGTTAAGCAAAAGAATAAATTCTCCACCGCCAAACAGATGTATATTTAATAGAGATCAATCAACACAGAATAAAATCCAATGTCAGACACACAGTCCATTTACAAGTCCATTCTAGGTCTGAATGAAACCGGAGGCACTATATACCTCGCAAACCCATCGATCACCACGTTCGTCTGGACAATCACCACTCATTATCCATATTTCGGGATGCCTCCCAATCAGGACCTCGGTTACCATCCAAACGAGGTGAAGATCTCCGGTCTTCAACCACCGTCTTTATCTTCGATTTATTATCGTCGATTCAGTTATTCAGAATGGGATAAACCCGGTCTTTCTGAGCAATTCGCATATATAATAAACAAGTGCAACACTAACATATACACGCATCATTTTAATTCATTAGTCACTAACCGTCAATCAGTAAGAGAACGATTTCCCAAATATTAACCCTGAAGGCCGAAACCAACATCAGATCAACACCCAGGAAACCATTCGACTTAGCCAACCTTCAGTTAATTTCTAAATCACATCCATATCATTTATAATATTTTATAACGATTTATCGTTATTTTTATTTATTTTAAAATAGCCAATTTATTCAAAACGATGCTTCGGGCCATAACGCGGTCGTGGCGTTGTTTTTCTTCATATTTGATTTACGCATATCTGAAAATCTAACCATTGGATCTTCAAAAAATTTACATCTTTAGAAAGATCTTTTCAAAATGAATCCAACGGTTCCAGTTTCGGGAAATTCCGACGGTCGGATCTCCCGGTATAATCGTTTGAAGTTTCGATTTCAAAATACGAACTGCAGTGTCGTTATTCGATTAAATATAATTATATATATATATATATAATTGATTCTGGCGCTGTTTTTCTTTAGATTTGAATTAAACATTCCAGACAATCCAACCGTTGGATTTTTGCAAAGTTGGTGCCATTGTAAAGATCTTTCCAAAGCGAACCCAACGGTTGCGATTTCAGGAATATCCGATGGTCGGATCTCCCATACTAATCATTTGAAATCACGGTTTCAGAATACGAACTGCAGTGTCGTTATTCGATATATTTCAATTCTATTTAAATATATATATCGATTCTTCGATTTCAAAACTATATTCTTTTCGTACATTTGATAAAAATGATATTTTATCTAACTGTCTTCTATTTCAACATTTCACTATTTTTAACAATTCATGTATATAATAAAAATGTGATTTTTATTGTAAAACAATTCTTTTCAAAACTCTATTTTTTTATATAGTTCATATAGTTAATAAAAATAGAATTTTTATTATGAAACAATTTCTTTCAAAACGAGGTTATTTTATACATTTCATATAAATGATAAAAATGTAATTTTTATTATAAAACAATTTATTTCAAAATATGAATACCATGCAACACATGAATTTCAATTCAATGAATGAATATCGATTCAACACATGAAGGTTTTCTATAGTTTCTATATATAGATAAAAATGTGTTTTTTATGTTTAGAACACGAATACCATTCAACATATGAATTTCTATCCAACGAATGAATATCGACTCAACACATGAAGGTTTTCTATAGTTTATATAAATAGATAAAAATGTGATTTTTATATTTAAAACACGAATACCATTCAACACATGAATTTCTAATCAACGAATGAATTTCAATTCAACACATGAAGGTTTTCTATAGTTTATATAAATAGATAAAAATGTGATTTTTATATTTAAAACACAAATACCATTCAACACATGAATTTCTAATCAACGAATGAATTTCAATTCAACACATGAAGTTTTTCTGTAGTTTATATAAATAGATAAAAATGTGATTTTTATATTTAAAACATGAATACCATTCAACACATGAATTTTTAAACAACGAATGAATTTCAATTCAACACATGAAGGTTTTCTATTCAACGAATAAATATAGTTTCAGCAGGTGAAAATAATTCAAACACATGAATATTATTCAAAATTTCGGCAGCATAATGGCAGGGTAGTTAAAACCGGGACCGTCCCTAGTACGGCTCCTCGCTCTACCTTAAAACCTCGCGGTTTTTGACAATGGGGATCATGCATCTAGTTCGCACGTAGGTGGCATGTATATATTTATTTCATTTCCTCAAACTAATCCTATGTGGTTTCAACCAAATATTTCTCAACCACAAATGGGTATTTTTCAACCACAATCAATCAATATCAACCACAAACAATCCCAAACAACCATTCGCTTTCAATCAATTTTCACACCACTCACAACCAATAAATATCGTTCATGGTTTGTGGACGAGGGGCGTGTGTATATATATATATATATATATATATATATATATAGCAATTCACTTCTATTTCAACACATATATATAATTTTTTACAATGCATATACAACTTATACATCGAACGCACAACTTATACAACGCTTATACATGAAGTGTACAACGCTTATATAACTCATACATCGATCATATAATTTATACATCGTCGTTTTCCATATCGTTTATAAATTAGAAATCTCACATTGGGTTTCACTCCACCAAAAATAGCAGAAGGCTCAGAAAAATATGTGGTCTCTTCTATAATGTAGAAGATGTCCACACGGTCATGATGTTTCTTGTTTCATCGAATTTTGTTAAGAATCGAAAAGGATATGATTTTTCAAAGTTCAGATGTAATAAAAGACGCACCTTTCACGATGGTTCAAAACTAGGTTTTGATCTTTCGATCAAACCGTTGCACGATAGGAGAATCAGCTCACACAGCGTCGAAGAGCTTCGAAAGACCTTCACGCGCGTGGTGGTGAGGTGTAGTTCAGTGGTCCCTACCGGTGGTGGCGGCGGTCGAAAGGGCGCAACTTCCCGGGCTCGGTTCTCTCGAACGACGCAACGATGGAGAGGGTAATGGGTATGGATTTAAAGAGGAGGAAGAGGGCTTTAAAATGGATCCAAGAACACTTGATTTTGTTAAGAAACGAGAGAAATCGAAGAGAGAAGATTTGAGTGCTTTTCCGTCGTGCGCCATCTCTAATTGGGGAGAGAGAAAGAAGATACTGGCTAATCAGATTTTTTTATTTTTTTTTATATATTTTCAAAATTCTAAAATACCCCTTTCACACACGAACGTCAATTCAAACCCAATGACTATCGTCCCTAGCGTTTTACCCCCATTCCAAACACAATGGGATATGTTTCGAAGGCCCATTCGAATGTTTCAGTTAGTTTTCCTTCAAATTAAAATATAAAACATTCAATATTTAATTTGGACGTACATTTCAATTTGCCAGGGCCACAAACTGATTCGAAAAATTCCAGAAAAATAAATCTAGCTATGCTTTGACCATACGGTCCCAACAAAACTAGTTTCGTCGAATTTTGAGACCGTTTGCAAAAAGGCCCATTTTTGGTCGATCCAATTTAACTGTAATTGACCAAAACACGTTTTCCTTTGCCACGCTCACATACTATCTTCAAAAATTATGAAATTTGAAACCTAGTAATAACTTCACATCCCGGATCCAACAAAAGTGGTTTCGTCGAATTTCGAGGTCGTATGCAAAATGGCCAATTTCACGGGCTAAATAAATTCCATAGCGACCTTTCTGAAAATTCATTTGGCCATAACTTTTGCTTTCCGTTATGAAATTTCGATTTTTCAGATTCGTTAGAAAGGTATTCACTAACAGATTTAAATATTTTTGGTTTCACTCAAATCCGTTTTGTTTTGCACCCGGTATAGTCCGACAAAATTTGACTTCAATTTTTGAAACTGCAGCGCCCTTTCAAGCCTTGTTTATAATTAGAATTAATTATATTCGTTTTCAAATGTCGATTCAGTCTTACTTTTCATCGCTATTATTTAAAATATTTATTTTAAATATTTAAAATCCATTATTTTAGCCAATTTAAAATTTTTAAATTGGTTCAGATTTTCTAGGTCGTTACAGTAATTAATTAGAGTTTTAGTTAAGGTTTTATTTACTTAAACCAATACATATAAATTCTGTAACATATTCATATGTTATCAGAATCAGAGAAACAAGGTGTCGTTGGAATCGCATCTACGAGCACTATATTCAGGAACAGAATTGGACGAGATTGGAAACAACTATATTTTTGTAGTCAAATTAAACATTTGTTTAATTTAACTGCAATGAGCTGTTTAAATAGCGAATCAGATCAAGGTGAGTTAAGCTCACTCAGTTCTTCCCACTTATATTTTATATAAGTCGAGTTTTATAATTGTGTGCTCTGGTTGCTAATGGTTAACTGTTTTTTAATTTTATATTCATTTGTTGATTTAACCGATGAAATTAAACGGTGTTTAATTTTAATGAAACACCAAATCGTTATTTTAACAATTGGACCCAATGAAGGTAACTAACCTTGTTGGTCACGTTTATATTATAAACGTGCTTGATTTATTGAATTGTTTGTTGATGTTAAATAAATTGGTTGATGTTAAATAACTGATATTTACTATTGTAGAAATAATCAGTTAAATTGAATTGAATGAATTTCTGTGAGATAATCTATTTTGGTGCAGAGAAGAACAGGTTGGAGGGATCCAACTAGATTCCTTAAATATATTAGATATTATTTATTTTCATATTATCATCATATGAACTGTCTGATTGGATGATTGATTTGATTGTTGATCATTGTCTAGAAATTCGACAACTGTTTTGTTTAAACCAATGGGAAGAATTGGTTGAGTAACTGGCAGTGAATGGCCTAAAAATGAGTTGTTTTATTTATATTAATTTACAGTTAGGTAAATCGACAAAATGAAGTTATAAATTTTATTTTATAATTGAAGATAGATTTTGAAATTTATTATTTTGAATAAAAGTTATAAAAAGGAAATAAATATTTATTATTTAAGTTTATAATTAATTATTAAATGATTTTATAAAACAAATTCTGATATTAGTCAGATTTATAAGCAAGAGAGTAGAAAATTAACCTCATGGTTAAAGAGTTGAATAATTATTTTTAAGAAAAAATTAAATGAAATTATTTATATTAATTATAATACTAACTAATTTAAAGGCAGGATTAATTGGAATCAGTTAACAAAATAACTGTGTTTTTGGTTGACTAAGTCAAACGTTTTAAGTGAGAGTGATTAGTAATTACTTTGTTTGAATTAATTAAATGAAAGAGTTTAACAAATGTTTGTTTTAATTTTTAATAATATTTTAAAAAGAAATTTGCTATTTATTAAAGAAGTTAACTACTTTTACAATAGTTAACGATGAAGTGAATTATTATTTTAATTAATAATAATTAAAGTATAGTTAAAATAAAATTTAATTGAATTGTGAAAGGAATTTATTAACGGGTTTTTATTAAGACCCGAGTGTTTATAACAAAGTTATAAAAGGGAATTTTAAGCAAATACGATAGCTTGAACTAAATGTTTACTTAATATATTTAGTAAGGAAAGGAATGGAGATTAGAAAGGGTTTATATTAAAAGAGAGTTTTATAAACGAGATTTATAAAAGCGATGTGGGGCTAAAACATTAATTTTAAATTAACGTTACTTAATAATGGAATTAAGTAAAATGGTTGAAATTGAGATAAGATTCCAAAAGAGGAAATGGTTAAATGGATTGGAAAAAGGGATTTTTTGCAATGGTATGGGATAAAGGATTTTGTAATAAATTGGTTAAAGGAATTTAAAGTTAAAAAGGGGATGTTAAATAAGAAATTAGTTAATCCACGAGTTAAGTAATAATAGTTGTATTGGAAAGGGTCATTTTCAGAAATAAGAAATGGATTATAAATTCATGGTTCAAGTAAAATAGTTAAATGGGATTTGGTTTGATATTAGAATAATTATTGGTTTTTGAATTACAACTCATATCTATCTTAAGATAAGAACGTTGTTGGTCAAGGTCTAAGAGGTAAATAAATACCCAAACTTGAACGACTTCGGGATTATCTGAAGATGATATGAGTTTGTAATGGAAAAGAGATTAAGAATAATTTATTATTTCCATATGCAAAATAATTACACAACGTAAATTGCAAGATTCGAGAATACATAATGAGATTTCCAAAGTAACGGAAATGGAAAGATTGGAGAATATATACATACATACATATATATATATATATATTGATATTTTCGAAGTAAAAGAAATAAAAGGGAATTATGTGAAATCATAACGGTATTTTCGAGGTAAATGGAATTGAAAAGTGAAGTTTTGGAATGGATTTATTCTTAAAGAATAAAGGTTGGTTATTGTTTTTAAGTAATGAAACAAAAGAGTTTTCATAACATTATTTTACGAATGATAAGTGGGATTGATTTACTCAATTATAGATATTGAGAAATGATGTAACAAATGTTTTGAAAATGATAGTAGAATAGAAATTGGATATGATTATAGGATATTTTCCTAAGTATTAAAATAAAAATAGTTTGAAAATAAATGTTATGTTAAATAAGAAGTATAAAACTATATTAGTAATATTGAAAGATTTAAGAGTTTAAATTAACCATTGTTAATTATTTTAATTAAAATGGCCAACTTATGTCGAGTACTGAAATAGTTAACTCATTTTATTTTCATGATTGTTTATTTGATAGTTATATAACCGACTATTAAATCTGACCCATACGATTGTTGGTATGGAAAGACCGAGATCAAATTTATATTTGAAAACCATTCTGAACCAGCAAATACATAAAAATGCTGATTAAAGACGGAGCGGTGAAGACCATAGATCTTCATAAGCAAAAGGACTACTTGTCGAATTCTCTAGAATCGCGCCCGGAGATATTCTAATGGTGATCCTGTCATGGTTGAAATTGATGGATTGCAAGGACTATTTGCTTTTAATCCATAGGGTGATACCTAGGATATGGTAGGAGGGTGCCTTTGGTTCATCCTGTTACTGGATGACTTGTATGTACGGATGTCTGACATAATATTTCCAAGGGGATTAGGTACGTTGATTTCTTCAAATATACTATAGTTGGTGGCGGAGAAGGGCACTTCTCTTAGCTTAACTGCCAGAGTATTTTTGTAGACGTCAATTAGTCAATTTCTGACGGATCTGACAATGTGACATTCAAAGTGAATGGTGGCCAAATGTTCAAAAGGTATTTATGACCTCAAGCCTCCTCAACCGGGAAATGGTAAAAATCGGGTTGATCGCATGGTTATGTGGACCGGTCCCATTAGGGTGTATTGTCACCATCTAGAGATATTCATATTAGTTCTTATTTTCACTTCTGTATCTCCCGGGAACGGTTATGTTGTTAGCAACCATAGGTGGCCATATATTCGGTAGTCTCAAGCGAAATAAAGGCCCGACCATGTTTAGCCGGAGTTGCAAGATGTTCTTGCTGAACTCGGTGTATTCCTCTCTAGAGATATATTATTATAAGGTGGTTGCCTATACCTTGCCATGGAAATCCATTCTCCAATAAGCACCCGTGATTTTGTTTGTATACTATGTATGTACACCGTGAGATGCAAGAGTTCTGCTAGATTGATATCCTTTTCTATTTAGACACTATTATAATATCAAAAAAGAAACTGATTTCAAAAATGTTTTGGGTTATCATAAGGTAAAAACCATCCGTATTTATGTGTGGATTTGGTCTTACGATTATTCTTTTCTTTCGAAAAGATTTTACTTTAAAATCAAGTTGTGTGATACCTTAAACTTAGTGTGTTTTCTCACTCTGGCTCACCAGACTGATCCGGCGTTTGTAATGCTCGGGTTAGACCGGTTTTACAGGTTCAGGTTATCTGATACTATGAAGAGATGAGATGGAGGAGTTCATACGTATGATATTATATTTTTCCGCTATGTGTTGTATTTGAGGACAGATTATTACAACTGTCCAGATGCGTTGATGTACTCTGATGATTGTCAATATTTTCAAAGTTCTCGGTAAAGATTTATTTATATATTATATTTTGTTCCGCTGTGATGTGAGACTCCGTGTTGTGTTGGTTCTTCTTCTTCTATTCTATATTTCTTTCTTATCTCACCCTTTAACTTTTTTTCTTTTAACGTTCTGGATTTTTGGTACTCGAGTTGGACACGGGATGTATTTATGTCGAAAATTCGAGCATCGAATTTTTCCAGGTTGTTACATTGGTATTAGAGCTATTGGTTTAGTAATAAGCCTGGCTCTGCAGCATAACTCGATGGAGATGGGGCTAGTGAACCCTAGATTGAGTTGAGTGTATATGTATATGAGAGCGTATTTGTGAATTTTATTTACAACTATTTTGTATGGTGTTGTTTGATCGGTTCAAGTGTTGAAAAGCATTGAACTGAAAAATAGACACAATATTGTTTTGTAAAGAGAGTAAATGAAATAATTTTACCCAAATTATATTTTTGTATAGAAAAGAAATAATTTTCTCAAATTATTAAGGTATTGATGTGTTTGGTTGACTGGTATAAGATCCAAATTGAATTACAAAAATTTGAAATGGTTCAATATAGCTAGAAAAGATTTCACAAATGAGATTTGTGAATAAGAATTGTGATATGCAATTGAATGAATCAAAATTTAACTTAAGATAAGTTAAAACAGAATGAATAAGAATTTGGTTAGAAAATCCAATTAGTTAATTGGATTTGGAGTTGCAAATTAACTTTGGTTAAGTGAGTTGAGAATGTTAGTGGAATTAAATAAAATTGGTTTGGAATTTGAAAATTTAATGAATAGTAATTAAATGGAAATCAATTCGATATTAACCGATTGATGTTCAAATATGTAAACCAAAATTAAATATTAATATTAAATGTAAATTAAATTAATTTGGTTGATTTTGTTGTGTATTGGTTGTTGATTGTGAATTATTTGTTATTGGATAATAGATTGTTTAAATAGAAATAATCAACAATTTAATGGGGCTGAATGAGTTATAAACTGAAGAATAAATTCCAGTATAATTAAATTAGAATGAAAATACATATGAACTGAAATTTATGATTTAATCATGTGTTTGAAAATGAATTGATGCTACCTGTTTGATTTTGGAATTCGTGTTGTTATACTTGATGATTAGTGAAGTATTATTTACGAATTTCGTATATCTGTTACTTATATGTTAAATTGAGTTAAGTACAGGTGCCAAAGGGCTAGAAAATTGATTTTGGTTGAATAGGTTGTAATGAATCGAGCTACTATGCTCAATAGCACTTGAAAAAGGTACGCCTACGTGAAAATATAATTTTTGGTGTTTGAATTTTTTTTCCCAATTGGGTGGGTCGATGTATATATATTATTCGTTCTTGCGACATCGCAGATGTCACTCCGTATAGGGACTCTGCCGAATTTTTCCGAAAATTCAATGTGTTAGAAAATTTTGGATATTTTTGAAAATTTTATTTACGATAATGAAATTGATTTTTATTTTAAATTAAGTTGGATTTTAAAGAGAATGGGTTTGTACCATTTTTCCTACCTTAGTAATTTCGGGGATGAAATTCTTTTAAGGGGGAAGAATGTAATGTCCCGTATTTTTGGTAGTCAAATATCTAAATTATTTTTCTTTTAAATATTACATTTGGAATATTAATGGATTTTAATATCGAATTCGTTTATTCAAAATGAAGCGTGAACAATAAATTTATATATATAATTTAAAACGAGCTTGAAATGGCGCGGTAGTTTGTAATATTGAGTTTTCAACTTTAATTGAATATACATGATCCGATATAAGTCGGATTTCTATGAAACAAGAAACGTTGGGATCTTGTTGATTATAATTTTCATATAAAAGAGAAAATTCAGGATTTCGTGTTATAGATTGTTAGTTATGTCCAATTCAAATTTTAAAATAGCCGCTATGGAATTCGTTAATAAACGATAACATTTATTAAATTAATTTAATAAATATTTTAATATATTTTGGATATCGTTTAACTTAGAATGTTGATATGGAATTGTATAACCCATATTGGTTTATATTTGAGGCTATATGATAATTTTATTTGGATATTTACGATAATAATAATTTATTATTATTTAGTTAAATTATTTTGGAATTTAATAAATATTTTATCGATATTATATATAGGCCTTTAAAATGGCCATTTTGCAAACGACATCAGTTTTCGATGAAATTAGTTTCGTTGGAAGCATAATGTTAAATTATCGTATGGTATTAAATTTTGTGGCAAACCGATTTCGTATGTGACAACGGTAGCTGTAAACGCCCAGTCATTTTCTATAGCGTGTAATTAATTTAGGGACATTTTACCATAAGGTCGTCCTTTCATCCGCTAATTAGTTTCTAGGACATGCCATTACAATAATTATTTTCCAGGACAAAAATTAATTCGGCTATTTGTTCCTTCTATTCTTCATTTCCATAAGCATTATTGAAGCTCAAAAAACCCTAAATCGATTTCAAATCCACTTTCTTCTTCATTTTATACTTTTGAAATCAAATCTATTGCTAATCTACTTTCGAAACAAAATCGACTCAGTTGATTTTTTGAAGAAATCAAACCGCATCACTTTTCTCAGCTGAACAAGTAAGTAATTATTTATTTCTGATGTTTTTTATATGTCGATTGCTGTTGTTAATCGCCTCACCTTTATTCAGCTGAAGAAACTAAGACGCAATTTCTATTTACTATTTACAAGACGTGATTTCTATTCAGTAGTTATTGAACAAGTAAGTACTTGTTTATCTTTGTTGTTTGTTGTTCCTCGATTTTTTTGTTTTCTATATATCGATTGTTTTTGTTGGCTGAAGTAAGTAGTTATCCGCTAATTGATTTTATTTGCTATATAAAACTATTCATAGGTATATATTCAGTGGTAGAATTTATTTTGTTTGACAACTTAAAAAGATAAAGCTGTTTATCTTTTGATTTGAATCGTTAATTACGTATTGAAATTTAGCAATATTTGAAAATTACTGATACATATAAACATATTTGTTGTTTTTTAATCATATATATATATATATTCAGTGGGTTAATAACACGTAATATGAATCAATTTATAGTGATGATGAAATTGTTCATATGTATATATTCAGTGGTACATGTTAATTAGTTTGACAGCTTGAAAAGATAAAGGTTTTTATCTTTTGATTTAACATATATCTTTTGGAAACTGAATTTCAGATTTAACAATTTTTAAATGTTTAGTAGAATATCTTATTTTATTTAAGATTTAAAAAAGATAATTTCATCTTTCTTTTCAAAAAAAAACTGTTTTATGTTTGATATATCTACTGAATTTCAAAAGTTGATATTGTCTGTGTTATATGTTACTATTTGTTAAATTATATACATAAATTTAGTCTAAACTTATGTTATTTTATTTTATTCCAGATTTAGAAAAGATAGTTGTATCTATCTTTCTAAAACTGAACTTCAGATTTAAAAGAGATAATTTTTATTGAAAACTGTTTTATCTTTTTCTCAGAAAACCATTTTATTTTATGCTTTTTAACAGAAAAAAGATAAACGGTTTTATCTTTTCATTGAAAATCATAAAACTTATACTTTTAACAGAAAAAAGATAAATGGTTTTATCTTTTTCTTAGAAAACCATTTAATTTTATGCTTTTTAACAGAAAACCATTTAAATGGTTTTATCTTTTAACTATAATTAAATATTTATGTTTTGTCTTAAAATAGGTTAGAAGTCTCCTTGTTTCTTCAAGTGAAGTCTGGCCTTTAAATTTAGAATGGAGCATTTTTATCCTCTTTTGTATTCATTTTTTCCAAGATGATAATCCTTTGATTTCTGCTTATGCACTCGATTTGTAGCATGATACTTGATTTGAGGTTGTGCATATATTAGCAATTTTTTATTGGTGCACACAGGAAGCGACCCAAGAGAAGTAAAGCATGTCTGAAGGTTTGGGCTGTAACGACCCGCAAATCCGTACACTTTGAGTCGACTAATAACCACACACGTCCAACCCAAATTGCACAGAAATACGAATCATTTTTAGAAAGAAATTAGAGGATGATAAATAGAAAGAAAGAAATATTAGAAGAGAAGAAAACGAAGATCACAAACTCACGGCGGAATGAATAAAATATATTAGATATCATAACCTTTGAAACACAAATCAGTAACTGTATATTCATACTGTTATCAGAGCACAACAGTTATTCCTGGAAAAGTTATAAACACCTGTTTCTAGATACAACATAGTACACAGCGGAAAATATGATAGTCTGATGAAGCCTCCTGCTTCGAGCTCCTCCAAGTGAATCTGAAAAATCCCGACTA
Organism: Allium sativum; assembly: GCA_030737875.1. Taxonomy (NCBI): domain Eukaryota; kingdom Viridiplantae; phylum Streptophyta; class Magnoliopsida; order Asparagales; family Amaryllidaceae; genus Allium; species Allium sativum. Next base: position 75,872,506 of record CM060913.1, read on the forward strand.
CTTGACTGCCCGTACAAATTTGGGCACCCAAGAGTTTAGGGAAAACAAACAAAATAAACTCTGGGTCAGTCATGGGACTGGTGTGAGTAAACTCCAACCATTTGTTTAACTTTCAAAAGTTTCTTTTCCAAAAGAAATGGTAATCGTAAGACCAATCCACACATAAACACGGATGGTTTTTACCTTACGATAACCAAAATAATTTGATACCAAAATCTGGAGATATTATAATAGTGTCTACAACACATAATTAGAATCTAGCGGAACGCTTGCATCTCACGCTCCATACATAATATAAAATCGAAAACCGCAGGGCGCTTATGAGAGATTGGATTTCCAACATGACAAGGTATGGGACCACCTTCCGATAGTGTATCTCTAGAGACGAATATGCTGGGTTCAACAAGAAATTCTTGCAACCCGGCCTACACATGACAGACCACTCATTTCGCTTGAGTGTATCGAATGTATATCACCAACAGTTGGGATCAACAACCGTTTCCCGAAAGGGACAACATCGATAGATTAAAGAAGCAAAATTGAATTTCTCTAGATAGGTGATTATACATCCTAATGGGAGCGACCCACATAGCCATGCCGCCTGCCCGATTTTTGTCAATTCCCGGTTATGAGGCTTGAGGTTTGAATTAACAGAACAGCCCTTGCATTTTGCTCCGTCTTCATAATCTCTTCAACATAAGTTGATTTGTAATGCTCACGCCAATATGGAGTGGTTTTCAGATATTAAATCTGATCCCGGTCTCTCCATATTGACAACGGAGGTATAAAATAAATCAAAACTTTGATAGTCGGTGATTTAACTATCAAAGAAACATCCATACAATCAGCGGTCCTATTTCCAATTGGAAATTCTACCGATCAAGCATCAAACAACACTAGGCCCCTTTAAATCAATTCCTGATATTATTATTATTTCAAATTCCTATTTCCCTATCTTTCGTATCTTTTTGAAGCTCAATTTCTCTTTCGATTCTTTGGAAAACATTTCCAATAAGTAATTTCTTTATTCCAGAAAATATCTGTTTTCCCCATTTAGAAAACATTTCTATATATATATTTTAGCGAATCCTTATTCTCTATATTCAGAAAATATGCCGCATTAATATTGGAAAATATTTCCAAATACTCTTTCTTAATTCCTCATTGACCAATTCATTTCATTTTCTATACGTAGAAAATATCTCTTATTTTATTGGGAAAACATTTCAAATTCTTTTAAATTAACGCGATGTTATAACATCATTATTATAACTTAAAACATTAACCAATTATTAACTAACCATAATGCTAACCAATCTTCACTATCGATCCTTAACCATTTCTCCGTCAATCATGAAGTCAATCAAGTTGGGATATAATTGCCTCTTAGACCTTAATTGAACAACATTCTTAACTTTGAAATAGTCAAAACTCACAGCTTCATTGCTTACGCGACTTTTGGATTCAATCTAAGAACACACTTCTTTTACAGAGAAATATTGATTACAACGGTAGCGTTATAATCGCTGTTTTCAAATATTTAATTTATAAATTATTCCTTTCAATGACAGCATTACAATCGCTGTTTAGCTTTTATTATAATAGCAACATTAAAATCGCTGTTAAAAACATTTGTGATAACAGTAGCATTATAATCGCTATTTAGATTTACAAAAAACATATATTATAACAACAGCGCTATAATCGCTGTTTAGATTTACAAAACAAATATCATAAGAACAGTGTTATAACCGCTGTTTTGATTTAAAATACCGTGTGCGACGCACACGCCTCCGTTGTTCATTTATAAACTCTGTTTATTTTAAACCATTCAAGTTCCCCTTTAAATGTATTTACAAGCTATACATTCTTTAACTCCTAAAATTAACTCAATTTGATTTCTATAAATCCCTTTTATATATATTCTTGCAAACTATAGAATTACTTGAATATTACCTCTTAATGAATTTAAATTAAATTATAAATTCACGTTAAATAAAATTTTCATATCTTTTCAGGAAATAAATCATTTGTATAAAATTCGACATAGTCGAATTCCTATTTAATATCCATTCGAAATCAAACTTCTATTTTTGGAAATACTTTCCTTTTTAAAATCTCAAATTTCCTTTCTCCATTCTAAAATATTTTACGGTAACTAAATACCAAATTATGGGGCCAGTGTAATTCAACCACAACATCATCAATTACCAATCATAGTAAATAAAACAGTAAATAAAATGTTTAGGAATCCAGTTGGATCCCTCCAACCTGTTTCCCTGCATCCACAGATGTCAATAACATCAATATTATTATTTCACATCAATATGAAATATCAGAACTAATATCGATTAACGATGTAATCATATCAACCAATTTTATCAACTATTCAACCAAGCAACCATCACACAGTATAAAAATTACCATAAATAAATTTAAAACTCGTTTAAATAAAAATATAAACAAGCCAGAGTTAGTGAGTTTACTCACCTTGTTTTATAGTTGAAGGTTCTGCTTCTGTTTCATTTAAAATGAAACAGGCGCTTAATCTTCCTATGAAATTCCATTAACTTTATTCTCCGACACAATGGTATCACAATGTACCTCTCGATGTTACGATCTCAACTTGATCAGTTCGTCAAATTCTGATGATGAACGAACAAATTATATATTTAAAAAGATTTAATGAATATTATAATCTAACTATCCTTGACCATTTATTTTTATTTTCTATTTAATTAGTTTACCTTAACATGAGGATTCAGCCGCTGAAACAGGGATTTAAAACACGAATTCCTGAGCATTGCTAGAACGACTGGGGATTTACGGTTAAAACTATCGGGTCCAACAATAAACGAATGTAATTCATGGTCCGAACTCAATCGTACGACTAGTATTGTCGTCGCAGCAATTCCCGTAGGAAGATCCAGTTGAAGATTTTTTGTTCCTTCTTTGCCACTCATCCATCAAAATACAACTGCTAAACGGTCATTTGCCATGACCGAATATTTAGTTCAATCCATTCTTCCTCCTACTTCACTGTGATTCCAAAACATGACCATAGAGTATCACACCCAACTTGCTCAAATATGGTTATAGGATACCATTTCAATATCAACTTTAGTTCCACAATCTGTCATTTTTGTATGCACCTTACCTTGCTGCTGCGCCTCGTTCTCCTCCCCACTCATTTTCATTCTTCATGTGAAAACCCATCTTCTACATATTTACCCAGCGCCACTTCAATGTCATCAACCACTCGTTCTTCCCCTTCGAAACCTCTCTCCTCCATTAGAACTTACAGCACAAATCTCTCCACCATTTGAAAACAAGCTCCATTGCTTCCTCAATAATTAAATCCCTTAACCACCGTTCAATGTAAACTTAAACTTCTCCTGTCCGTTCAAAGTACACCACCTTCACTTGCCACCATAACACTATACTCTAATCCACTTCCAGTACTACGTTCTGCCTTGCTAATAAACAAAGAAAACCCAAATCTTACCCCTTTAATCTACACGCACTCACCACAGAAAAGCCAACCTCAAACCATCTTACTCTTAATTACCTCATTAAATTTATACACCATCATTAGATTCATTTAAACACCCCTTAAACTGATTGCTCACCTAGCCAATATAAGCATCAGATCAACCAAAGTACTCACCCCACACCTTCGTCACCTTCTGTAAACGGGGAAAGAGCGACCCAAATATTCCCGAATCCCACCAACTCATCCACATCAGCGAAGGCACCCACTAAATCATTTCCCGACTTCGACATCGTTCCTGAGCCTAACGCACAACGGTGTAATTTTCTTCCATCGAAAACCATCAAAGTCTCATCACTCGCATGCCTCACCTCAACAGACCCACTATCGCCCTCAACTTCACTCCCCGGCGCCTCAAGCTGTGGCTGCGACAAACCCTAGGCCACCCAAATTCCTATTTCCAGCAATATGGATGCGTTCGAACCCATGAATAGGGACGCCAGATCTCGAATTCGCATTTAGAGATTTTATTTCGATTTTGATTTTTGGAAGAATTTGAGTTGGCGTTGTATTTGTTTTAGAGAAAACGAAAGAAGAGAGGGATGAATTGAAGTGCCTGCTATGTTGAGGGATAAGACAAGATTTATTTTTCGGTCTCTCGAAAGAAAGAAAAAGAAAAAAATTGGTACAACAGTATTTAAAGGGAAAAACGTGGTAGTCACGAAATATAGTTACTTGAAGGCCACGGTTTGCAATACCTTGGCTCCCACGGTTCTTAAAACAACTTGGCAGGCACACTTCCATAGATTGGATAACACATTTTTTTCCTTTTCTTGTTGGTCCGTTAGTTTCATTAAATTCAGGACGATGATTTAAAACTAATAGAAGTATAGGTCAGCTTAATAAATATTAATAAGTACTTAGAGGGGTGAACGTATATTGTTGTGTGTCCAGTATGTATTGATCTTTAAAGTTAATACCGTATATGTTCTACAAGCTTCCATTTATTTAAGGACTGCTACTGACAAAACTAAAAATACTATCATGTCAAGTGATGTGCCATGATCCCTAAAATATAATAATACCGGTAGTTTAGCTTATATTATGAAACCCCAAAATATTGATATAGGGTGCAAAATACTCCAAATAAAAATTTTGTATTTAATTAATTAAAAATTAAAGTAAAATTCTAAAAATTAAATTATAACTATTCCTCAAAAGGATCTTGTCGAAATTCATAACCAATCTCTAGTTATTTTAACTGAACCGTTATGGTCCACAAACGATTCGACAACGACTATTTAAATATTTGATTTGGGCGTAACTTTTTATTCCCGCTATAAATCTGGATTTTTCACATTCGTTGGAAAGATATTTTAAAACAGATTCAAATATTTCTTGTTTCGCTAAAATCCGATTTATTTTGAATCCTGTACATTCATTTGAAATTTGAAATCGAATTTTCAAACTTCCACGCCATTTTAATCTCATTTTAAATTATATTATAAATTATACATTTAAATATCGTTTTATTAAATAAATTCCTATCTATAATTGAAATAAAATATTTAAAACAAATTTAAATATTCAAAACTCAACAGTTGAAAACCCGGGTCGTTACATTCCTTCCCCTTTAAAATAATTTCGTCCTCGAAATTGCTAAGGTAAGAAAAGATGCTACATACCCTATTAACTAGGTCCAAAAATCCTTTTTTTCACTTCTTAATTTCAGTTTAATTGGACCAATTTTTTCAATTAAAATATTAATTTATTCTTACTACCAAAAATTTTCTAACACTTTAAATTCTAAATTTTTTTGGCAGTATCTCCTTTGCACGGCTCAATCGGTACAACCACAACTTGCCTTTCTTGGCCTTCTCCAATCCAAAATAAAATAAAAAAGCCAAGCGGCTTGCCTCATAGGCTCATAAAATCATCAAACCCAAGTAATATTGTAAACATGTACCTTTTTGTCGGGCATAAATTTATCTCTTTCATTTGCTTCCGTCCAATATCTACTCAGCATATGTATATCGATTTCCAATAGGTTCTATATCAATCCAACTTCCAGTTTTGAAATCTCTAATCAACTTCTGATTAGCTCACTTCCATTCTATCAATTCAAATCTGATTTCTATTCCAGTCAATCCACTTATTATACTTGAATCCAAATCAGTCCCAATTAACAACTTTTAATATATATCCAGCTTGCCTATTCATAAGTCGAATTCATATTAATAATTCGAATCTCGGCATTTCTTTTTTTATTTAATTTCATTCGGAATTATTTCTAATTTAATCCAATTTTATTTAACTTAAGTTAAATCCCAATTCACATGACACATTTTGACCAATTTCAATCTACTCAACTTTTACAAGTTAAACAATTTCAGAATTCAAATTCCCGATTTTATTTCAAATTAGTTTGAAATCATATATATTTATACACATATATTTATAATCAAATCAATTCAAAACATTTGAATTTCTAAATCATCATTTCCTTTTCAAACATAATTTTTCATTCTCAAATTACTATGGTAGCAATCCGTCACTCAGAACTTGAAAATGAATACCGATAATGTCGCGATCCATTATCCGTATTATTTTCTCGCCACTGAAGTGATTTCAGTGCTTATTCCCTTTTAAAAATCCATTTGAAACATTTCTAATTCAAAAATCCCTTCAAAACAATGCTATATTACCTTTGAAATACTTCAAGAAATATTTTCTAAATACCCGGGATTTAAATCCACAATTCTGATTTAAACTAAATCTTGGTTTATCTCCTTTGTATACATTATCCGTATACAAATTATATAACCATTTCAATATTTCAGAATTCCATTTGATTGTATTAACAATCAACACCTTCTTATATAATAATCCAGAAATTATTCTTTTTATATCAAAATAATTTTGGGTAAAATTATTTCATTTACCCATTTTTAAAACAATACTGTATCGATTTGCTTTTGTCCGAGAGTTTAGAAACACCTATCGATACGGTTATACATCCTGTATCGACCAGAATTCATAAACCACTCAACAAACCAGCCAACACAATATAAAACAATTTTATATCAAATCTGCAAATATGCGCTCTCATATATACACTCAATCTCAACTTAAGGTGTTACTAACCCTATCTCTATATGGTCACGCAACAGAGCCAAGGTTACTACTCAACCTTCGTCTCTGATACCAACTGTATAGACCCGCAAATCCGTACACTTTGAGTCGACTAATAACCACACATGTCCAACCCAAATTGCACAGAAACACGAATCATTTTTAGAAAGAAGTTAGAGGATGAGAAATAGAAAGAAAGAAATATTAGAAGAGAAGAAAATGAAGATCACAAACTCACGGCAGAACGAATAAAATATATTAGATATCATAACCTTTGAAACACAAATCAGTAACTGTATATTCATACCGTTATCAGAGCACAACAGTTATTCCTGTAACAGTTATAAACACCTATTTCCAGATACAACATTGTACACAGCGGAAAATATGATAGTCTGATGAAGCCTCCTACTTCGAGCTCCTCCAAGTGAATCTGAAAAATCCCGACTACTTGACTGCCCGTACAAATTTGGGCACCCAAGAGTTTAGGGAAAACAAACAAAATAAACTCTGGGTCAGTCATGGGACTGGTGTGAGTAAACTCCAACCATTTGTTTAACTTTCAAAAGTTTCTTTTCCAAAAGAAACGATAATCGTAAGACCAATCCACACATAAACACAGATGTTTTTTACCTTACAATAACCAAAATATTTTGATATCAAAATCTGGTGATATTATAATAGTGTCTACAACAAATAATTAGAATCTAGCGGAACGCTTGCATCTCACGCTCCATACATAATATAAAATCGAAAACCGCAGGGCGCTTATTGGTGATTGGATTTCCAACATGACAAGGTATGGGACCACCTTCCGATAGTGTATCTCTAGAGATGAATACACTGGGTTCAACAAGAACTTCTTGCAACCCTGCCCACACATGACCGACCACTCATTTCGCTTGAGTGTATCGAATGTATATCACCAACAGTTGGGATCAGCAACCGTTTCCCGAAAGGGACAACATCGATAGATTAAAGAAGCAAAATTGAATTTCTCTAGATAGGTGATTATACATCCTAATGGGAGCGACCCACGTAGCCATGTTGCCTGCCCGATTTTTGTCAATTCCCGGTTGTGAGGCTTGAGGTTTGAATTAACAGAACAACCCTTGCATTTTGCTCCGTCTTCATAATCTCTTCAACATAAGTTGATTCGTAACTCGATACGGAGTGGTTTTCAGATATTAAATCTGATCTTGGTCTCTCCATATTGACAACGGAGGTATAAAATAAATCAAAACATTGATAATCGGTGATTTAACTATCAAAGAAACATCCATACAATCAACGGTCCTATTTCCAATTGGAAATTCTACCGATCAAGCATCAAACAACATTGGGCCCCTTTAAATCAATTCCTGATTTTATTATTATTATTTCAAATTCATGTTTCCCTATCTTTCGTATCTTTTTGAAGCTCGATTTCTCTTTCAATCCTTTGGAAAAAAATTCCAATAAGTAATTTCTTTATTCGAGAAAATATCTCTTTTCCCATTTAGAAAACATTTCTATATGTATATGTATATATATATACATATATATATATATATTAGCGAATCCTTATTCTCTATATTCAGAAAATATGCCGCATTAATATTGGAAAATATTTCCAAATACTCTTTCTTAATTCCTCATTGACCAATTCAGTTCATTTTCTATACATAGAAAATATCTCTTATTTTACTGGGAAAACATTTAAAATTCTTTTAAATTAATGCTATGTTATAACATCGTTATTACAACTTAAAACATTAACCAATTATTAAATAACCATAATGCTAACCAATCTTCACTATCGATCCTTAACCATTTCTCCATCAATCATGAAGTCAATCAAGTTGGGGTATAATTGCCTCTCAGACCTTAATTGAACAACATCCTTAACTTTGAAATAGTCAAAACTCACAGCTTCATTGCTTACGCGACTTTTGGATTCAATCTAAGAACACACATCTTTTACAGAGAAATATTGATTATAACGGTAGCGTTATAATCGCTGTTTTCAAATATTTGATTTATAAAACATTCCTTTCAATGACAGCGTTACAATCGCTGTTTAGCTTTTATTATAATAGCAACATTAAAATCGCTGTTAAAAACATTTGTGATAACAGTAGCATTATAATCGCTGTTTAGATTTACAAAAAAACATATATTATAACAACAGCGCTATAATTGCTGTTTAGATTTACAAAACAAATATCATAACAACAGCGCTATAACCGCTGTTTTGATTTAAAATACCGTGTGCGATGCACACACCTCCGTTGTTCATTTATAAACTCTGTTTATTTTAAACCATTCAAGCTCTCCTTTAAATGTATTTACAAGCTATACATTCTTTAACTTCTGAAATTAACTCAATTTGATTTCTATAAATCCCTTATATATATATTCTTGCAAACTATAGAATTACTTGAATATTACCTCTTAATGAATTTAAATTAAATTATAAGTTCATGTTAAATAAAATTTTCATATCTTTTCAGGAAATAAATCATTTGTATAAAATTCGACATAGCCGAATTCCTATTTAATACCCATTCGAAATCAAATTTCTATTTTTGGAAATACTTTCCTTTTTAAAATCTCAAATCTCCTTTCTCCATTCTAAAATATTTTACAGTAACTAAATACCAAATTATGCGGCCAGTGTAATTCAACCACAACATCATCAATTACCATTCATAGTAAATAAAACAGTAAATAAAATGCTGAGGAATCCAGTTGGATCCCTCCAACCTGTTTCCCTGCATCCAAAGATGTCAATAGCATCAATATTATTATTTCACGTCAATATGAAATATCAGAACTAATATCGATTAACAATTAATCATATCAACCAATTTTGTCAACTATTCAACCAAGCAACCATCATGCAGTATAAAAATTACCATAAATAAATTTAAAACTCATTTAAATAAAAATATAAACGAGCCAGAGTTTGTGAATTTACTCACCTTGTTTTACAGTTGACGGTTCTGCTTCTGTTTCATTTAAAATGAACCAGGTTCTTAATCTTCCTACGAAATTCCATTAACTCTGTTCTCTGCCACAATGGTATCACAATGTAGCTCTCGATGTTACGATCTCAACTTGATCAGTTTGTCAAATTCTGATGATGAACAAACAAATTATATATTTAAAAAGATTTAACGAATATTATAATCTAACTATCCTTGACCATTTATTTTTATTTTTATTTTTAATTAATTAGTTTACCTTAACATGAGGATTCAGCCGCTAAAATAGGGATTTAAAACACGAATTCCTGAGCATTGCTAGAAAGACTGGGGATTTACGGTGAAAACTGTCGGGTCCAACAATGAACAGATGTAATTCATGGTCCGAACTCAATCGTACGACTAGTATTGTCGTCGCAGCAATTCCCGTAGGCAGATCTAGTTGAAGTATTTTTGATCCTTCTTTCCCGCTCATCCATCAAAATACAACTGCTAAACGGTCCTTTGCTATGACCGAATATTTAGTTCAATCCATTCTTCTTCCTACTTCACTGTGATTCCAAAACACGACCATAGAGTATCACGCCCACTTGCTCAAATATGGTTATAGGATACCATTTCAATTTCAATTTTAGTTCCACAGTCTGTCATTTTTGTATGCACCTTACCTTGCTGTTGCGCCTCTTTCTCCTCCCCACTCATTTTCATTCTTCATGTGAAAATCCATCTTCTACATATTTACCCAGCGCCACTTCAATGTCATCAACCACTCGTTCTTCCCCTTCGAAACCACTCTCCTCCATTAGAACTTACAGCACAAATCTCTCCACCATTTGAAAACAAGCTCCATTGCTTCCTCAATAATTAAATCCCTTAACCACCGTTCAATGTAAACTTAAACTTCTCCTGTCCGTTCAAAGTACACCACCTTCACTTGCCACCATAACACTATACTCTAATCCACTTCCAGTACTACGTTTTGCCTTGCTAATAAACAAAGAAAACCCAAATCTTACCCCTTTAACCTACACGCACTCACCACAGAAATGCCTACCTCAAACCATCTTACTCTTAATTACCTCATTAAATTTAAACACCACCATTAGATTCATTTAAACACCACTTAAACCGATTGCTCACCCGGCCAATATAAGCATCAGATCAACCAAAGTACTCACTCCACACCTTCGTCACCTTCTGTAAACGGGGAAAGAGCGACCCAAATATTCCCGAATCCCACCAACTCATCCACGTCAGCGAAGGCACCCACTAAATCATTTCCCGACTTCGACATCGTTCCTGAGCCTAACGCACAACGGTGCGATTTTCTTCCATCGAAAACCATCAAAGTCTCATCACTCGCATGCCTCACCTCAACAGACCCACTGTCGCCCTCGACTTCACTCCCCGGCGCCTCAAGCTGTGGCTGCGACAAACCCTAGGCTACCCAAATTCCTATTTCCAGCAATATGGGTGCGTTCGAACCCATGAATAGGGATGCCAGATCTCGAATTCGCATTTAGGGATTTTATTTCGGTTTTGATTTGTGGAAGAATTTGAGTTGGCGTTGTATTTGTTTCTGAGAAAACGAAAGAAGAGAGGGATGAATTAAAGTGCCTGCTATGTTGAGGGATAAGACAAGATTTATTTTCTGTCTCTCGAAAGAAAGAAAAAGAAAAAAATGGTACAATAGTATTTAAAGGGAAAACGTGATAGTCACGAAATATAGTTACTTGAAGGCCACGGTTTGCAATACCTTGGCTCCCACGGTTCTTAAAACAACTTGGCAGGCACACTTCCATAGATTGGATAGCACGTATTTTTTTCTTTTCTTGTTGGTCTGTTAGTTTCATTAAATTCTGGATGATGACTTAAAACTAATAGAAGTATAGGTCGGCTTAATAAATATTAATAAGTACTTAGAGGGTTGAACGTATACTATTGTGTGTACGGTATGTATTAATCTTTAAAGTTCATACCGTATATATTCTACAAGCTTCCATTTATTTAAGGACTGCTACGGACAAAAATAAAAATACTATCATGTCAAGCGATGTGCCATGATCCCTAAAATATAATAATACCAGTAGTTTAGCTTATATTATGAAATCCCAAAATATTGATATAGGGTGCAAAATACTCCAAATAAAAAGTTGTATATTTAATTAATTAAAAATTACAGTAAAATTCTAAAAATTAAATTATAACTATGCCTCAAAAGGATCTTGTCCAAATTCGTAACTAATCTCTAGTTATTTTAACTGAACCGTTATGGTCCACAAACGATTCTACAACGACTATTTAAATATTTGATTTGGGCGTAACTTTTTATTCCCGCTATGAAATATGGATTTTTCACATTTGTTGGAAAGATATTTTCAAAAAGATTCAAATATTTCTTATTTTGCTAAAATCCGTTTTATTTTGAATCCTGTACATTCATTTGAAATTTGAAATCGAATTTTCAAACTATCGCGCCATTTTAAACTCATTTTAAATTATATTATAAATTATACATTTAAATATCGTTCTATTAAATAAATTCCTATCTATAATTCAAATAAAATATTTAAAACAAATTTAAATATTCAAAACTCAACAGTTGAAAACCCGGGTCGTTACATGGGCTCAGGCTATTACTTTGGCTTTTGCATCAAGTGTTAGTGGATGATCATGACTAACATTATTTACTGGTGTGTTGGTTATTCACATGTGAAAAGGAAAGGCAATATTATTGGTGGCATTCTTTGAACGATTCAATCGGCTATCTTCTCCAACATTTGATAAATTCATATGCATTTTCATTCTATATGAATAGATAAAAGAACTTATCTTTTATACAAAATTGCACCAGAAGCTGTCATCACAAATTGTATCTTTTAACTATAAGTGTAGACTCATACTAATCTGTATATATAGACGCTTTTTATAGTATTTTTTGCTGCATTTTCAGTTTTATGTATATGGTTTGATTTAAGTCCCATGTATGTGGGTTGATTCTCTTTTTTTATATTGGTACTTTACTAAGTATGACATATTAAAGATAATGCATTTTTTTCATGCACTTGATTGTGTTTAACTGTTATTTGGAATAGGATGTTGTTAGTTCTGTTCAAACAGATACATTGATTTTTTTTTTTTTTAATTCTTATGTTGTCTTTTTATGTGTTTTGATTGTGTTGTTGTGTCTGATTCAAATGATATACACCGAGTTTTCTGAAGGAAAATACACACCGAGTTTTCAATCCTAATAGTTGAATAAAAAGATAAAACAATGTTTTTTTAAAGTTTTACCTAATCAACATATAAGTTATATGATTTACTGAGAAAAAAATAAAAACGTTTATTTGTTTCTGTTAAAAATGGCGCCTTGAAGTATTTAATTGCCATGGAATTTAGTCCTTAAAAGAATAAAAAATGTTAATAATATAAAAGTGTTATTTTATTTTAAAACAAAAGTATAGTCTATACAATGAAGCTGCTGATATGTATTAGCTGCAAAATACAACAGAACAGAAAAAAGATGCATACATTTATCTTTTCAGCGACATTTGCTATTTATACATCCATATTTCTCACCACTCATATCATATACAACAGATATCATGGCACCCCTTTATGACTTTATGAAACAACAAGTGAAAATAGTAAATTAACAGAACAATTGTAATAATTTTTAGCTCTAAAAAGTAGATACAATTTTCTTTTTTAAATCTGAAATAAAATAAGATATTCAGTTTAACTTATCTTTTATCTTTTACTAAAAGATAGAAGCAACTATCTTTTTCAAATCTGAAATAAAATAAAATATTCTACTAAACATCTAAAATTGTTAATTACAAAAATCCAATTTTGTAACCAAAAGTTAACTTTTATCATTAACATTGCATATTGCAACTAACAATTAACACATACATGCATGCATACATACATAAATATATATATATATATATATATATATATATATATATATATATATTCGACTATCTTTTTTAAATCTAAAGTTCAGTGTTGAAAAGATAGAAGCAACTATCTTTTTTAAACCTGAATAACATATAGTCAGTGGTCATTTGCTCATCAAACCGAACACAAAAGTAGTAAACTGTCTAAGCAATTTTTAATAGGAAAAAGATAAATAGTCTTATTTTTTTCTTAGAAAAATAGAAGAAAGATAAATATTTTTATTTTTATCTCAGAAAATCATTCAATCAAACTCATTACTATTTAACAATATATTTCTTACATCACTTGGCGAATAGACAGTTCAATGTACTATTTCAATGGCATTTCTCAGTTTATATTAGTCATCCTTCCAACAAGTTAAAACTATCCAAACAATGATATCCCCTAGATATTTGTTTATCAATAAAGCACATATTAGATAAACTGTCTAAACCAAAGAATAGTAGGTCATATTCCCATCATGCAATTTGTGTATATGCTAAATAGTCCAAACAATGGCATAGCAGGTCATATGTTTACCTTTTACTTGCATGTACACACACACACACACACACACACACACACACACATATATATATATATATATATACATATATACATATATTTTTAAACTGTCAAAACTAATGCATAGCAGGTTAAGTGTTTACTAAACACACATATTTTGGATACATCAAACTGACTAAGCACATGTGTATATAACAGATTATGTGCTGACAAAGCAAACACGTTTTACATATGTAAGCATACCATCTAACCAACCTCATTACTACTGAACTATTCAGTTCATACCATGGCAATTAAACACTTCAGGGCGCCATTTTTAACAGAAAAAAAAATGGTTTTATCTTTCTCTCAGGAAATCATATAACTTATACTTTTAACAGAAAAAAGATGAATGGTTTTATCTTTTTCTCAGAAAACTATTTAATTTTATGCTTTTTAACAGAAAAAAGTAGTATAAGTTATATATTTATCAAATTAATCATTAAATTTTCAACATTAGCCATTACAAAATCATCAACAAATTCATGTAAAATCATATAACCTGATACATGCAATCGCCTGACAATAAGATGACCAAAAATCGAACAACTGATTTGTTTGAAGCGTGAGACGTTGTTGACCTAAAAGTAAAATATACTCCAATTCATTTTAAGCATGATATATTGTGGCTATAGAAATAAAATTGAATTGTTCAATCGATTCATTTAATTCACGATTCAATTTTGAAAATTGCCTATTTGATGAAGATCGACTAGGGCAAACGAAGTTGCGAAATAACGGCCACGACATTTTTTGTCCTTTAAACTTATTATTTCAAAGCGGTGCCCTTTAAACTAATTGGGCTGCAATCGGAAGCCCTTCACGCAAATTTCCACATTATTTTAATTTAATAGAGGGGCATCTATGTACAACCTGAGCAGACGATCGAATTAAGCGATGAAACTAATTCCGTTAAGTTCGTATCGATGTTTAGAGTCAGAATAAGCAAGTAGTTTGTTATTTCTGGACATTGATTATTTTGGCGTCCAAAATAACATTGTTTGACATATAAAAAAAAATACCGGAAACTATCTCGGAATGTGATGAAATTTGTGTCGTTGGATTCGTATAAATTAATTATTATAAGATTTCAAATTTCGTGTCAATCGGACTTACCGTTAGATCGTGGCAGCGCCAAATGCCTCTATTTTTATTTAATCATTTATATTATTTAATAGGGGTAACTTTAAAGGAATAAACAACTGGCGAAACGAAATCCGATTTTAATGAAATAAATTTCATTGGATCCGCAAGGAAAAGGTCAAGTAGAATTTCAAATTTTCAAGTTGATTGGATTTTTTTTTGTGATTATGGGAAATTTAAACGCGTGATTTTTAGCCTGTGATTTATAAATGACTTTTCACAAATGACCTCGAAATTCGACGAAACTTGTCCCATCGTGTCCTGAATATTTTTCTATGCTAGGATTAGGAGTTTCATCTCAAACGGAGATTGTTTGTAGTGGTTTTGATGTATTACTTCACGAAGAGGTATCGAATAATAATATTTAATTGATTTAATTGCCTACATATATACCATGTTCCTGCATCAAACCTTAAAATTTTCGTTACATTAGTCAACCAAATTACACAGCCGCCAATCACAAAACAGACTAACACAAATCCTCCAATCTTTGTCTCATCAGATCTCTAAATTTGTTCCTCTATTCTTGATTTCTTTAACTACAAACTTGTTCTTCTTATCGAGATCGACGGAACGACCGGCAGTGATCATGTATTTCGCGGTGTCGTGACCAGGAATTGACTATGAATGGCCTACGTTTAAGGTGGATTATGAGGTGAACAGTGTACTCGAATGGCAAGCTGCTGGGTGCAAAGGAAGAAGGTAGAGAGGCGCACCCCCCCGAATGTCTTCGATCATCGTCTGGCGTTGGGTATTGGGTGCAACATCTTGGTGCAGTGGTAGAAATTCATGCATGAGTGGAGAGTGGAATTCGAAAATAAGGACAGAAGCAAGGGGATGAAGAAACGTATCAGGTGAGGATGAAAACGGATTCAACTGTCCCTAATCCCATAATTTAAATTGTTTAATCCGAGGTTACATGGCAAAATAATTATATTAAGTAAGTTCGAACATATGTATAACAGATGGGATGCATTAGAGTGCTTAATCTTAGGATTAATAGTCCAATTAGATTTTTATGTAGCATGCCTGATAAATGGATGATGTGGCAGGTGAAGAACGTAACGAGCACATTAGAAGTATGCTTAACTCTATATATGTGTCCACGTAGCCAATTATTTTTATAATTAAAGTAACTGATTTTATATTTATTTAGTAACTAGAGTGTGTAATGAAGCTTTTAAACTGTACGTTTTAAACGTTGCCAGATTCTTTTACACATTCCCAATCTTATGCTAACACGAGTTTTAATATGATGCAAGAGTTACTTTTTATAATGACTTAGATCTTATACATACGAACATGGCAAAATTAATATATATAATTAGCTAATTAATTAGAGTTCCAGTTAAGGTTTTATTCACTTAAAACCAATACATGAAAATTCCTTAACATATTCATATGTTATCAGAATCAGACAAACAAAATGTTGTTGTAATCGCATCGACGAGCACTATATTTAGGAACAGAATTGGATGGGATTGGAATCACTGTATTTTTGCAATTAAATTAAACACTTGTTTAATTTAACTACAACGAGCCGTTTAAAAAGCGAATCAGATCAAGGTGAGTTAAACTCACTCAGTTCTTCTCACTTATATTTTATATAAGTCAGGTTTTATAATTGTGTGCTCTGGTTGCAAATGGTTGACTTTTTGTTAATTTTATATTCATTTGTTGATTTAACCAATGAAATTAAATGTTGTTTAATTTAATGAAACACCAAATCGTTATTTTAACCAATGAAGGTAACTTAGCTTATTGGTCACGTTTATATTATAAACGTTTTTGATTTATTGAATTGGTTGAATTGTTTGTTGACGTTAATTAACTGTTATTTACTATTATAGAAATAATCAATTAAATTGAATGAATTTATGTGAGATAATATATTTTGATGCATAAACGAATAGGTTGGAGGGATCCAATTGGATTCCTCAAATATATTAGATATTATTTATTTTCATACTATCATCATATGAACTGTCTGATTAGATGATTGATTTGATTGTTGATCATGGACTAAAAATTCAACAATTGTTTTGTTTTAACCAATGGGAAGAATTGGTTGAGTAACTGGCAGTGAATGGCATAAAAATGAATCATTTTATTTATATTGATTTACAATCAGGTAAATCGACAAAATGAAGTTATGAAAATATATTTTATAGCTGAAGATAGATTTTGAAATTTATTATTTTGAATAAAAGTTAATAATGAAATAAATATTATTATTTAAATTTATAATTAATTATTAAATGATTTTAGAAAACAAATTCTGATATTAGCCAGATTTATAAGAAAGAGCGTAGAAAATTAACCTAATGGTTAAAGAATTGAATAATTGTTTTTAAGAAACAATTAAATGGAATTATTTAAAATAATTATATTATTAATTAATTTAAGGGAAGGATTAATTGGAATCAGTTAACAAAATAACTGTGTTTTGGGTTGACTAATCAACCGTTTTAAGTGAGAGTGATTATTAATTAGTTTGTTCGAATTAATTAAATGAAAGAGTTTAACAAATATTTATTTTAATTTTTAATAAGATTTTAAAAAGAAATTTGCTATTTAATAAAGAAGTTAACTACTTTTACAGTAGTTAATAATGAAGTGAATTATTATTTTAACTAATAATAATTTAAATGTAGTTAGAATGAAATCTAATTGAATTGTAAAAGGAGTTTATGAACGGGTTTTATATTAAAACCCGATTTTTTATAAAAAAGTTATAAAAGGGAATTTTAAGCAAATACGATAGCTTAAACTAAATCTTTACATAATATATTAAGTAAGAAAAGGGATGGAGATTAAAAAGGGTTTATATTAAACCTTAGTTTTATAAATGAGATTTATAAAAGAGATGTTGGGTTAAAACGTTATTTTTAAATTAACGGTACTTAATAATGGAATTAATTAAAATGGTTGAAAGTGAGATTAGATTCAAAAAGGGGAAATGATTAATGGGTTGGAAAAGGGGATTTTTTGCAATGGTATGGGATAAAGGATTTTGTAATAAAAATCTGTGTTATAAATTAGGTAAAGGAATTTAAAGTTAAAAAGGGGATGTTAAATAAGAAATTACTTAATCCACGAGTTAAGTAATAACAGTTGTATTGGAAAAGGAGATTTTCGAAAATAAGAAATGGATTATAAATTCATGGTTCAAGTAAAATAGTTAAATGGGATTTGGTTTGATATTAGAATAATTATTGATTTTTGAATTACAACTCATATCTATCTTAAGATAAGTACGTTGTTGGTCAAGGTCTGAGAGGTAAATAAATAACCCAACTTGAGCGACTTCAGGATTATCTTAAAATGATAGGAGTTAGTAATGGAAAAGAAGTTAAAAATAATTTATTATTTCCATACGAGAAATAATAACGTGACGTTAACTGCAAGATTCGAGAATATATAATGAGATTTCCAAAATAACGGAAATGGAAAGATTGGAGAATATATATATATATATAAAGATCTTTTCGAATTAAAAGAAATAAAAGGGAATTATGTGAAATCATAATGGTATTTTTGAGGTAAATGGAATTGAAAAGTGAAGTTTTGGGATAGATTTATTCTAAAAGAAAAAAGGTTGGTTATTGTTTTTAAGTAATGAAACAAAAGAGTTTTCATAAAGTTATTTTACGAATGATAAGTTGGATTGATTTTCCCAATTATATATAATGAGAAATGATGTTACAAATGTTTTGAAAATTATAGTAGAATAGAAATTGGATATGTTTATAGGATATTTTCCTAAGTTTTAAAATAAACATAGTGTGAAATATGTTAAATAAGAAGTGAAAAGCTATATTAGTAATATTGAAAGATTCAACAGTTTAAATTAACCATCGTTAATTGTTTTAATTAAAAAGGCCAAGTAATGCCGAGTACTGAATCAGTGAGCTCATTTTATTTTCATGATTGTTTATCTGATAGTTAACTAATCAGCTATTAAATTCGACCCATACGATTGTTGGTACGAAAAGACTAGGATCGGATTTATATTTGAAAACCATTATAAACCAACAAATACGTAGATGATGCTGATTAATGATGGAGCAGTGAAGACCGTGGATCTGCATAAGCGAAAGGACTACTTGTCAAATTCTCTGGAGTTGCGCCCAAATATATTCTAATGGTGATCCTGTCGTGGTTGAAATCAACGGATTGCAAGGACTACTCGCTACTAATCCATAGGGTGATACCTAGGATGTGGTAGGAGGGTGCCTTCAGCTTATCATGTTCCTGAATGACTTGTATGGACGGATGTCTGATAGAGTATTTCTAAGGGGATTACGTACGTTGATTTCTTCAAACGTACTATAGTTGGTGGCGGAGAAGGGCACTTCTCTTAGCTTAACTATTAGAGTATTTTTGTAGACGTCAATTAGTGATTTCTAACGGATCTGACAATGTGACATTCAAAGTGAATGGTGGCTAGATGTTCGAAAGGTATTTATGAACTCAAGCCTCATCAACTAGGAAATGGTATAAATTGTGTAGGTCGCATGGCTATGTGGGTCGCCCCCATTAGGGTGTATTGTCACCATCTAGAGAATATTCATATTTGTTCTTCTTTTCACTTCTGCATCTACCATGAACGGTTTTGTTGCTAGCAACTGTAGGTGACAATATATTCGGTACTCTTAAGCGAAATGAGGGGTCAGTCATGTTTAGCCTGAGTTGCAAGATGTTCTTGTTGAACTCCGTGTATTCCTCTCTAGAGGTACACTGTCGGAAAGGTGGTTGCCCATACCTTGCCATAAAAATCCATTCTCCAATAAGCGCCTGCAGTTTTGTTTGTATACTATGTATGTAGATCGTAAGAAGCAAGCGTTATGCTAGATTAATATCTATTTGTATTTAGACACTATTATAATATCTAAAAATATATTGATTTCAAAATTTTTTTGGTTATCATAAGGTAAAAACTGTCTGTACTTATGTGTGGATATGGTCTTACGATTATTCTTTTCTTTCAAAACGATTTTACTTTAAAATCAAGTTGTGTGATACCTTAAACTTAGTGTGTTTTCTCACTGTGGTTCACCAGACTGATCCGACATTTGTAATGCTCAGGTTAGACCGGATTTTACAAGTTCAAGTTATCGGATACTATGAAGAGACGAGATGGAGGAGTTCACCAGACAGAGCTTATTAAGAAGATGTCGAGGAAAATAGAGGAACAATAATAACTGATGATCAAACAGATTTGGACCTCTAAACGATGAATCATGTGCATTAACTGAAGCATTTGTGACTACAGATGAACCAAATATAGGGGAGGTAATAGAATCATAATCTGAAAGTGAAGTGGACTAATCAATAATCCTCATTTTAAAAGGGAAATTTTATGTTATGTCATTTCATATTGTTTGTTTTACATAGTCCTTTTATGTTATATAATAATGTTTGTCATATTATAATATTATAATTTTATGTTATTTCATGTCATATTATTTATACTGCATAAACTTCTTATGTTATGTCATACTATTAGTTTTACATAGCCCTTTTATGTTATGTTATATTGTTGTCTGTAACAAGTATGATGTCATAGACATGTGGCTTCTGGATCTCCTTCAGCCTCTCATCCTCTGGTAGGTGACGATGGCAGTAGTCCATCATAGGAGCTATCACGTCCTACGATTTGCTTAAGCCAAAAGTCAGGGTAAATACTAAGTTTCAAGTATAAAGTTCATTCATGTACAATATATTATAAATATATATATAGTAGCCATGAAATATTAAATATTTTTTTCGTTTAACACAGTGCTCCAATATAGTCTTGGGGATATTGAAACACGCTTACATGGGTCGCATGACTTCATTTTACCCAAGTGGACATTGGTACCAGACAATGTCAAGGAGACTATTTGACAAGATTTTCTGGTACGTTTGACATATTATTTGTTACATTAAGTAGTCATGCTCTTATTTGATCAGTTCATATTTATGTTATTTTATAAAAGTGTAGGGTGCAATAAATTTCCAGGAGATAGATATTTCGCTCGCCTAGCGCCAATGAAATAGTAAAGTGGCTAAAAATTATAGAAAAACACTAGGTGGCATAAAATCAGTTGGAAAAAACTAGATTGGACGAGCGCGAAGATGTGGGATGGTTTTCATACTTGGTGGAGCGATGAGTAGTTTTAGGTAAATTTACTGCATATTTAATTTAAATTGTTCTACTCAATTAATATATAAATTAGAATAAAACATGTTTTTTAATATTTAAATTTATAGGCTGAGTCGACGAGAAATTCAGCGAATAGGAGAAACCCGTTACACATCGCAGTTGTTCCAAGTCGTTCTAAAACCATCGCGCGAACCTGGTATATTTATTAATTACACAATTAAAGATTTCAAGAACTAAGTTGTTAAAAGTTAATTGATTTTACTTTAAGTTCTAATTTACATATATGCATATTTCAGGAGAGACAGCGTGGTGTTACTATGTCGTATTGAGATGTTTTTTAGCATACATAGGTAGGGAGACAGATTGATGACACAAGCTTAGTTTCCTACTCTTGATACCATGATGCCAAAGCACGTGATGCATATGTAAGTATAACAGAATGTATCTACCTCAAACAAAAACGATATCTTAGCAGCACGTCGCCATATGAATCATCACAACCACAGTCCATAGTGAACTTTGTCGGTATGGATTTACCGTTTGCCTACATCCTACACTGCATATGTATAAAGAAAAAACCATTGGAAAAGTACATTCATACAGTGATCAGTTCTACTAGGAATGCATGTGTATGTGTGACGACCCAAACTTCCCAGTAAAGGATAGCCCAGATTGCCTTGAGAACAATACACATCAGAACACAAACTGAAGAACATTTTATTGCTGATTACAACAATACATCAGAGTATAAGAATATAACAGAGTATGAATACATATTACATAAAAGAAATACAAAAATATCAGAGATTTAAATTACATTTAAATAGTAGCGGAAAAATAATACAAATATACAACCGAAAGGGATACACGGACATAGAGCTTTCCGAATACCGCTTCAGCTGTAAACCAGGCTCCTGTAAATATATCTGCAAAAAGCTACTCGACTGCCCGTGTGGAAAATATGGGCACCCGAGTTTGCCAGTGAAACAAACTACAGGACAGTCATGGGACTGGTATGAGAAATCTTAACTAAACTTATCTAATAAAAAGGCTAATCACAGGACCACGCCGTTAACGCGGAACGGGTTTACTCCATTGGATTGCCAGTGCATAAAATAAGTAAATCGTTAAACAACGCAATGCTTTTTAGAAAAATGAAACCATTATAATACCCAAGTCCCATCACACAATGCAACGCAAACCGAAGGATAGGGTTTTACCTTATAATGGTCAAAAGATGCTTGATACGATAAAAACGGATTTAATATTAGTGAGTATATGTTTTTTAAAAACAATTTCAATCATAATATATCAATCATAGACGGCATGGGTACCATATATCATGTCACCATACTAGTTCTACAATCAAAACCGCATGGTGTCATATTAGAAGTTGGTTTTCCATCATGAAATCGAGGCTAGGGATTGTCCTCTCTGATTCGAGACACTCAAGCAAATGCCTCAGGATCACACCTATGGGCAACCCTTGGAGCGGTAGGGCCGGTCCCCACCTAATGGTAGTGGATTAGTTATGCCTGAACACACGTTTCCCGGTTCCTTTGAACCTATAGTATGACCACTTCCGGCCTATAAATCCGAGGCGCCTCAATCCATCATCCACATAAGTAAAATGCCATCCAGTTTAAGCACTGACACTACCCCTAGGTAGAAAGAAACGCGTGCACTCCCTACGGTCCATATCCCCTTTTTGACTCATATCGGGGTGTGAGGCTCGCGAAGTCACGCTATACACAAAGCTATGCCGTAATAGGCTATACTTTAATCATCCCACAAGGCCCTGCTTTTCAACAAAAGCCTTGATCATTTGTGTAACGACCCAGGTTTTTGAACGATTAATTTTAAATATTTAATATCGTTTTAAATATTGTGTTGATAATATAAAAGAATTTTTATATTGAATTTATCGATTAAATAATCAATATAGGATATAATTCAGATTTAAAACTGAATCAAAACAGTTCAGATGATCAATATATATACTATATAAATATGCACGATGATAATAGAAATTCATTGTTGAAGAATTTATTTGTTTTGAATTTAAAATGATTTAATATGGTTATTTTAAATATACGTTCAAATTAAATTGTATAATCTATTTCATTGAATTCAGAATAGTGAATAACGTTGGAAACATCGGTCGTCACGGTTGAATAATGGTTCGGGATTACTAGTTAAGGACCGCGAAATATTTTAATTATTTAATTAAAATAAAATCAATATGAAAAAAGAAACGCAGACCTAAGTAATTAATTCCGCAGCCTATATTTCTTTCCTCGAGCCAAATTTTCTGTCTTCCCTCTTCGTCATCAGGGAAACATCAATTTAATGGCCGACTTTTTGCTCCCTACCTCGAGCAGCAATACTTGTTCCCTTCCTCTTCTATAAATACGCGCCGCCCCTTTTCTTTCTTCATTTCTCCTTTCTGAAATAAAACCCGATATCCCCCTCAAATTCCTCAGTAAAAGAAAAAAAAAAAAAAACCCTCGAAGACATCTGAGGCTCGTTCGAAGCACTCGCGATGGACTCGGTTAGGGTTAGGGACTTGGAGGTAGTACAGGATGTCGGAGGCCAGTTCGACGCGCCTGTAGGCGAGCTATGAGCAGACACGACGATCTCTATGGCGTCGGGATAATCTACTTCATCTTGCGATGGGGTCTCGGGGTGTCGAAATGTTGATTTGGGGGAAAGGGTTATCGCGAGTTGTTTTCTGGTATGCGACATCGTTCAGATTGGGGGATTCGATGTCTGGGAAGGTGCGATGTTGGCAAACTCGTGGGATCAGGAGGAGCGGTGTTCGGTGGAGCAGCGTGAAGGTGGTTTGTGTATTCTAGGGATCGCGATTTGCTCCCTGAAGTTCATTGATGAAAGTGTAGCTTGCGGTTCTAGTTCTTGGGAGGGGAGTCTTTGTTCGGCAGTGATGTATTGAGGAAGAAGAAAAAATTTAACAGGATTAAGGTATTTTTGTTTTTCCTTTTTAGATTTAGTTTTTATTTATTTGAAAAATAAATATGGCAGCTAGGAATTTATTTTGAGGGATTAGTGATATAAAAAGCAAATAAATTTATATACATAATTAGTTTATAGAGAATAAATTAGTTAGTTTTGATTCTTTTATTTAAACCATATTAGTTTGATTCAGATTTCAAACTCAAGATAAATAAAAGAAGTTGGATATTTAATTAAAACAATTTGATGTTTTATTTAAATAAGAAAAGGGATACATATATATAAGACATTTATTTATTCGTTAATTGAAATGTTAATCGTTAAATTAATATTCGTAGGTGAAAGGTGAAATTAACTCGAATAGATTCAGTTGATGATGACTTGAGTAAATTCGTAAGCAACGATACAACATTTGAATGGATGTTCGGCAAATGAAATCCCGGTGAGTAAATCTCACTCAACTTTTATTTTAATTATTTTTATTTCGTTAAAAATAATTGTTTGTTGCTTGTGTGAATGTTTTCTGGTTGCTTTATATATATTAGTTATTTAGGCTACATATATATATATATATTGGGTTGATTGGTTGGTTGGATTCCCGCAGTCTCATTAGCCGATGCCCGCAGTTTCATAGCGGATGATTACCCTATACGCCCCACGCTATGATTAGTGGATGACCTTCTATACCGCGATATTCTGCCATGAAGCAGAATGGGTATTATTTATGTGCTAACATCTGTGGATGCAGGAAAACAGGTTGGAGGAATCCAACTGGATTCCTCAAAAATATATTATCTGTTTGTTTGCTTGTTTGTTTGATTTCATATATATATTCATATATGATGTGTTAAAAACCAAATGATTGAGAATTGGGTGATTTGATTGTTTTAAATATCACTGGGCCAATTAAAAGGAGATTTGAGATTTAAAAAGGAAAAATTCTATTTTTAAATAGAATTTGAAATTTTTAAATGGAATTAAAAATATAAAACTTGTTTTGAAAAATAAAACAAGTAGTTCCTTTTTAAACGAAGTTATAAATAGTTCTTTATAACGAAGTTATAAATGAAGTGAAAAGAATTATCATTTGATAATTCAGAAAGAGAAATACAAGTGTTTTGAAAATATGATTCAAAAGGAAATTTAAATATAGGATTTGAATAATAGAAAAGGAAATGGAAATTTGAATTCAAAAAGGAAAGGAAATAGAAAATTTGAATTTAGAATTCAAATAGAAAATCCAAGGTGGATTTGAATATAGAACTTTCAAATGGTGTTTGAATATAGAGAATTTGAAATAGAATTTCCAAATAGAATTTGAAATAGAATTTCAAAATAGAATTTTCAAAAGAGAATTTGAAATAGACTTTGAAAATAGAATTTCAAAGAAGAATTGAATAGAATTTGAAATATAGTATTTCAAGGAAGAATTGAAATATGAAATTTGACTAGAGTTTTGAAATGAAATTCAAATATGGAATTTGAATAGAGATTTGAATGGAAATTCAAGTATTAAATTTGAACATGGGATTGAATGTAGAAATTCAAATAGAGATTTGAATATCGAATTTGAAAATAGAATTTGAAATAAACTTTGAAAAATAGGATTTCAAAGTAGAATTGGAAATAGAATTTCAAACAGGATTTCAAATAGGAAACCCAAATGGTTTTGAGATAGAATTTGAATTCAAGGGAATTCAAATAAATTTGAATATTAGAAATTCAAATGGTGTTAATGAATTTGAATATTAAAAATTCAAACGGTATTGAAAATGAATTTGAATATTAGAAATTCAAATGGGGTCGGAAATGGAAAATGGAATTTGAAATATAGTATTTCAAATTGAATTCAAATCGGATTTGATCTATGGGATTTGAATATGAAATTCAAATGGGTTTTTGAACTATGGAATTCTGAATATAGAATTTAAAAGGAGTTTGAATATTTGAATTCCAATAGAATTCAAATATAGAAATGGGAATATAGAAGTTCAAATGGAATTTAAATATAGGGTTTAAATAAGAGAGTTCAAATGGAATTTAAATTTGAATAAGGGAATTCAAATAGAAATTCAAATATTGAATTTGAATACCAAATAGAAAAGGAATTGGAATTTGAATTTAGAATTCAAATAAAAGTGAGATTTGAATTTGAATTTGAATCAAGCAGAGTTAAATGAAGTTGAATTCATTTTAAAGAAGTTTAAAAGTTTATATATAAATATAATTAAAAACGAACTCGCCGCAGCGCTGCAGTTCGTAAAATAGCGATTC
Source organism: Allium sativum (assembly GCA_030737875.1). NCBI lineage: Eukaryota > Viridiplantae > Streptophyta > Magnoliopsida > Asparagales > Amaryllidaceae > Allium > Allium sativum. Next base: position 75,899,135 of record CM060913.1, read on the forward strand.
GAACTTCAATCGAATATACAGAACGCAATTGAAGTCGGAATTCTTCGAAACAAGAAACGTCAGGACCAGTTTGATAATAGTTTTCTAATAAAGGAGAAAAATCTGAATTTCGTCGTATAGATTTTGAGTTATGTCAAAATCAAATTTTCAGAAAAACAGCGCCAGAACCATTATAAAACCATAACGGTTTATTTAATTAAATTAAAGGATTTTAAGCAAATAAAAATCGAAATTTCTATTTAGAAAAATCCAGATGTGAGTTATAAAATATATGTGAACTCCAGTGGAGTAATGAGTTGATTTCTGAAATAGAAATCAGATTTTTGATTTATTGAATAGAGTTAACTAATTAAATAAAAATTAGTTAATGAGATTTCGAATGAATATTGAGCTTTTAATGAGTTAATTCGATTTGAAATTTATATTCGAAATAGAAAGGGAAACTAGAATTGAAATTGAAATTCAATTTGGTTATGAACAAGTCAAATATTTTGTTTGTACATGTTATGTTCAAACAAAGAAGTGAATTAGGCAAAAAGGCTAATTAAAGAATAATTGAGCGAAACTGAATTCAAACGATTCAAATTTGAATTCAAACGAATGGATTGAGTTGAATTGAATTGGAAACAGGTGAACAGGTGTTAAACAGATATGGGATGAAATATATGAAGATTTTTATTTATGTGCCCGACAAAAAGGTACACGTTTTAATTCATATATGAGATTTATGCGCCGTATCGGCAAGCCGCTTGGCTTTTTCTTTTTCTTTTTGAGATTAGAAGATACCGGGAAGCTATTTGAAATTTCCCGATGCTCCCGATACAGGGGAGGTTATGGCGAAATTTTTCGGAAATTTAAGGAGTTAGAATATTTTTAAGATATTTTGATAATTTGAAATCATTATATCGACGTATTGAATTCGATAGTAAAGTGAATATAAAAATCGAATGTTGTAAACAAAAAGGGATAGAGATAAATGATTGGAATTGTTTTCAATTGCAAATAGAGACATTTTCTAATATATAGAAATAAAAGAAGTAATATTTGGAAACGTTTTCCAAATGGCATAAGAGCCAAGGATGATTATGGAAAATATTTGGCCAACCAATATTGATTGAGAAAATAGAGAAGTGGTTTAATTAATGAATATTAATTAAAGAGCCCAGTGATTTGTTGGTATGTTTGGATGAACACTTGTTTTTATTCGATAGTTAAATCACAAACTATCGAAGTTTTTGACCATCGTTGTCAATATGGAGAGACCGGTTGGATTATTATCCGAAGAACCACTCCGTATCGGCATAAGCGTTGCGAACCAAGTATGCTGAATATATTGAAGACGGAGTGAAGTGCAAGGGCTTTTCTAGTAATAGAAATAGTGCCTTCGGTTTCGTTCAATCCCAGAACGAACGTATATGGACGAATGTCTGACAGAGTATTTCCAATGATCAAATGGGTTGGTCTGTATGAATATATATGGTTGCAACGGATTTATCCCTTAGCATAATATCCAGAATATTTGTGCAAACTCAACTAGTGATTAACGGATCTGACAATGTGGCATTCAAAGTGATTGTGTTATCAGTGAATGGTAAGTATGCGTAGCCTCAGGCCTCAGCAACCGGGAAAGGACAAAAATCGGGCAGGCAGCATGGCTATGTGGGTCGCACCCATTAGGGTGTATATTCACCTATCTAGAGAAATTCCTTTTGTTTCTAAATCTATCGATTCTGCCCATTCGGGAAACGGTGGTTTGAGTCCAACCGTTGGTGATATACATTCGATACACTCAAGCGAAATGAGTGGTCGGTCATGTGTGGGCCGGGTTGCAAGATGTTCTTGTTGAACCCAGTGTATTCCTCTCTAGAGATACATCATCGGAAGGTGGTTCCATACCTTGTCATGTTGGAAATCCAATCTCCAATAAGCGCCATGCGGTTTTTGATTTTATAATATATATGTGGAGCGTGAGATGCAAGCGTTCTGCTATTTGGTTATTTATTTGATGTAGACATTATTATAATATCACTGGATTTTCGTATCAAAGTGTTTTGGGTTATAGTAAGGTAAAAGCCGTCCATGTTTATGTGTGGGCTGGTCTTACTATTATCTTTTCTCCCGAAAAGAGTTTTGAAAGTTAAACAAGTGGTTGGAGTTTACTCACACCAGTCCCATGACTGACCCAGAGTTTATTTTTTTTTGTTTTCCCTAAACTCTTGGGTGCCCAAATTTGTACGGGCAGTCAAGTGTTTCAGGCTTTTACAGATACACTTGGAGGAGTTTGAAGCTGGAGGCTTCAACGTTAGTTATTTAGAGTTACTTCCGCTGGATCAAATGTTATGTGTACTCTGATGATGGTATGTATATATGTACAAAACAGATTTGTATTTCAAAGCTTATGTTATATAATATATTTTATTCGTTCCGCTGTGAGTTGTGATCTTCGTTTTTCTCCTATTCTAATATTTCTTTCTTTCTATTTCTCATCTTCTAACTTCTTTCTAATAATGAGTCGTATTTCTGTGTTATTTGGGTTGGACGTGTATTGTATTTAGTCCACTCGGATAGCTCGGATTTGCGGGTCGCTACAGGTGGTATCAGAGCTTAGGTTGAGCGAACACCTAGGCTTGTGTGGCATGTGCTCATTAGAGATAGGGTCAGTAGTACCCTAGAATGAGTTGAGTGTATAGATACGAGAGAGCGTATTTGTAAGTTGATATAAAAAGTTGTTTTATATTGTGTTGGCTAGTCTGTTGAGTGGATTATGAATTCTGATCGAATCGTGGGATGCCACGAAGTCGATAGGAATTTCTAAACACTTGGACAGAAGATTGAACACAGTATTGTTTTAAAAAAAAAGGTAAATGAAATAATTTTACCCGAAATTTCTATTTTTGATATAGAAAGAATAATTTTCTAGAATTATTATACTATATGGATGTGTTATTGTTAAGATTATAATCCAACAAGATTATAAAATTAAAATGGGTACTTATAACCAAAATAGAATTTGTATAGGGATTAAATATACAAATGAGATGAATTAGAATTAAATTCAAACCAGAATTAAGAATTCAAAATCCTGGGAAGTTGAAAATATTTTTCAAAGTATATTAAAATAATATAGATTTGTTTTAAAGGATTTGAAAGAAAATCATAGATTTTGAAATAATAAAGCACTGAACTCACTTCAGTGGCTGGGAAATAATTCTGATGATGATTGCAACATCATCAGTGTTCATTTCCGAGTTTCTAAGTGATAGGTTGCTACCTTAGAAAGTTTTGATGGAAATTTGTTGGAAAGAAAACAAATTGGTTTGAATATTCAAATGTTTTGAATTGAGATGAAAATAAATATAAGTATACATTTATGGGATTTCAAAAGAATTTGAAATGAAAACCCTGGGATTTGAATTCCGGAATTTAAATTTAACTTAAAACAAGTTAAATGGGTCAAAGTGAGGGAATTGATTAGAATCAATTTGAATTGGTTTAATAGAATATAGATTGGATATAAATGGATTGATCGTCGATCATTCGAATTGAATGAAGGAAGACCAAAAGTTTTGGTTGGAGTTAATTTGTTGAATATGAAGAGATGAGTTTCAACATGAAGAAGTTATGAAAAGTTAGTGAGTTTATAGTATTTTTCTTACCTTAGCAATTTCGAGGACGAAATTATTTTAAGGGGGGAAGAATGTAACGACCCAGGTTTTTGAACGATTAATTTTAAATATTTAATATCGTTTTAAATATTGTGTTGATAATATAAAAGAATTTTTATATTGAATTTATCGATTAAATAATCAATATAGGATATAATTCAGATTTAAAACTGAATCAAAACAGTTCAGATGATCAATATATATACTATATAAATATGCACGATGATAATAGAAATTCATTGTTGAAGAATTTATTTGTTTTGAATTTAAAATGATTTAATATGGTTATTTTAAATATACGTTCAAATTAAATTGTATAATCTATTTCATTGAATTCAGAATAGTGAATAACGTTGGAAACATCGGTCGTCACGGTTGAATAATGGTTCGGGATTACTAGTTAAGGACCGCGAAATATTTTAATTATTTAATTAAAATAAAATCAATATGAAAAAAGAAACGCAGACCTAAGTAATTAATTCCGCAGCCTATATTTCTTTCCTCGAGCCAAATTTTCTGTCTTCCCTCTTCGTCATCAGGGAAACATCAATTTAATGGCCGACTTTTTGCTCTCTACCTCGAGCAGCAATACTTGTTCCCTTCCTCTTCTATAAATACGCGCCGCCCCTTTTCTTTCTTCATTTCTCCTTTCTGAAATAAAACCCGATATCCCCCTCAAATTCCTCAGTAAAAGAAAAAAAAAAAAAAAAACCCTCGAAGACATCTGAGGCTCGTTCGAAGCACTCGCGATGGACTCGGTTAGGGTTAGGGACTTGGAGGTAGTACAGGATGTCGGAGGCCAGTTCGACGCGCCTGTAGGCGAGCTATGAGCAGACACGACGATCTCTATGGCGTCGGGATAATCTACTTCATCTTGCGATGGGGTCTCGGGGTGTCGAAATGTTGATTTGGGGGAAAGGGTTATCGCGAGTTGTTTTCTGGTATGCGACATCGTTCAGATTGGGGGATTCGATGTCTGGGAAGGTGCGATGTTGGCAAACTCGTGGGATCAGGAGGAGCGGTGCTCGGTGGAGCAGCGTGAAGGTGGTTTGTGTATTCTAGGGATCGCGATTTGCTCCCTGAAGTTCATTGATGAAAGTGTAGCTTGTAGTTCTAGTTCTTGGGAGGGGAGTCTTTGTTCGGCAGTGATGTATTGAGGAAGAAGAAAAAATTTAACAGGATTAAGGTATTTTTGTTTTTTCCTTTTTAGATTTAGTTTTTATTTATTTGAAAAATAAATATGGCAGCTAGGAATTTATTTTGAGGGATTAGTGATATAAAAAGCAAATAAATTTATATATATAATTAGTTTATAGAGAATAAATTAGTTAGTTTTGATTCTTTTATTTAAACCATATTAGTTTGATTCAGATTTCAAACTCAAGATAAATAAAAGAAGTTGGATATTTAATTAAAACAATTTGATGTTTTATTTAAATAAGAAAAGGGATACATATATATAAGACATTTATTTATTCGTTAATTGAAATGTTAATCGTTAAATTAATATTCGTAGGTGAAAGGTGAAATTAACTCGAATAGATTCAGTTGATGATGACTTGAGTAAATTCGTAAGCAACGATACAACATTTGAATGGATGTTCGGCAAATGAAATCCCGGTGAGTAAATCTCACTCAACTTTTATTTTAATTATTTTTATTTCGTTAAAAATAATTGTTTGTTGCTTGTGTGAATGTTTTCTGGTTGCTTTATATATATTAGTTATTTAGGCTATATATATATATATATATATATTGGGTTGATTGGTTGGTTGGATTCCCGCAGTCTCATTAGCGGATGCCCGCAGTTTCATAGCGGATGATTACCCTATACGCCCCACGCTATGATTAGTGGATGACCTTCTATACCGCGATATTCTGCCACGAAGCAGAATGGGTATTATTTATGTGCTAACATCTGTGGATGCAGGAAAACAGGTTGGAGGAATCCAACTGGATTCCTCAAAAATATATTATCTGTTTGTTTGCTTGTTTGTTTGATTTCATATATATATTCATATATGATGTGTTAAAAACCAAATGATTGAGAATTGGGTGATTTGATTGTTTTAAATATCACTGGGCCAATTAAAAGGAGATTTGAGATTTAAAAAGGAAAAATTCTATTTTTAAATAGAATTTGAAATTTTTAAATGGAATTAAAAATATAAAACTTATTTTGAAAAATAAAACAGGTTGTTCCTTTTTAAACGAAGTTATAAATAGTTCTTTATAACGAAGTTATAAATGAAGTGAAAAGAATTATCATTTGATAATTCAGAAAGAGAAATACAAGTGTTTTGAAAATATGATTCAAAAGGAAATTTAAATATAGGATTTGAATAATAGAAAAGGAAATGGAAATTTGAATTCAAAAAGGAAAGGAAATAGAAAATTTGAATTTAGAATTCAAATAGAAAATCCAAGGTGGATTTGAATATAGAACTTTCAAATGGTGTTTGAATATAGAGAATTTGAAATAGAATTTCCAAATAGAATTTGAAATAGAATTTCAAAATAGAATTTTCAAAAGAGAATTTGAAATAGACTTTGAAAATAGAATTTCAAAGAAGAATTGAATAGAATTTGAAATATAGTATTTCAAGGAAGAATTGAAATATGAAATTTGACTAGAGTTTTGAAATGAAATTCAAATATGGAATTTGAATAGAGATTTGAATGGAAATTCAAGTATTAAATTTGAACATGGGATTGAATGTAGAAATTCAAATAGAGATTTGAATATCGAATTTGAAAATAGAATTTGAAATAAACTTTGAAAAATAGGATTTCAAAGTAGAATTGGAAATAGAATTTCAAACAGGATTTCAAATAGGAAACCCAAATGGTTTTGAGATAGAATTTGAATTCAAGGGAATTCAAATAAATTTGAATATTAGAAATTCAAATGGTGTTAATGAATTTGAATATTAAAAATTCAAACGGTATTGAAAATGAATTTGAATATTAGAAATTCAAATGGGGTCGGAAATGGAAAATGGAATTTGAAATATAGTATTTCAAATTGAATTCAAATCGGATTTGATCTATGGGATTTGAATATGAAATTCAAATGGGTTTTTGAACTATGGAATTCTGAATATAGAATTTAAAAGGAGTTTGAATATTTGAATTCCAATAGAATTCAAATATAGAAATGGGAATATAGAAGTTCAAATGGAATTTAAATATAGGGTTTAAATAAGAGAGTTCAAATGGAATTTAAATTTGAATAAGGGAATTCAAATAGAAATTCAAATATTGAATTTGAATACCAAATAGAAAAGGAATTGGAATTTGAATTTAGAATTCAAATAAAAGTGAGATTTGAATTTGAATCAAGCAGAGTTAAATGAAGTTGAATTCATTTTAAAGAAGTTTAAAAGTTTATATATAAATATAATTAAAAACGAACTCGCCGCAGCGCTGCAGTTCGTAAAATAGCGATTCGAACTTCAATCGAATATACAGAACGCAATTGAAGTCGGAATTCTTCGAAACAAGAAACGTCAGGACCAGTTTGATAATAGTTTTCTAATAAAGGAGAAAAATCTGAATTTCGTCGTATAGATTTTGAGTTATGTCAAAATCAAATTTTCAGAAAAACAGCGCCAGAACCATTATAAAACCATAACGGTTTATTTAATTAAATTAAAGGATTTTAAGCAAATAAAAATCGAAATTTCTATTTAGAAAAATCCAGATGTGAGTTATAAAATATATGTGAACTCCAGTGGAGTAATGAGTTGATTTCTGAAATAGAAATCAGATTTTTGATTTATTGAATAGAGTTAACTAATTAAATAAAAATTAGTTAATGAGATTTCGAATGAATATTGAGCTTTTAATGAGTTAATTCGATTTGAAATTTATATTCGAAATAGAAAGGGAAACTAGAATTGAAATTGAAATTCAATTTGGTTATGAACAAGTCAAATATTTTGTTTGTACATGTTATGTTCAAACAAAGAAGTGAATTAGGCAAAAAGGCTAATTAAAGAATAATTGAGCGAAACTGAATTCAAACGATTCAAATTTGAATTCAAACGAATGGATTGAGTTGAATTGAATTGGAAACAGGTGAACAGGTGAACAGGTGTTAAACAGATATGGGATGAAATATATGAAGATTTTTATTTATGTGCCCGACAAAAAGGTACACGTTTTAATTCATATATGAGATTTATGCGCCGTATCGGCAAGCCGCTTGGCTTTTTCTTTTTCTTTTTGAGATTAGAAGATACCGGGAAGCTATTTGAAATTTCCCGATGCTCCCGATACAGGGGAGGTTATGGCGAAATTTTTCGGAAATTTAAGGAGTTAGAATATTTTTAAGATATTTTGATAATTTGAAATCATTATATCGACGTATTGAATTCGATAGTAAAGTGAATATAAAAATCGAATGTTGTAAACAAAAAGGGATAGAGATAAATGATTGGAATTGTTTTCAATTGCAAATAGAGACATTTTCTAATATATAGAAATAAAAGAAGTAATATTTGGAAACGTTTTCCAAATGGCATAAGAGCCAAGGATGATTATGGAAAATATTTGGCCAACCAATATTGATTGAGAAAATAGAGAAGTGGTTTAATTAATGAATATTAATTAAAGAGCCCAGTGATTTGTTGGTATGTTTGGATGAACACTTGTTTTTATTCGATAGTTAAATCACAAACTATCGAAGTTTTTGACCATCGTTGTCAATATGGAGAGACCGGTTGGATTATTATCCGAAGAACCACTCCGTATCGGCATAAGCGTTGCGAACCAAGTATGCTGAATATATTGAAGACGGAGTGAAGTGCAAGGGCTTTTCTAGTAATAGAAATAGTGCCTTCGGTTTCGTTCAATCCCAGAACGAACGTATATGGACGAATGTCTGACAGAGTATTTCCAATGATCAAATGGGTTGGTCTGTATGAATATATATGGTTGCAACGGATTTATCCCTTAGCATAATATCCAGAATATTTGTGCAAACTCAACTAGTGATTAACGGATCTGACAATGTGGCATTCAAAGTGATTGTGTTATCAGTGAATGGTAAGTATGCGTAGCCTCAGGCCTCAGCAACCGGGAAAGGACAAAAATCGGGCAGGCAGCATGGCTATGTGGGTCGCACCCATTAGGGTGTATATTCACCTATCTAGAGAAATTCCTTTTGTTTCTAAATCTATCGATTCTGCCCATTCGGGAAACGGTGGTTTGAGTCCAACCGTTGGTGATATACATTCGATACACTCAAGCGAAATGAGTGGTCGGTCATGTGTGGGCCGGGTTGCAAGATGTTCTTGTTGAACCCAGTGTATTCCTCTCTAGAGATACATCATCGGAAGGTGGTTCCATACCTTGTCATGTTGGAAATCCAATCTCCAATAAGCGCCATGCGGTTTTTGATTTTATAATATATATGTGGAGCGTGAGATGCAAGCGTTCTGCTATTTGGTTATTTATTTGATGTAGACATTATTATAATATCACTGGATTTTCGTATCAAAGTGTTTTGGGTTATAGTAAGGTAAAAGCCGTCCATGTTTATGTGTGGGCTGGTCTTACTATTATCTTTTCTCCCGAAAAGAGTTTTGAAAGTTAAACAAGTGGTTGGAGTTTACTCACACCAGTCCCATGACTGACCCAGAGTTTATTTTTTTTTTTGTTTTCCCTAAACTCTTGGGTGCCCAAATTTGTACGGGCAGTCAAGTGTTTCAGGCTTTTACAGATACACTTGGAGGAGTTTGAAGCTGGAGGCTTCAACGTTAGTTATTTAGAGTTACTTCCGCTGGATCAAATGTTATGTGTACTCTGATGATGGTATGTATATATGTACAAAACAGATTTGTATTTCAAAGCTTATGTTATATAATATATTTTATTCGTTCCGCTGTGAGTTGTGATCTTCGTTTTTCTCCTATTCTAATATTTCTTTCTTTCTATTTCTCATCTTCTAACTTCTTTCTAATAATGAGTCGTATTTCTGTGTTATTTGGGTTGGACGTGTATTGTATTTAGTCCACTCGGATAGCTCGGATTTGCGGGTCGCTACAATTTGCATCTTGGCATGCCACATTGACAATTCACGCCATGCGATCAATCACTATTAATATATACCAGGGTGTTAAGCAGAGAATAAATCCTCCACCACCTATCAGATACACATTAATAAAAATCAATTTAATTCACATGGAATGAAATCCAATGTCAGACACGCATCCATTTACAAGTCCGTTCTGGGTCTGAACGAAACCGGAGACACCAGAGAGGTCCTCGCATATCCGGACAATCAACAATATGTCTGTACGGCTACCACTGAAACCCCTTCAAGGTAGCTACTCCCATCATGGGTCTCAGTAGCAACAAATCCATTCGATGTGAAGATCGTCGGTCTTTAATCACCGTCTTCAACTTCGACTCTTCATCGTCGTAGTGATTATTCGGAATGGGTTAAATCCGGTCTTTCCGAATAACTCGCGTATTTTATAATAAAAATCAAGTACTATAAAAGCACATCCAACGTCTCATTCCAATTCAGAATATTCTTCTAATAAGATATTCGCATTATTATAACCAAGATAAATTCTTTAAATTATCCTTAAATCTTTTCTTTAAAGATTTATCAAAACTTCAATTGGGTTTTAAATACCAAAAATCATTATTCAATGTTTATTTAAATTTAAGAAATTAATCTTATCTTTAACTGGGTTAAAGAACTAATGTCATTTAAAACATAGTTCACGGTAAATCCAAAATCGTCTTCCATAAAATATGGAATCTTCACAGAAATCAAATCAATATATAATCGTTATAAAATTTTGTATCCGACCAATAATATAAATGGATTAATGGCAAAGCCTCTTAAATTCCATATGTAGTATCGGTCTTCTTTTACAGAACTTATCTCGGTTATTATTAATTCGAATTCCATTCAACTCCAATTTAATATATTAAATTGGAAAGCTTGGCTTTTGGAAAATTACCATTTAAATCTTAATAAAAGATTTATAAATTCCAAATCATATTTTCACTGTCAGTTGGGTTAAAGAACAAATATCGCTTAAAAACACAGTTCACAATAAACCCAACTCACACTTCATCTTATTTCAATTACAAAATATAATTTGAAACTCTAATAATCTTAATTAAAAGATTTATTCTTTCGACTGGGTTTAAGAAAGGTGTTATTGAAGACACCATTCACGACAAACCCAAAATCCAATTTATTTAATTTAATTTCAATTAAATATTTACTAATTGGAAAACTTCATTAAATCTTGATTTAATGATTTATTCTAGTTAATAACTAGTTCATTCAATTAAAATATATTTTTATAAAATATATTCTCTTTCTAAAATATTCTTTTTCTAAGACATTTTCTAAAATATTCCTTTTCTAGAATATTCTTTATTGGAATGTGACTCAAACAACAACCATATTTTGTATGTAATCAACAATCATGATTAATAATTATCAAACATCCAAATGACGACCAAAGTGGAATTTATAACTATGTGAGCATTAAAGTAAATAACTAACGCTCATCAGAGACTGTCAATCCATCGATTGACAGATAATTAAATATTGGGATTAGTGTGTGTCCAATATCATCCCAATACCCGTGTGGGGTTTCATCCATCAAACAAATAATAAATTATTTGTGCACTTGGGCAATGTATGAAAATTATCATCCTGGTCACATAAACAAGTCGGATAACTTGTAAATGGAAGTGTAATATTCAAACTTGAATATAATAAACATTATATTTGACACATCACACATTTCAACATTTAGACATATATGTCTATTCTTTTTGTTGTGAACAAATGACAATAAAAACCTAGTCTTTTAATTCATTTCTTTTATTGTAAACAATGTTACATTAAATGGTAATCCTTTAATTCAATATGACAATAAAAACTAATCTTCTATTTCAATTACCCTAAAGATGTTATCTTTATTTTCTAATCTTTTCATTGTAACCAAATGACTATAAAGATATAATCCTTTTATTCTAATCCTTTCAATGGAATCTAAACTACATTGAAAATGTAATTTTTAATGTACAATCTTTTTATTGAAAACAAAGTGTCAATAAAAATATAATCATTTATCTCAATCTTTTTATTGTAAACAAAATGACAGAATTGACTAATTCTTTTTAATGTAAACAAAATATGATGATTTTGTTTAATCCTTTTTATGTAAACAAAATGTGAATCTTGTTATAATCCTTTTAATGTAAACCAAATGTAAAATTGTGTTATAATTCTTTTTAAATAAACAAAAATGTGATAATTTTTCTTCACTAATCATGTTTTACCCAAAAATGATATTTTCTTATAACATCCTTTTTAAATGAGTAAAATGTACATTTTTGTTTAATTCTTTTTTATGAATATTAATTACATAGAAATGTAATTTTACATTGTAACACATTCTAACCAAGGTTTTATTCCTTTTAATAATTCATTTATATAAAAATGTAAATTACATGTTCACAAGTTTCAAACAAAGATTCATTCTTTTTAATTAATTCTAATTATCATTAAAAATGGAAATTACATGTTAACAAGTTTTCAAACAAAGATTCATTCTTTGAAAATGACCAAAACCGATAATTTTGTCTAATCCTTTTAAATTAAAAAAATGTTAATTTTGTCAAATTCTTTTAAATGAACAAAATGTTAAATTTGTCAAGTTCCTTTAAATGACCAAAAATGAATGTTTTCAACTCATTCTCTTTAATTTTCAAAAATGTATGTTTTGACACAAATAATAATATTTTATATCACTAACATGTTTTTAACACAAAATGATATTTTACATTCTATAATCAAGTTTGTCAAAATGTTATTTTTCTATAATCCTTACTAAATGACAGAAATGTGATTTTTGTAAAATCCTTATTTAATAACAAAAACGTGTATTTTTGTATGATTCTTTTTAAAGTGACAAAAAAATTATTTCATTAATCATTCTTTTGACAAAAATTGTTATTTTATTTCATTAATTATTCTTTTGACAAAAAATGTTATTTTATTTCATTTCATAAAAGTGTAGTCTTTTCTATCCTTTTATTACATTATATAAAAATGTAACTTTTATCTTCTTTAATCACATTATGAAAAATGTAACTTTTACCGTCTCCTTTATTACTTTATGAAGAATGCAACTTTTCTTATATTTTTATTTACATAAAAAAATGTATTCTTTTAGGTGACCACATATTAATTAACCAATGAATCTTTTTATTTTGAAACAAGATTGACATTAAAAAAAATAAAAATATGAGCCTTTTCATTTCAACAAAAATTGACAACGAAAAATGAATCTTTTAATTTCAACAAAAATTAATGTTAAGTTTGTTCTTTTTAATTTAAATTCCAGTGTAAAATTGTCCTTTTAAATTTCAACTAAATGACAATTTTAAATTTTTTTAATAAACAAAAATGTTTCTTTTTAAAGCGAATAATTTATCCATAAAAAGGTAATCTTAAATGACTATTCTTTTATTTGTAACATATCGACGATAAACGTATGATCTTTATAACTATTTCTTTTACCATTAACCTTTCATTTATACTAAATGACCATAAAAGTGTGTTCTTCTTATTTTGAACAAATTGCCAACAAAGTATGTTATTTTAGTTGAAACGATATCACCCTAAAATATATTCCTTTTTGGTTGAAACAATTTAAGCAAAAGCCATATTTTATGTAATCAAATATGGTGATATTTTGATGTAAACAATGAAAATGAAATTTTATTACAAATCTCAATAAACTATGTTCATGTATTAAATAAAAATGATATTTTTATTATATACCCAAATCAGTGCTAGTGGATCTTAAATAAAAATGAGATCTTATTATAGAGATAAATCTGTGTTTCATAGATCTAAATAAATGTGGAATGATTCCATGTTCATGGATCAAGATAGAAGGAGAACTCAACTATATACTAAATCAATATAGATCTATATCTAGCAATATGAACACCGCAATCAACACAAACAACCAATAAATTCCCATCACAACATAACAGATCTAATAACATTACATACATACATCGATTTCAAATAGCAATAACATCATTAAATTTTAATTAATTATTAAAAATAGAAATCTCACAGTGTGTTTTGATTCTGAATAATTCAGATCTGAAATTCCTCTGAATTCTGATTTGCTCCTTTTCAGTTCTAGTCTTTTCCATTACGTAGTATTCTCTGGTCCGATCTTAACGCAACTGAAATCGTTCGATTTCATTTCTGTATGAAGAAGTTATGATCGTTATTCCATTTGAAAATTAATTAATTAATTAGAATTGATTTAACCTTTCAATAGCGTAAATAAGCGCTGATGTATGCGCTGTCGTTTTCCATCTCTTCTACGTTACTTACAGGAACTTCAGAACCCATCTGCTCCGATGGAACCCACACCGTCGCACCGCAATCCGCTACGCCAGCACCCCATCGGCCACCACCACATCAACCGCCACCTTGCCACGTCCATGTGCCTTCAACCTGGAGCAACTCGGTGGGGCCCCCTATGCGGAAAATCGAGCCCAAACCGCCATCTTTGCATCCAAAATCCGACCACCTTGCTTACTTAAATCTGATCATGGCCATTGAGATTATAGAGCTCGTGATGCTTTTCGATTTGGTATGTAGAAGTTTGAATTTCGCTGTGTGGATTGGGAGAAAAGAGAGGAAGAAGTTTGGAGCTTTCTGGCCCTCCATCCACAAATACGGCGGCTGCACTCTATGTATTAGGGTTAAGTATTTCTGGTCGTATTTATACCATGTATTTTTAGCGTATTTTAATTTATTTATTTCCAGAATAATTAGTGTATCGTCCTGAACTCCAAATTAAACCCAACGAGTGTCGCCCCTAGGCAAATACCCTCGTTTCGGACGTAATAAGATAGGTTTCGTAACCCAATTTGGCTGTTACGATATGTTTTTCTTTAATTTAAAATATAAATCGATATATATTAAATTTAAACGTACATTTTAAATTACCGGGGCTACATACTGACTCCAAAAATTACAGAAAAATTATTTCTAGTTATGTTTTGACGATACGGTCCTAAAAAACTAATTTCGTTGAATTCTGAGACTGTTTGAAAAATGGCAATTTTCTAGTCGATTAAATTTGTCTGAAATGGTCAAAATACATTTTCTTTTACCACACTCACATGTTAATTTGAAAAAATTCAGGAAAATTAAACTTAACAATAATTTGACATTCCGGTTCCAACAAAAGTAGTTTCGTCGAAAATAGAGGTCGTTTGCAAAATGGCTATTTTTAAGGGTTATATATGTAATGACCCGAAAATCCGGTCCAATTTGAGCTGACCAAAAACACAAGTCCAAACCCAAATTAAACTGAAAATCAAGAAATTAATAGAAAGAAAAACAGAGGATGAGGAAAGATAAGATAGAAAATTAGAATAGAAGAAGAAGAAGAACAACACAACATCAAAGTAACACGAATCTCACAGCGGAACGAATAACATATAATATATATATATATCACATAACTTGAAATATACATTTGTACTTGAATATACATCATTGTCAAAGTACAGCACTTAAAACACAGCGGAAATAAACTATAGCTATATGATCCTGAAGCCTCCTGGTCCAGCTCTTCAAGTATCTGTAAATCCCGACTACTTGACTGCCCGTACAAAATTGGGCACCCAAGAGTTTAGGGAAAACAAAACAAAATAAACTCCGGGTCAGTCATGGGACTGGTATAAGTAAAACAGTTTAAAACAGTTCAAGCAGGTAAATGATATCTCATAAGACCACGCCGTATAGCGGAACGGGTTTTTCCCATATGAGAATCCAAATGTTCTTTATATCAAAAACCTTTTGATATTATAAAAATGTCTATCAACCATAATATAATAATCATCTAGAAGAAACGATTTCATCTCACGTTCTACATATATGGTATACAATCAAAACCGCAAGCACGTATTGGTAATGGATTTCCAACTATGAAAAGGTATGGAACCACCTTTCGCTAGTGTACCTCTAGAAAGGAATACACTGGGTTCAACAAGAACATCTTGCAACCCGGCCATACATGACCGACCACTCATTTCGCTTGAGTGTATCGAATGTATATCACCAACAGTTGGGATCAGCAACCATTTCCCGAATGGGACAACATCAACAACAGATTTTTAGAAATAAATGAAACTCTAGATCAGGTGATTATACACCCTACTTCGGAGCGACCGACTTAGCCATGCTGCCTGCCCGATTTCTGTCACTTACCGGATGTGAGGCTAGAAGCTACGCTTTATCATCACACCAGATTACTTTGAATGTCACATCGTCAAATCCATCAAATCACCGATTGACGTCCTCAACCATACATTATGTGTTAGCTAAAAGAAATTTCCTTCTCCGCTTCCACTCTTGGTACGGTTGGAGAAATCAATATACGTGATCGTCTGGAAATAGCCTGTCAGACATCCGTCCATACAAGTCATCCAGGAACAGGATGAAACGAAAGCACCATTCAATACATCCATCTTAGACACCGTTATCTAAGACTTATACAATAGCCCTTGCACTTTACTCCGTCTTCAATTATCTTTGGCATACATGATTCGCAACTCTTATGCTAATACAGAGTGGTTCATTGGATAATAATCCAACCGGTCTCTCCATATTAACAACGTTAAAATGGTCAAAACTTCGATAGTTTGTGATTTAACTATCAAAGAAAAATACGTGTGCAAACAACGATATTATTTCCAGATGGAAATTTATATCGATCAAACATCATTTAACATTTATCTCCTTAGTTCATTTTTCATCTCCTGTTTCCCTATATTCAACATTTCTTATTTTCTAAATTTAGAAAATATATGTTATTACCATTGGAAAACATTTCCGAATATCTTGTTTTCTATATCAGAAAACATTTCTGGTTCTTATTTGGAAAACATTTCCAAAACTCCTTCATGTGACTTAGACAGATGTTTAAACAAACCATCGCGATGCCAACTCAAACCATTACGCTTATTAACTAAATTCCTTTAACCCACCTTCACTATCGAACCTTAACCATTCCTTAGTTAAAAATGAAGTCAATCAAGTTGGGGTAATACTACCTCTCAGACCTTAACTGAACAACGTTTCTAACCTTGAAATAGACAAAGTTCACCTTTTAATCCTTTAACAAACTTCCTTATGTAACTCTCTTTCGAATCATCTCTATTCGATAATTCTTTCCTTCGATAAGGTATATTCGATAACTCTATCCAATTTACTCTATTCAATTAACCCTTATCAATTAACTCAATGGACTATCGCTATTGGATTAACTCTATTTGATTTAACTCGAGTCGATAACTCCTTTAACTCTATTCGAATAAATCAAATTCGATTATGTAACGACCCGGATTTTCGGCGACTTTGGTTATCGACATAAGCACGATGTCGATAACCAAAACATCGAAAAATCCTGGTAATTATTGAAAGAAATTAGAGGGTGAGGAAAGATAAGATAGAAACTTAGAATAGAAGAAGAAGAACACAACATCAGAGTAACACGAGCCTCACAGTGGAACGAATAACATATAATATGTAACATAACTTTGAAATATAACAGTTATGTATACAATAGCACTTATCAGGGTACATCACTTACAACACAGCGGAAATAAACTATAGCTATATGATCCAGAAGCCTCCTGCTCCAGCTCTTCAAGTATATCTGTAAATCCCGACTACTGGACTGCCCGTACAAATTTAGGCACCCATGAGTTTAGGGAAAACAACAAAGTAAACTCCGGGTCAGTCATGGGACTGGTGTGAGTAAAATAGTTTAAACAGGTATATGAACAAGTAAACAATATCTCATAAGACCACGCCGCAGAACGGAACGGGTTTTTTCACTTATGAGAATCCAAAATATCTTTATATCAAAAACCTTTTGATATTATAATAATGTCTATGTACAAATAGATATCAACTAGCAGAAACGCTTTCATCTCACGTTCTACATATATAGTATACAATCAAAATCGCAAGCACGTATTGGATAATGGATTTCCAACTATGACAAAGTATGGAACCACCTTCCGATCAGTGTACTCTACGAACGATACACTGGAGTTCAACAAGAACATCCTGTAACTCAGCCACACATGACCGACCACTCATTTCGCTTGAGTGTATCGAATGTATATCACCAACGGTTGGGATCAGCAACCGTTCCCGTATATATATGGGACAGCATTGATAGATTTATGAAACAAATGAATATTCTCTAGATAGGTGATTATACACCCTACTTCGGTGCGACCGACTTAGCCATGCTACCTGCCCGATTTCTGTCATTTACCGGTTGATGAGGCTAGAAGCTACGCTTTATCATCATATCAAATTCATTTCGAATGCCACATTGTCAGATCCATCGAAAATCACTAATTGACGTCTACAACAATACATTATGTGTTAGCTAAGAGAAGTTTCCTTCTCCACTTCCACTCTTGGTATGATTGAAGAAATCAATGTACGTGACCTTTCTGGAAATACACTGTCAGACATTCATCTTCATATACTTAGAATGTCACATCGTCATACCCGCCAAATCACAAATTGACTTATTCAAAAATAACACGGGTATACAGCTAAGAGAAACGAATTCCTCCGCCACCAAACGTGAATACGTTTGAACAGATCAACTTACGCGATCCATTGGATATACTCTGTCAGACCTTCGTCCATACAAGTTGTCCTGGGACTGGACAAACTGAAGGCACTATTCAGTATATCCATCTTAGTCACTGTTATCTAAGACTTATACAACAGCCCTTGCATTTTACTCCGTCTTCAATTATCTTTGGCATATATGATTCGCAACGCTTATGCCAATACAGAGTGGTTCTTTGGATAATAATCCAACCAGTCTCTCCATATTAACAACGTTAAAATGGTCAAAAACATCGATAGTCTGTGAGTTAACTATCAAAGAAAAACAAGTGTGCAAACAACGATATTATTTCCAAATGGAAATTATATCGAACAAACATCATTTAACATTAATCTCTTTAGTTCTTTTATTTACTTATCTCCTGTTTCCCTATGTTCTAAATTCTTATTTTCTTTTATCAGAAAACATTTCTGATTCTCATTTGGAAAACATTTCCAAAACTCCTTTACGATCAAACCTTACCATTTCTTAGTTAAGAAGGAAGTCACTCAAGTTGGGGTATAATTACCTCTCAGACCTTAACTGAACAACGTTATAACTTCGAAATGGTCAAAGTTTATCTTTTAATCTTTAACAACTTCTTTACGCCTTTCTCGGATCCAATTTTACTAATCCACTTCTATATTTAAAACATTAGTTATAACGATAACATTATAATCCCTCCTTTCGAATTATCTAACTTTAATTATAACTTCTATTCTTATTAGTGAATAATTAACCTAACACTTATTTATTTATAAATAAATAAATCTCTATTTAAACACTGGAAAGTATAAGTACTTTCCCGAATTCGATATAAACGAATTCGCCGATTAACTCTCTTCGAGAAATCTCTATTTGATTAACTCTTCTTCGAATAACCTATATTCGATTAATTCCTTCCTTTCGAATATACTATATTTGATTACTCCTTCTCGAATAAACGATATTCGATAATCTCTCTTCGAATAACTAATATTCGATAACTCTTTCTTTTCAAATATCTCATATTTGAAAATCTCACTTTCGAATAAACTATATTCGATAATCTCTTTCCGAATGACTTTTATTCGATAAATCTCACTTCGATCAAACTATAATCGATAACTCCTTTCGATGAAACTAACATCGATAACTCCTTTCGATGAAACTAACATCGATAACTCCTTTCGATGAAACTAACATCGATTAATTTAACTCGACGAACTTAATTCGACTAACTCGACTAACTTAACTTACTTGGTTCGACCAATTCGATTCGATTAACTAGGCTCGAATAACTTGACTAACTTAACTCGACTTACTTGGTTCGACCAATTTGATTCGATTAACTAGGCTCGACTAACTTGACTAACTTAACTCGACTTACTTGGTTCGACCAATTCGATTCGATTAACTAGGCTCGACTAACTTGACTAACTTAACTTGACTCGACTAAATCGACTTACTTGGTTCGACCAATTCCATTCGATTAACTAGGCTCGACTAACTTAACTAACTTAACTCTACTTACTTGGTTCGACCAATTCGATTCGATTAACTAGGCTCGACTAACTTGACTAACTTAACTCGACTTACTTGGTTCGACCAATTCGATTCGATTAACTAGGCTCGACTAACTTGGTCGAACCACCGAATCAACTCAACTTATTTAACTTAACTTATTTCTCAACTCGATCAACTCGATTAACTCCTATCGAATAACTAATATTCGATTAAACTCCATTCGCTTGACTCTAGATCGCAACGATCACAATGGTTACGCCTGACTCCCTCAGGAAACATCCGACCGCTGTAGGCTATTTACAACCCTGCGAATTACGCTAGTAGTCGTACAAGATGACAACTTTACCCTGAATACTATGTTTGACTAACTCTGTCTCAAATAACTATATTTGATTAACTCTAGTTCGTTTTAACTCTAATCGATTAACTCTAACTAATTAACTCCAACTGGTTAACTCTAACTGATTAACTCTAACTGGTTAACTCTATTTGACTAACTTGACTTGACTAACCCCTTTCGAATAACATATTCGATTAACTAACTTTCGAATACCATATTCGATTAACTAACTTCGAATACCATATTCGATTAACTCCTTTCGAATGTCTGTATTCGATTAACTAACTTCGAATACCATATTCGATTAACTCCTTTCGAATGTCTATATTCGATTAACTAACTTCGAATACCATATTCGATTAACTAACTTCGAATACCATATTCGATTAACTCCTTTCAAATGTCTATATTCGATTAACTTAATTCACTTTATAAAGATTTCCTTTTTATAATGTTTTATTCATTTGAAAAGATTTACTTTTAAATAACGGTTCTACACTTTAAAAATGATTTCCCTTTTATAACGTTTCCTTTTCAATTCTATTTGTAAATGGTTTACAAATATTTCCTTTTCAAATTTATTCTTGAAATATTCTAACTCCTTAAATTCTCTGAAAAATTCGCCATAACCTCCTTTGTAACGGGAGCATCGGGAAAATCCCCAAACCCGCCACACAGGCCTTTCCATTCAAAAAGAAAATGATTTGAAATTTTATCCTTTATGAATATCTCCTATTTATAAATATTCCAATTTATAAACATTTCTTATTTATAAATATTCCACTTTATAAATATCTCTTATTTATAAATATCCCATTTTATAATTATTCTATTTTCAATATCACTTTGAAAATCCCCTTATCAACATTTCGTATGTTATGGTATTCAATCAGATCAAATCACGATGTTCAATATCGTCCAAGCACATATAATCGTCCACAGATTTTATATCACATCATATAACAATATATGAAAAACAATAAAATAACTGTTGAGGAATCCAGTCGGATTCCACCAACCTGTTTCCCTGCATCACAGATGTTAGACAATAGAATAACATCGATTTCACTTCACTGTTAAATATTCTGATAAACAGAATCGACATATAGATATTTAACAGTTTATATATATATATATATACATATATATAATATTTCTACTAACTGACTAGCAGTTCAATCAAACAATCAACACACAATCAATCAGTCAATATTTAACAGTTCTAAAAAATACAACATGAAAATATAAACTGTTCAGAGTTAGTGGGATTTACTCACTTTGGCGCGTTAGCCGTTAAATAACGGTTTGCGTTATTTGATTCAGTTGGACAATTTATTTTCGCCATAAATTCGCACGAGCCCCAATCCACTCCCAGTCAGTTCCTGGTGTAGTGTCCGTCCATTCGATCCCAACGCAACTTATTATTCGTCAATCTGATACCGTATGTAGAAGATACGTATTTTAGAAGTTTGGATACATTATTAAATCTAAATTAAAACTAAATAAACTTAATTGGGCCTTCACCTCTTTTCTCTTCCTACTTCACCGTGGCCCAAAGCCTTCACCCACCAACCCGTTGATCTGCTACTGCCTTTCTTCCTTAATCGACACTCCAGGCAACCTCAACCTTTCACTGCCGATTCTTTCTCTGCCAATCACTCATCCGTTCATCCCTTATAATTTCAACAAAAATGTCCATTGATCCTCCTTCGAACCCTTTATCACCCAGCACTGAAATCATCAAACTCGAAATCCTTTATTTCGATTGAGTTCCGAAGCCATACGCTGAGAACAGCGAACCCGACTGTCATCGTATTTCACCACAACCCCACAGTCCATGCCAAATCAAACACTGAACTCAAAAACCAACCTCAAAACTCGAATTGATCCTCGGAAACTCCAATAACTCTAACCCTAAATCGAACTGAAATGTATACGGTTCCAGGAATTTTCGTCGAGCTCAACTTGAGGTACAGGGAATCGAAGTGTTTGGTTTGAGGAGTCCTATGCATTCAAGATTTTCGAATTACATCATGTATTTGATTTTAGAGAATTTTTTGAAGATGGTTCTCTCTTTTTATTTGATTTTGAATTTGATTTTCGAGGTCCGACTTTTGTTTCTGGAAGAACAAAATAACCAGCGGCGCAAATTGCTGGTTATTGACCAACCTAGAAAATGAAATTAGGTTTTGGAGGGGTTAAGGGGGGGTATTTATAGGATAACAAAATATCTAGATATTTTTTTATTAATATTTTAATATTTTTTTTTTATATTATCCGTTTTTACCCTTCTAAAAATCCGTGTGATCATCCACAGTATTCAAAAATCACGAAACTGGACCTGCAGCTACAGTTCGACATTACGGTCCCAACGAAACTGGTTTCGTCAAATTCTGACTCTATTTGCTCACACATCGTATTTTTAACCATCGAAATACTGATTGTTTTTCACTCTAAAAATCTGTACGACCACACAGTGACTCTAAAAATCACGAAACTTGACACCTAGCAATAATTTAACATTGCGGATCCAACAAAATTAGTTTCGTCGAATTCCGAGGTCGTTTGCAAAACCGGCTATTTTTAAAGCTCTGAATGACCCATTTAAATATATAAATATATTTATATATAAATATAATTAAATATAATTAAATTAAATATAAATAAATAAATTTATATTCTTGTATATATTCACACCAGAATACCATACAGCTCTACTGGGATTTATAACTTGATATTTCAAATCCCGATTAAATCGATATTCGATTTAAATTGAATTTCCTTTTAAAAATATAAATAATTCCTTTATAAATTATAAAGGAATTCCACAGCAACTTTTCTGAAATTTGATTTGGACGTATCTCAAAATCTATACGACGAAATCCCGATTTTTCTCTTCCACTAGAAAGATATACTCCATCAGCTCCACACGTTTCTTGTTTCACAGAAATCTGGTTTAAAACGAATCCTGTACATTCAGTTGAAGTTCAAATCGCCAAATAGCGAACTGCCGCATCGTTACGCGCTCTATTTTAATTATATTATAATTATACGTTCAAACTGTTGTCGATTGAATATATTCGTCGATATAATTCAACTCTAAGATGAATTAAATCTAAGGGACGATCCCATTCACAGAATATTGTGATTTTCAATATTTTTGATTATTACTGAATTAAATATATTATTTAATTTATTATTTTAATTAAATATTCCATATTATTTAATTCCACGACCATAAATCCTTTAATTCACCATTTATATAATTAAATAAATTAATTATAATACCTCTGCCAATGCGGGTCATTACATTCTTCCCCACTTAAAATAATTTCGTCCTCGAAATTGCTAAGTTAGAGGACGACCCTATCTATTTGGTAAAAGCTTATCTGTTACCCCTTATCTCTGGTTTTCAACTGAACCAACAAATATCGATTTCAATATTAATTCCTTCCGACTAACTAAAATTTTCCAAAATTCTGAAAATTTTCTAACACTTTTAATTTTCGAAAAATTTCGCCAGCACCTCCTTTGTACTGGTCAATAGCTCAAACTCCAACTCGCCTCTCTGGGCCTTCTTCAACCCAAAAGAAAATCAAAACGCCAAACGGCTTGCCAATTCGGCTCATAAATTCCAAACTCATATAAAATATAAACTTGTACCTTTTTGTTGGGCATATCATTATATCCCTACCATCTGTTATCAACTCGGCATATACAAATGCCATCCTAATCAAACTCAATCACTTTTATATCGTCAAACCAAATCATTCGCTTATACTCAAGTCGAATCCCATTTTCAATTTCAAGTTTCATCCTTGATTTTCAAATCCTAAGTCCAACTAAATTTCAAATTCTACTTAACTTAGTTCAAGTTAAATTTCAATTTATTTTTACCATCTCACTTTGTTTAACTTCATAAGTTAAATTTAAATTCCAAAACTTAAATTCCTGGGTAAATTTCAAATCAATTTGAAATCATACTGCCAATTCAAAACCTTTGAATTTCTAAACACTTGTTTTCTCAAAACAATTCGAATCAAAATCTCTGGTAGTAATCCACCACATAGAACTCGAAAATCACACCGATGATACTGCGCAGTCATCATCGGAATTATTTTCCAGCGACCCAATTGATTTCAATACTATATCATTTCAAAACCCTTACTAAATACATCCATTTTGAAAACATCTCAAAATCTCCCAGGAACTTAAAATTTCCTTATTTTAATTCCAAATCTGATTTAAATTCATATTTAATTCATCTTATTTCATATACTATACTTATATGATTCTGATTGGTTATATATAACCATTTCACTTTATAATCTCATTCGATTATAATTACAACCAATATATCTAATATATGATAATATATTACATATCCATACTGTGTCGGTCCATCGTATTCAAGTATTTATTTACTCCTACCGATACAGTGGATTAAACTGATCGACCAGAACACATAAACAACTCAACCAATGAATCTCCACAATATAAAACCATTTTTATATCAAATACAAATACGCACTCGTATATATACACTCAACTCAATCTAGGGTATTACTAACCCTATCTCTACCGAGTCACGCCACGGAGCCAAGTAATTCTTAACTTAAGCTCTGATACCAACTGTAACGACCCGAATTTTCGGCGACTTTAGTTATCGACATAAGCACGATGTCGATAACCAAAACATCGAAAAATCCTGGTAATTATTGAAAGAAATTAGAGGGTGAGGAAAGATAAGATAGAAACTTAGAATAGAAGAAGAAGAAGAACACAACATCAGAGTAACACGAACCTCACAGCGGAACGAATAACATATAATACATAACATAACTTTGAAATATAACAGTTATGTATACAATAGCACTTATCAGGGTACATCACTTACAACATAGTGGAAATAAACTATAGCTATATGATCCAAAAGCCTCCTGCTCCAGCTCTTCAAGTATATTTGTAAATCCCGACTACCTGACTGCTCGTACAAATTTAGGCACCCAAGAGTTTAGGGAAAACAACAAAGTAAACTCCGGGTCAGTCATGGGACTGGTGTGAGTAAAATAGTTTAAACAGGTATATGAACAAGTAAACGATATCTCATAAGACCACGCCGCAGAACGGAACGGGTTTTTCCCTTATGAGAATCCAAAATATCTTTATATCAAAAACCTTTTGATATTATAATAATGTCTGTGTACAAATAGATATCAACTAGCAGAAACGCTTTCATCTCACGTTCTACATATATAGTATACAATCAAAATCGCAAGCATGTATTGGATAATGGATTTCCAACTATGACAAGGTATGGAACCACCTTCTGATCAGTGTACTCTACGAACGATACACTGGAGTTCAACAAGAACATCTTGTAACTCAGCCACACATGACCGACCACTCATTTCGCTTGAGTGTATCGAATGTATGTCACCAACGGTTGGGATCAGCAACCGTTCCCGTATATATATGGGATAGCATTGATAGATTTAAGAAACAAATGAATATTCTCTAGATAGGTGATTATAAACCCTACTTCGGTGCGACCGACTTAGCCATGCTGCCTGCCCGATTTCTGTCATTTACCGGTTGATGAGGCTAGAAGCTACGCTTTATCATCATATCAGATTCATTTCGAATGCCTCATTGTCAGATCCATCGAAAATCACTAATTGACGTCTACAACAATACATTATGTGTTAGCTAAGAGAAGTTTCCTTCTCCGCTTCCACTCTTGGTATGGTTAAAGAAATCAATGTACGTGACCTTTCTGGAAATACACTGTCAGACATTCATCTTCATTTACTTAGAATGTCACATCGTCATACCCGCCAAATCACAAATTGACTTATTCAAAAATAACACGGGTATACAGCTTAGAGAAACGAATTCCTCCGCCACCAAACGTGAATACGTTTGAACAAATCAACTTACGCGATCCAGTGGATATATTCTGTCAGACCTTCGTCCATACAAGTTGTCCTGGGACTAGACAAACCGAAGGCACTATTCAGTATATCCATCTTAGTCACTGTTATCTAAGACTTATACAACAGCCCTTGCATTTTACTCCGTCTTCATTTATCTTTGGCATATATGATTCGCAACGCTTATGCCAATACAGAGTGGTTCTTTGGATAATAATCCAACTGGTCTCTCCATATTAACAACGTTAAAATGGTCAAAAACTTCGATAGTCTGTGAGTTAACTATCAAAGAAAAAGAAGTGTGCAAACAACGATATTATTTCCAGATGGAAATTATATCGAACAAACATCATTTAACATTAATCTCTTTAGTTCATTTATTTACTTATCTCATGTTTCCCTATGTTCTAAATTCTTATTTTCTTTTATCAGAAAACATTTCTGATTCTCGTTTGGAAAAAATTTCCAAAACTCCTTTACGATCAAACCTTACCATTTCTTAGTTAAGAAGGAAGTCACTCAAGTTG
This sequence comes from Allium sativum, assembly GCA_030737875.1. NCBI lineage: Eukaryota > Viridiplantae > Streptophyta > Magnoliopsida > Asparagales > Amaryllidaceae > Allium > Allium sativum. The sequence goes on from CM060913.1 coordinate 75,925,829, forward strand.
GGGTATAATTACCTCTCAGACCTTAACTGAACAACGTTATAACTTCGAAATGGTCAAAGTTTATCTTTTAATCTTTAACAACTTCTTTACGCCTTTCTCGGATTCAATTTTACTAATCCACTTCTATATTTAAAACATTGGTTATAACGATAACGTTATAATCCCTCCTTTCGAATTATCTAACTTTAATTATAACTTTTATTCTTATTAGTGAATAATTAACCTAACACTTATTTATTTATAAATAAATAAATCTCTATTTAAACACTGGAAAGTATAAGTACTTTCCCGAATTCGATATAAACGAATTCGCCGATTAACTCTCTTCGAGAAATCTCTATTTGATTAACTCTTCTTCGAATAACCTATATTCGATTAATTCCTTCCTTTCGAATATACTATATTTGATTACTCCTTCCTGAATAAACGATATCCGATAATCTCTCTTCGAATAACTAATATTCGATAACTCTTTCTTTTCAAATATCTCATATTTGAAAATCTCACTTTCGAATAAACTATATTCGATAATCTCTTTCCGAATGACTTTTATTCGATAAATCTCACTTCGATCAAACTAACATCGATAACACCTTTCGATGAAACTAACATCGATAACTCCTTTCGATGAAACTAACATCGATAACTCCTTTCAATGAAACTAACATCGATTAATTTAACTCGACGAACTTAACTCGACTAACTTAACTTACTTGGTTCGACCAATTCGATTCGATTAACTAGGCTCGACTAACTTGACTAACTTAACTCGACTTACTTGGCTCGACCAATTCGATTCGATTAACTAGGCTCGATGTAACGACCTAGATTTTTGACCATTTAGTCTAATAATTTGAAAATGTTTTTTTTTTATATTGTTTTGGAATTTTAAATGGTTTAATTTCAATAATTTGGAATATTTTATTAATATAATAATATTTTATTCCGAAATGGTATAAATTTAGTGGATCTGCAATATTATGTGAACTGGCAGTATAAAAGGATAAATTTTGAATTTAAAAATAGTACGTTTACAAAGGAAGTAGTAGCTAACAAACTCGGATTTCTATGAAATCAGTTTCATTAAATCCGAAATGATGAAATTAGGTAACCAACCAAGTTACGTCAAAAATGGCATCCGTATGTGAAAAAGAAAAAAAGAAAAGGCCAAAATTTGAACTAAATTTTGACGGTAATTGGAATTTGCTAATGCTAACGGCAAAACTGGAACCTGAGACCTATCCAGGAAAATTCTAAACATAGGATATTAGCTATATATGAAGTCTAGGAAAATCCTATAATGGATATAGAAAGTTATTAAGGAAACAAAATTTAAATAAATTATTTGAAAATCTAAACGAACTCCGATTTTTGATTTGAATACATAGGATTGAAGTACGTTAAAAACAGGACCAGATGGTGGAAGAATTTCTGAAAACCGTTATCGTTTGATACTTCAACATGAGACCGGAAGGTGTTGAAACTAACACAAAACACTATTTTGAATTTGAATTTAAATTATTTGAATGTTCAAACGAGTTCGAATTTGAAATATTTTTATATATTATTGAAGAGCAAGAAAAATTGAACAACATGGTTGAAAAAGATTTTGGATAAGGTATCAATAAGTAAGTCAAATTAACGTCCGAATAGGGTTGAGAAAACACACTTTACTATTCATAAATTATTAAATTTATTAATAATTTAATTAATTTAAGGATTAATCCTAGCCATCCATTTTCGACCGTTGGATTCGCACCACCTCAGCAATCCATGTGACTCCTTCGGCTATAAATAGCCCCCCCCCCCTTAATTTTAAACTCACTCCTCCTCCTCCTCTTTCAAGCTTTGGCAATGGCAGAAATAGTAATAAAATAATAGAAAATAGGGAAAAGGAAGAAAGGGAGAAAGGAGGGCAAGATGGGGAGCTAGGGACTCTTAGGCAGAGGCTGGGGCTTCACGGGGTAAATTTTTAAATAATATTTATTTATTTATTTATTTTGGTAATATATATATATATATATATATATTATAATTAAAATAGAATTTGTAAAAATAAATATCGGAACATTCTAAGGGTGATAGAGAGGATAGTGTCTAAGGCTTGAGTTTGGAAAATATAGTTTCCTGCTCTCCCTGGCTATCCCTAACTGATCCGACGGATGGGATGGTTAATTTAAATTTAAATTTAAAATTAAATTAAATTTGAATTAAATTTGAATTTAAAATAGACCAGGGGCAGTTTCGTAATTTTTAACTATAAACTTTAAAAGCTTATAACTTTTCCAAAACAAGTCGGATTTCCACATAACAAGGACCGTTGGATTCTTATCGAAAAATACATTAAAATGAGTTACAGCAGATTTTTGATCCGGGTTATAATTTTTAAGTTATAATTAAATGAATATTTTTAAATATTTTATTTTGAAATTAAATTTAATTAATATTAAAATGGTTTTTCAATTTTAAAAACTGGATATGGTTAGAGATGGGAAAGTAGGATTTTTTTAGAGGGGCAGGGAAGGTAATTTGGCTAATAACGCAACTAGGAATTAATTAAGATAAAAATAATTTAATTAATTAAATATATATTCATTAAAATTAGGTAAATATTGTAAATAGCATAACTTTTGCATACGTTAACGAAATTTAACGAAACAAGATCTGTTGGAATCGCAGGGACGAGACCTACCCGATGACACTAACTAGGAGTCATTCTGACGCTGTTGAAAATTCAGCTAATTTTGGACGGTCGTCACAAATTAAATGCAACAAACGCATCAACCGTCGACCAAAACAAACTCTGGTGAGTTAGTTCTCACACCTTCTGAAATTCTGTTATGTGGTAAATTCATATTAAAATATAATTTACCTTTGAATTGGTTGATTGTTTGTTGTTGACTGTTATGGTTGATTGGATGTTGTTAATTAGATTTAATCGATCATATGAAATTTATTTCATATATTATTATGAAATGTTTAACGAGCTGTGATGCAGGGCAGAACAGGTTGGAGGGATCCGACCGGATTCCTCAAATATTTTATATATTGTTTGTTTGTTTATATTGTTGATATTGAACTGATTTAACCCCATGTGGTTGTGAAACTTGTTTGAGTGTGATGGTCAAACAGATATTCCCCGTATTGTGTTTAAAATCAACTGACAATGTTGATTTGGAAATTGGCAGTGAATGGCCATAAACATGTTGTTTTCACGTCGTTCGACCGTTCGGTGAAACGACACTGTTTAAAGTTATTAATTATTTTATAATTAAATTGAAGTTTTTCACTCATTTTAGATGAGTAATTAAATGGGAAATTTATAAATATATATATTAAATCAAGTTTATAAAAGAAAATATTTAAGTGGTTTAGACCAGTTTTAAAAGCAGAAAGTTTAGAAACCACCTAAGGGTGGAAAAATAGGATAATTGTTTTTAAAACAATTAAATTATGGTTTTAAATTTGTTTAAGTCATTTGATTTACTTTAAAAGGGTTTTTTTTACCCAAACGAAGGCGTAAAGGTTAAAAGAGTGTTTTTGAGTGAAACAGAAAAATTGGAATAAGAAATTTCAACGCAAAGAAAATTACATACAATATTTTGTGTTGAATATTGATAAAAGGATCTGTGGAAATGCGATCTAAGTTAAAAGGATTTTAAACCAAAGCGATGGCTAAAATGAAATGCAAGGGAAAACACATACCGTTGGTTTGTGTTAAATGTTGATAAATGAATGTTTGAATAAAATCCAAGTTAAATGGATCTTATTGTAAAGAAAGGAGTAAGCAGATTTTGATCCAAGATAAAGTATAATATAAGAATGCTCGTAAATGGAAATAGATTATTTGACGAATGACTTTTGTTATAAATCCAAGTAATATAAGTGAAATAAGATTTAAAGTTAAAAGTGGGGTTTGTGGACTTTACTTAATCAAATGAATTAAGTAAAAAGATTTTATTCGAAGTGGATTTCAAATGAAAGGAATGGGTTAATAAGTTTTCGATAAATTCAAACCAAAGTGAAATAAGAGTGTATAAAGGGGTTTGTAACCCAAGTGTGCAAACGGGCTTTGGAAATGGAATTGGTAAGTAGGTATTATGATTTAAAAAGGATTTTCCTTAATTGACTAATTAAGTAAAAGAGCACTCAATTGAAGCGAAATGAATAAAGGAGATGCTAAATAGGTTAGTAGTAATTAAAGTGATGGTTTGTAATCGAAATTCAAGTAGAAGTGATTAGATGACAATAAGTGGTTGAAAGAGCAATAAGAGTTTTATAAAAGGGATTATAACTCAAGTTTTCAAAACAAGATTTGTAAATGGGAATTGATTATGGGGCGTGGGTTTTTTATATAAAACCAAAGGTATAAGTGAAATAATATTCCAAGTTTAAAAGTGACATTTATTCAAGAATTACTTAATTAAGGGAATTATGTAAAAAGGGATTATTAAATGATGATTTCAAATATGAGAAATGGTTTAAAACCATATTCGAAATCAAGATGGTAGACGAGATTTGAATATCGATGGTTAAGTGACGAACTGGTATTATTCTGGGATAAGGACGTTGTCGATCAAGGTCTAAGAGGTAAATAGAATACCCCAACTTGAACGGCTTCGTTATTATCAAAGAATGGTATTGGTTTGAAACGAGTGAATGGTGTTGTGATTTACGTGATGTCCCATACGTGGAGTATTGAAAATGAAGGCGAGAATTTGGAAATATGAATATAAATAAGAATATTGATTTCAAATTATATTGAATATTTGTTTATTCAATTAGAGTTGATCGAATATAGTATTTGAAATAGAGTTAATCAAACATGATTATTCAGGCAGAGTTGCCATTGCGTACGACTGCTAGCGTAATTCGCAGGGCTGCAGATAGCCTACGGCGGTCGGATGTTTTCTGAGGGAATCAGGCGTAACCATTGTGATCGCTGCGATCTAGAGTCAAGCGAATGGGGTTAAGTCGAGTATTAGTTAATCGATAGGAGTAATCAAGTCGAGTTAGTCAAGTTAGAGTTAAGTCAAATATTAGAGTTGATTAACGATTTTGTCAAATATATTTAAACAGGCCAAGTCATGCCAAATACTGAATCATAAAACTCATTGTGTTCACACTATTGATTTTGATAGTTAAAACACCGACTATCAAATCTGACCAAATACGATTGTTGGTATGGAAAGACCGGGATCGAATTTATATTCAAAAACCATTCCGACCAACAAATACGTGAAGACGTCGATTGAAGACGGAGCAAGTGAAGACCGTGGATCTTCATAAGCGGAAGGACTACTGGTCGAATCTCTCTGGCTTGCAACCAGAGTTATTCGATTTGTGATTCTGTCGTGGTTGAATCCACGGGTTGCAAGGACTACTCGCTACTGATCCATGGGGTGATTCCTATATGAGATGCAGTAGGAGGGTGCCTTCAGTTCATCCTGTTCCTGGAGGACTTGTATGGACGAGTGTCTGACAGAGTATTTCCAAAGGGGTCACGTACGTTGATTTCTCCAAACGTACCATAGTTGATGGCGGAGAAATGGTTTTCTCTAGCCAAATAACTAGAGTATTTTTGTGGACGTCTATTAGTGATATCGGATGGATCTGACGATGTGGCATTCAAAGTGAATGGTGGCCAGATGTTCGAAGAGAGGAATTCTAGCCTCAAGCCTCATCAACCGGAAAATGACAAAAATTGGGCAGGCAGCATGGCTATGTGGGTCGCTACCATTAGTGTGTATAATCACCTATCTAGAGAAATTCCTTTTGCTTCTTTAATCTATATTCGATGCTGTCCCTTTACGGGAGACGGTGGTTTGAGCCCAACCGTCGGTGGTATACATTCGATACACTCAAGCGAAATGAGTGGTCGGTCATGTGAGGGCCGGGTTGCAAGACGTTCTTGTTGAACCCAGTGTATTCGCCTCTAGAGATATACGTGCGGAAGGTGGTCCCATACTTGATCATAGTTGGAATCCAATATCCAATAAGCGCCCGCGGTTTTCGATTGTATACTATATATTGGGAGTGTGAGATGCAAGTGTTCCTCTAGATTGTTATTTACTTGTATTTAGGAATTATGATAATATCATATCAAGTTATGATTTTAAAAAATGGTTTGGGTTATAGTAAGATAAAAACCGTCCGTGTTTATGTGTGGGCTGGTCTTACAATTATCCCTTTGATTTCAGAAAGGATTTTCCAAAGTTAAACAAGTGTGTGTGTTGTGAATTTATCACTGATAGTATTCCAGACTGACCCGGTGTATTTTGTTTTAAATCAAATGTGCTCGGGTCAGACCGAGTATGTTCCAGGTTAGGTTTCGCTTGGAGTTTCAGGTGCTAGAAGCAGGTGGCTTCACCGCTAGTATATAAAGCTATTATTCCGCTGTGATTGATATATGCTGTACTCTGATGATTGGTATGTATATACAGTTTTTGTATAAAGGATTTGTGATATTATAATTTATTCGTTCCGCTGTGAGATTCTGACGTGTTCTTCTTCTTTCTTTCTATTCTCAACCTCTAAATTCTTTCTCATGACAATTTGGGGGTTCGATACTTGGGTTACGATACGGGTTTATGTATTGTTGTCGAGAATTCGAACGTCGACTTTTTTCCCCGGGTCGTTACAGTGGTATCAGAGCTGGTTGCTTAATTGGTACAGATGATAGGGGGTTCTCGCTTCGCGTTTGGTGGCGAACGGGAGACTCTTACCCCTACATCTCCCGACAATGTGGGTTGGTCGAGTCGAGAGGCTGGCCGTAAAAGCAGTTCTGAGGTATCTCTGTAGTGCCACGCTGGGAGGTTAGCCCAGTGGTTGATGGTTGCAAAGCCTAGACCCACTACAGTTGGTATCAGAGCTATTGGTTTAGAGATAACCTTGGCTCTGTGGTGCGACTTAATAGAGATGGGGTTAGTAACACCCTAGATTGAGTCTGAGTGTATATACGAGAGAGCGTATTTGTATTTTGATATAAAATTATTTTTGAAATTATTTTTACCCAATTTATTTTATAATAAATAAAGGTAAAGATTATTATAGTATGGGAAAATTGTTTGGATTTGTTGATTGTGTGATATGCTGAATTGTGTTGATGGATGCTCGAATATAAATCTGAACCAGAATAGGGTTGGTTGAAACAAATCTGGAAATAATTAAATTGACCAATCAATCCTGATTCAAATAATTTTGAATGGGTAATCAAATAATCCAATTCAGGGAAATAAATCCGAATGGATAGTTATAGTAATAAAGGAAGTAATTATGAATAATAAATCCCGTGTGGATTGAACTGTGTGTGGAATGAGTTGATAGGAAATTATATGGATGTTTTAAACATAACTGACCTTGTGTGATAGCTGATGAATTTGTTTGAGTTGAGAACAGGTGCAAGTGCCAGTTCAGCTTTAAAATCCATCCAAGGGAGAAATTTTGGAGTTAATTAAATCCAATTGGAGTAGAGCTGCATAAAAAGTAAGCAGGCTCGAATATAAAATTATAGCTTATCGCGTAATAACGCTCGCCAAAAGGTACGCCTACACCAATATTAAATTTTTGGTTTTGTTTGAGTTTTGAGTTTGATTTTTGATTTTTCCGACCATGAGAGTCAAGGAATATCTATTTCTTGATCCTGCGATATTGCAGATGGTCCTCCGTACAGGGGAGACTCTGCCAAAAATTTTCCAAAATTTAAGGTATTGGAATATTTTTGAAATTTTGATTAGTTGAAATAAATTGCTTTTAAAACTGATTGGATTAATTTTGAAAATAAAATCGATTTTTAATTAAATATATTTGTAAAGATAGTGGATTTGCAACATTCTTTTTGCCTTAGCAATTTCGGGGACGAAATTATTTTAAGGGGGAAGGAATGTAACGGCCCAGATTTTTGACCATTTAGTTTAATAATTTGAAAATGTTTTTTTTATATTGTTTTGGAATTTTAAATGGTTTAATTTCAATAATTTGGAATATTTTATTAATATAATAATATTTTATTCTGAAATGGTATAAATTTAGTGGATCTGCAATATAATGTGAACTGGCAGTATAAAAGGATAAATTTTGAATTTAAAAATAGTACGTTTACAAAGGAAGTAGTAGCTAACGAACTCGGATTTCTATGAAATCAGTTTCATTAAATCCGAAATGATGAAATTAGGTAACCAACCAAGTTACGTCAAAAATGGCATCCGTATGTGAAAAAGAAAAAAAGAAAAGGCCAAAATTTGAACTAAATTTTGACGGTAATTGGAATTTGCTAATGCTAACGGCAAAACTGGAACCTGAGACCTATCCAGGAAAATTCTAAACATAGGATATTAGCTATATATGAAGTCTAGGAAAATCCTATAACGGATATAGAAAGTTATTAAGGAAACGAAATTTAAATAAATTATTTGAAAATCTAAACGAACTCCGATATTTGATTTGAATACATAGGATTGAAGTACGTTAAAAACAGGACCAGATGGTGGAAGAATTTCTGAAAACCGTTATCGTTTGATACTTCTACATGAGACCGGAAGGTGTTGAAACTAACACAAAAAACTATTTTGAATTTGAATTTAAATTATTTGAAAGTTCAAACGAGTTCGAATTTGAAATATTTTTATATATTATTGAAGAGCAAGAAAAATTGAACAACATGGTTGAAAAAGATTTTGGATAAGGTATTAATAAGTAAGTCAAATTGTAACGACTTGGATTTTTCGGCCATTTGATTAGAATATTTAAATTTATTTTAAATATTTTATTTGGAATTTACTATCGAATTCATTAATTAAACAACGAATGAGCATTTATATTTATATTTAAATTTATTATAAAACGAACTCGAAACAACGCGGTAGTTCGTGAAATTGAATTTCAACTTCAATTGACTATACAGAATTCGTTTTAAGTCGGATTTCGGTGAAACAAGAGACGTTGGAATCGTTTTGATAATATTTTTCTAATGGAGGAGAAAAATCGAGTTTTCGTATTATAGATTTTATTTTACGTCCAAATCAAAATTTCAAATAGTCGCTATAGAATCGTAAATCGACCATAACAGTTTATTTGAAATAACTGCATACTGGATTCAAATTTAGACGAGGTTCTTTTGAGGCGTAGTTATAATTTAATTTTTAGAATTTTACTGTAATTTTTAATTCGCAAAATAAGCAACTTTTTGTTTGGAGTATTTTGCACCCTATATCAACATTTTGGGGTTTCACAATAAAAGTTAAAGTACCAATATTATTATATTTTTGGGACCATGGTACGTCTCTTGACACGACCGTATTCTTATTTTTGTCTGTAGCGGCTGGGATATGAAAGTAATTTTTACGGAATGCGGTACACTTAAACTTTAAAACATAAATATATACTGACGCTAAAAACTAAACATCTCAAACATACACCTTTCATATCAACTTTATATCTCAAATCACCAAATGTTTATCTAAGGACAGACAAGCAAGTGGCATAATAAACAAAAAGGTGTGTTGAGTCTTAAATATGCGAGGTACAGTAATTTGAAATTTTATTTTCTGTCGTTTCACATATATCTCCTTACCTATGACCTCTTCCGCAAGTCTATAACATGTCTTCTCTAAATATGCAACTTATAGTAGCAGGAACCAAATCCTACCCTATATATATTGTAGCAAGCAGTGAAGAGTCCAAATCTAATAAATAAATACACATGCTAACCTATATATGCCAGCCTACCACTCTCGCATGTGCCATGCTAATTGAGTCACAGCAATAGAAATGACCACTGCCACCCTATCCTACCTCGGCTACGTTTGCCTTGCTGGTCAAATAATTTGCGTGTGCTCCAAACGAGTGAAACCGTGGTGGCCAAGATTTGCCTTGCCTACCAAACCAATTACTTGATGGCCAATCTTTCCCCAACTATAAGTATAGCCTACATATTCGTTTTTCCCTAGCCAAACAAAAAAATGGGGTAAATCACAAAAACTCGAGTACTCTCTCTTCAATAATAGACCCAACAAAAAAAAAAAAAAAACTTTTAAATCACAATTTATATTTCAATCCACGAGCAGGGGAAAGAACGCAGCTATGGTGTTTTGCCGAGAGGTTTGGTACTACGGTGATGGGTCTTCTTTTCAGTTGGAGTGCTGCAGTGGTTATTGTCTAAGGGTGTCGTGGACATTGAAGTGGGGCCGAGCGTTCTGAGGAGAGGTTAGACCAAGAAGGAACGGTGTGACTACTGAAGAATGTTGAGCAGGGGGGAAATAAAGTGGAGGACGCATGTGATGAGTTTAGTGGTGGCATGCAAGGGACGTTGGGGATGTGCGGCAGAAGTGTTTGAAGTGAATGGGTACAGTGTGTTTTGCATGGTGTGGAGGGACGGTGGAGGTAAGGGTACCGTGGAGTGTTGCTGTATGGTTCGTGAAAGGGTAGTAGGAGGAGTGAGAACATGAGTCTATACAGGGACTGTTTACTGGAGTATGATTCGTATGGTGTCAGGAGTGTAGTGCACGTGATATATGGGTTCAAGAGGGATGAGTTTAAAGAAATGGAGCAAAACAGCGGAACCTGGAGGGAGCACCATGCTGCTGTGCAGGTTCGGAAGGAATTGGAATCAATCGAGATTCTATTTAATTTTAAACGTCGGTTTAAAATTAAATGGGATAACGCGGCGACCGTCAATCAAAAATAAGGTGAGTTTATTCTCACACATTTCTGAAATACTTGGATGTGTTAAATTCATATAATTTAATTGGTTGATTGGTTGCCTTGGATGCCTATGGTTGCTTTAACGATTGACGTTAATTATATTATCGTTGCTAAAATATCTCTATGTACTGATATGAAAGATTTTAATGGTCTGTGTTGCAGGGAAGAACAGGTAGGAGGAACCAAACCGGTTCCTCAAACATTTAATATGCTGTTATTTTATATTTTATATGAACTGTTTGAGACCAGTTGGCTGTAAAACCCTGTTGGTTGTTGTTTGTGGTTGCGCTTGAATCAATACACGGTATTGATTATAAAAATTAGCAGACGGCCTAGGGATACACTGTTTATAAAGATCGATTCACCATGAGGTGAATCGCTAGAAACAAAGTTAGGGAATTTATTTTATAACCGACAATATATTTTTAAATATATAGTTCTAAAAAAAAAAAAAAACTGACAACATCTATATATTGATTGGTTTAACCAGGAATTTACATTTTCGTACCAAATCTACCGTGCGCGAAGCACGTGCTTATTAAGTTATTTGTAAATGATTATATTTCACGAATTCAAGTGGCCAGATTTGACGTAACAATTAGAATGGGTTTATATTGATTGGAATCAAAGTGAATAAAATTATTTATATTGATTAATTGTTAAATGACAAGACCAATAAAGATTGATTACGTTTAAAGTTGAACAGTTAGCGACGTTAACTGGAATTCTTCATTTAATTAGTTCACTAATTTAATATGGATAGTTAATGGTAACACCAACCATGTTATTTTGATAGCAAAGTTGAAGGATGATTTTTATTTATTTAATAATAATCAAATGGGATTGCTTAAATTAAATAGTTTTGGTGATTAATTTAAATGGGAAGCCAAAACGTAAACACAAATTTGGATTAGAGTAGCTAAACGGGATAAATTAGAATGATGCGATCTAGAACTACTCTTTTAAAAGAAGAGATGATATTTCAAAGACGGAATTAAAATGGGATTTGGGCGATATGGGGAATGAGTACCAGGCTTGTATTACAACTGATATTATCTTAAGATAAGAACGTTGTTGATTAAGGTCTGAGAGGTAATTAAAATACCCCAACTTGAACAACTTCGTGATTATCAAAGGATGATATCAGTCGTAGTGGTGAAGATGTTAGAGTAAAATATTTTGGGAAATAACAGTGTAACGTTATTGGAAGGACTTGAATATATATAATAGGATGTCGATCTAAAGGGAAATAAAAGGGCTTGATGATATGAAATGGTATTTCCGTGACAAAGGAAATAAAAAGAAGATTTGTGGAAATATAACGGTATTTTCAAAATTTAGAAATGAGATTTAAGTGGGTTTATTCTAAACGAAGGAGTGGTGGTTTTGGTATTCAAATAATGAAGCCAAAGAAGTTGTCATAATAATTGTTTTATGAATGATAAGGGATTTGGAAATATTAACATATTTAACCAATATATTGTAATGGCCAAGTGATGCTGTGTATAAACCAATGGATCTGGTTATTTTTATGTTTGTTTATTTTGATAGTTAAATAACCAACTATCAAAATCTGACCCAACGTTATTGGTACGGAAAGACCGGGATCGAATTTATATTCGAAAACCATTCTGATCAATAAATACGAATGCGTCGAAGATGCCGATCGAGATGGAGCAATTGAAGACCGTAAGTCTCCATGAGCGGAAGAACTATTGTTAAATATCTTTGGCTGATCCCCAGAGTTAACAATGATTCTGTCGTGATTGGAATCTGCGGGTTGCAAGGACTTCTCGCTGCTGATCCATGGGGTGATTCCTATATTGGATGCAGTAGGAGAGTACCTTCGGCTCATCCTGTACCTGGATGACGTGTATGGATGATGTGAATGATGGCCAGATGTTTCAAAAGTCGATTATAGCCTCAAGCCTCAACAACCGGGAAATGACAAAAATCGGGCAGGCAGCATGGCTATGTGGGTCGCACCCATTAGGGTGTATTGTCACCATCTAGAGAATATTCATATTTGTTACTTCTTTCCATTTCTGTATCTCCCGGGAATTTCGGTGGTCGCGACAAAAAAGCCGAAAGGGTGACAATACATTCGATACACTCAAGAGAAATGAGTGGTCGGTCATGTGTGGGCCGGGTTGCAAGACGTTCTTGTTGAACCCAGTGTATTCGTCTCTAGAGATATACTAGCGGCAGGTGGTCCCATACCTGGTCATAGTTGGAAATCCAATCTCCAATAAGCGCCCGCGGTTTTAATTGTATACTATATATGTGGAGCGTGAGATGCAAGCGTTCTGCTAGATTCTATTTACTTGTATTTAGACACTATGATAATATCAGAAGAAGATATTGATTTCAAACGATTTGGGTTATAGTAAGGTAAAAACCGTCCGTGTTTATGTGTGGACTGGTCTTACTATTTTCTTTTTATTTCAAAAGGATTTCAAAGTTAAACAAGTTGGTTGCTGTATGAATTTATCACTGAAAAGTATTTCAGACTGATCCGGGTGAATTTTGTTTTAAATCAAATGTGCTCGGGTCAGACCGAGTACATGTACAGGTTAGGTTTCGCTTGGAGCTTCAGAAGAGGAGTTGAAGTCGAGACGTATTCCATATATATACTGGTACTAGTTTATTTCCGCTGTGTGTTGTATTGATCTGAATGTATACTCTGATGTGGTGATATCAATTCTTTGATAAAGTATTATTGATTATTATATTTTGTCCATTCCGCTGTGAGACTCTGATCTTCTTATTCTTCTATTCTAACATTTCTTTCTTTCTTCTCTCACCCTCTAACTTCTTTCTATTAGCTTTCTGGGTTTTCGATATTTGAGTTTGGACACGAGACGTGTTAGTGTCTGGATTCGAGTGTCGAAATCCCGGGTCGCTACAGTTGGTATCAGAGCAATGGTTTAGGAATAACCTTGGCTCTGTGGTGTAACTCGATAGAGATTGGGCTAGTAATACCCTAGATCGAGTTGAGAGTATATCTATACGAGAGTGCGTATTTGTAATTTGAATATAAAATTGATTTTATATTGTTTCGACCCAAAATGTTTTATAAGAAGGTAAACTTATAATTTTCTCAAGTTATTATTTAATTCAAAACTTGTATGAAGTTGGAAACATTTCAAATATGAAGTGGGAACTAATTTTAACTTGTATGAGTTAAAAGAAACCCTTTGAATTGGAATTGAGACAAGCCAACAAAAATTTGACTGGTGTTGGGTAAAATAAAAAGTGAATGAATCCAAACTAAATAGATGGAAATTTGTTGGATTGTATGTTTGGTATATATTACATAACTATGGATTTGAGCCTGATTTGGCATGAATAAATTGAAGTAAAATTCAAATATATAGAATTTGAATATGGAATTAAATATTTAACTGAAGACAAGTTAAATAAAAAGAAAAATTATTTGATTTGATTATTGCTTGCTTGGCTGGTTTGGATTAAATTGAAACCATTAGCAGTTAATTAAGAAGTTGAAAGGATTAAAAAGAAAGGAATTCTAGCATAACGACTGTTGAATGGGATTATATTATATAACCCGGTATTAGTTTTTGCATTGGAAGTTGAGTAAAGGGTTGATTACCAGAAGGCTATGATAATTGGCTTGATCACGGAGATTGAAGCACAGATTGGGAAATGAAGAGCTGTTGGCTGATTTGCTTTAAAATTGGATTTGAGTTGCTCAACAAACAGGTGAACCTTATATTGTTAATTGGTTGGTGATTGATCTTTACCACTGAATTGAGTAGCCATTTGGCTGTGGTTTTTCTTTGGATCAATATGAGAAGCCCAGAGTGGCGTTTGTAGTTGTTTCGATTGAACAGTACAGAGGAAGTGCTGGAAGATTTTTCGAAAATTTTATAACTTGGTAATATTTTTGAATTAATTATTTTGAAATATATTTGCGGTTGGAACATTCTTTTTACCTAGCAATTTCGAGGACGAAATTTATTTAAGGGGGGAAGAATGTAACGACCTGGATTTTTCGGCCATTTGATTAGAATATTTAAATTTATTTTAAATATTTTATTTGGAATTTACTATCGAATTCATTAATTAAACAACGAATGAGCATTTATATTTATATTTAAATTTATTATAAAACGAACTCGAAACAACGCGGTAGTTCGTGAAATTGAATTTCAACTTCAATTGACTATACAGAATTCGTTTTAAGTCGGATTTCGGTGAAACAAGAGACGTTGGAATCGTTTTGATAATATTTTTCTAATGGAGGAGAAAAATCGAGTTTTCGTATTATAGATTTTATTTTACGTCCAAATCAAAATTTCAAATAGTCGCTATAGAATCGTAAATCGACCATAACAGTTTATTTGAAATAACTGCATACTGGATTCAAATTTAGACGAGGTTCTTTTGAGGCGTAGTTATAATTTAATTTTTAGAATTTTACTGTAATTTTTAATTCGCAAAATAAGCAACTTTTTGTTTGGAGTACTTTGCACCCTATATCAACATTTTGGGGTTTCACAATAAAAGTTAAAGTACCAATATTATTATATTTTTGGGACCATGGTACGTCTCTTGACACGACCGTATTCTTATTTTTGTCTGTAGCGGCTGGGATATGAAAGTAATTTTTACGGAATGCGGTACACTTAAACTTTAAAACATAAATATATACTGACGCTAAAAACTAAACATCTCAAACATACACCTTTCATATCAACTTTATATCTCAAATCACCAAATGTTTATCTAAGGACAGACAAGCAAGTGGCATAATAAACAAAAAGGTGTGCTGAGTCTTAAATATGCGAGGTACAGTAATTTGAAATTTTATTTTCTGTCGTTTCACATATATCTCCTTACCTATGACCTCTTCCGCAAGTCTATAACATGTCTTCTCTAAATATGCAAATTATAGTAGCAGGAACCAAATCCTACCCTATATATATTGTAGCAAGCAGTGAAGAGTCCAAATCTAATAAATAAATACACATGCTAACCTATATATGCCAGCCTACCACTCTCGCATGTGCCATGCTAATTGAGTCACAGCAATAGAAATGACCACTGCCACCCTATCCTACCTCGGCTACGTTTGCCTTGCTGGTCAAATAATTTGCGTGTGCTCCAAACGAGTGAAACCGTGGTGGCCAAGATTTGCCTTGCCTACCAAACCAATTACTTGATGGCCAATCTTTCCCCAACTATAAGTATAGCCTACATATTCGTTTTTCCCTAGCCAAACAAAAAAATGGGGTAAATCACAAAAACTCGAGTACTCTCTCTTCAATAATAGACCCAACAAAAAAAAAAAAAAAAACTTTTAAATCACAATTTATATTTCAATCCACGAGCAGGGGAAAGAACGCAGCTATGGTGTTTTGCCGAGAGGTTTGGTACTACGGTGATGGGTCTTCTTTTCAGTTGGAGTGCTGCAGTGGTTATTGTCTAAGGGTGTCGTGGACATTGAAGTGGGGCCGAGCGTTCTGAGGAGAGGTTAGACCAAGAAGGAACGGTGTGACTACTGAAGAATGTTGAGCAGGGGGGAAATAAAGTGGAGGACGCATGTGATGAGTTTAGTGGTGGCATGCAAGGGACGTTGGGGATGTGCGGCAAAAGTGTTTGAAGTGAATGGGTACAGTGTGTTTTGCATGGTGTGGAGGGACGGTGGAGGTAAGGGTACCGTGGAGTGTTGCTGTATGGTTCGTGAAAGGGTAGTAGGAGGAGTGAGAACATGAGTCTATACAGGGACTGTTTACTGGAGTATGATTCGTATGGTGTCAGGAGTGTAGTGCACGTGATATATGGGTTCAAGAGGGATGAGTTTAAAGAAATGGAGCAAAACAGCGGAACCTGGAGGGAGCACCATGCTGCTGTGCAGGTTCGGAAGGAATTGGAATCAATCGAGATTCTATTTAATTTTAAACGCCGGTTTAAAATTAAATGGGATAACGCGGCGACCGTCAATCAAAAATAAGGTGAGTTTATTCTCACACATTTCTGAAATACTTGGATGTGTTAAATTCATATAATTTAATTGGTTGATTGGTTGCCTTGGATGCCTATGGTTGCTTTAACGATTGACGTTAATTATATTATCGTTGCTAAAATATCTCTATGTACTGATATGAAAGATTTTAATGGTCTGTGTTGCAGGGAAGAACAGGTAGGAGGAACCAAACCGGTTCCTCAAACATTTAATATGCTGTTATTTTATATTTTATATGAACTGTTTGAGACCAGTTGGCTGTAAAACCCTGTTGGTTGTTGTTTGTGGTTGCGCTTGAATCAATACACGGTATTGATTATAAAAATTAGCAGACGGCCTAGGGATACACTGTTTATAAAGATCGATTCACCATGAGGTGAATCGCTAGAAACAAAGTTAGGGAATTTATTTTATAACCGAAAATATATTTTTAAATATATTGTTTTAAATATATAGTTCTAAAAAAAAAAAAAAAAACTGACAACATCTATATATTGATTGGTTTAACCAGGAATTTACATTTTCGTACCAAATCTACCGTGCGCGAAGCACGTGCTTATTAAGTTATTTGTAAATGATTGTATTTCACGAATTCAAGTGGCCAGATTTGACGTAACAATTAGAATGGGTTTATATTGATTGGAATCAAAGTGAATAAAATTATTTATATTGATTAATTGTTAAATGACAAGACCAATAAAGATTGATTA
Source organism: Allium sativum (assembly GCA_030737875.1). Lineage (NCBI taxonomy): Eukaryota > Viridiplantae > Streptophyta > Magnoliopsida > Asparagales > Amaryllidaceae > Allium > Allium sativum. The sequence goes on from CM060913.1 coordinate 75,943,229, forward strand.
CGTTTAAAGTTGAACAGTTAGCGACGTTAACTGGAATTCTTCATTTAATTAGTTCACTAATTTAATATGGATAGTTAATGGTAACACCAACCATGTTATTTTGATAGCAAAGTTGAAGGATGATTTTTATTTATTTAATAATAATCAAATGGGATTGCTTAAATTAAATAGTTTTGGTGATTAATTTAAATGGGAAGCCAAAACGTAAACACAAATTTGGATTAGAGTAGCTAAACGGGATAAATTAGAATGATGCGATCTAGAACTACTCTTTTAAAAGAAGAGATGATATTTCAAAGACGGAATTAAAATGGGATTTGGGCGATATGGGGAATGAGTACCAGGCTTGTATTACAACTGATATTATCTTAAGATAAGAACGTTGTTGATTAAGGTCTGAGAGGTAATTAAAATACCCCAACTTGAACAACTTCGTGATTATCAAAGGATGATATCAGTCGTAGTGGTGAAGATGTTAGAGTAAAATATTTTGGGAAATAACAGTGTAACGTTATTGGAAGGACTTGAATATATATAATAGGATGTCGATCTAAAGGGAAATAAAAGGGCTTGATGATATGAAATGGTATTTCCGTGACAAAGGAAATAAAAAGAAGATTTGTGGAAATATAACGGTATTTTTAAAATTTAGAAATGAGATTTAAGTGGGTTTATTCTAAACGAAGGAGTGGTGGTTTTGGTATTCAAATAATGAAGCCAAAGAAGTTGTCATAATAATTGTTTTATGAATGATAAGGGATTTGGAAATATTAACATATTTAACCAATATATTGTAATGGCCAAGTGATGCTGTGTATAAACCAATGGATCTGGTTATTTTTATGTTTGTTTATTTTGATAGTTAAATAACCAACTATCAAAATCTGACCCAACGTTATTGGTACGGAAAGACCGGGATCGAATTTATATTCGAAAACCATTCTGATCAATAAATACGAATGCGTCGAAGATGCCGATCGAGATGGAGCAATTGAAGACCGTAAGTCTCCATGAGCGGAAGAACTATTGTTAAATATCTTTGGCTGATCCCCAGAGTTAACAATGATTCTGTCGTGATTGGAATCTGCGGGTTGCAAGGACTTCTCGCTGCTGATCCATGGGATGATTCCTATATTGGATGCAGTAGGAGAGTACCTTCGGCTCATCCTGTACCTGGATGACGTGTATGGATGATGTGAATGATGGCCAGATGTTTCAAAAGTCGATTATAGCCTCAAGCCTCAACAACCGGGAAATGACAAAAATCGGGCAGGCAGCATGGCTATGTGGGTCGCACCCATTAGGGTGTATTGTCACCATCTAGAGAATATTCATATTTGTTACTTCTTTCCATTTCTGTATCTCCCGGGAATTTCGGTGGTCGCGACAAAAAAGCCGAAAGGGTGACAATACATTCGATACACTCAAGAGAAATGAGTGGTCGGTCATGTGTGGGCCGGGTTGCAAGACGTTCTTGTTGAACCCAGTGTATTCGTCTCTAGAGATATACTAGCGGCAGGTGGTCCCATACCTGGTCATAGTTGGAAATCCAATCTCCAATAAGCGCCCGCGGTTTTAATTGTATACTATATATGTGGAGCGTGAGATGCAAGCGTTCTGCTAGATTCTATTTACTTGTATTTAGACACTATGATAATATCAGAAGAAGATATTGATTTCAAACGATTTGGGTTATAGTAAGGTAAAAACCGTCCGTGTTTATGTGTGGACTGGTCTTACTATTATCTTTTTATTTCAAAAGGATTTCAAAGTTAAACAAGTTGGTTGCTGTATGAATTTATCACTGAAAAGTATTTCAGACTGATCCGGGTGAATTTTGTTTTAAATCAAATGTGCTCGGGTCAGACCGAGTACATGTACAGGTTAGGTTTCGCTTGGAGCTTCAGAAGAGGAGTTGAAGTCGAGACGTATTCCATATATATACTGGTACTAGTTTATTTCCGCTGTGTGTTGTATTGATCTGAATGTATACTCTGATGTGGTGATATCAATTCTTTGATAAAGTATTATTGATTATTATATTTTGTCCATTCCGCTGTGAGACTCTGATCTTCTTATTCTTCTATTCTAACATTTCTTTCTTTCTTCTCTCACCCTCTAACTTCTTTCTATTAGCTTTCTGGGTTTTCGATATTTGAGTTTGGACACGAGACGTGTTAGTGTCTGGATTCGAGTGTCGAAATCCCGGGTCGCTACACAAATTAACGTCCGAATAGGGTTGAGAAAACACACTTTACTATTCATAAATTATTAAATTTATTAATAATTTAATTAATTTAAGGATTAATCCTAACCATCCATTTTCGACCGTTGGATTCGCGCCACCTCAGCAATCCATGTGACTCCTTCGGCTATAAATAGCCCCCCGCCCTTTCATTTTAAACTCACTCCTCCTCCTCCTCTTTCAAGCTTTGGCAATGGCAGAAATAATAATAAAATAATAGAAAATAGGGAAAAGGAAGAAAGGGAGAAAGGAGGGCAAGACGGGGAGCTAGGGACTCTTAGGCAGAGGCTGAGGCTTCACGGGGTAAGTTTTTAAATAATATTTATTTATTTATTTATTTTGGTAATATATATATATATATTATAATTAAAATAGAATTTGTAAAAATAAATATCGGAACATTCTAAGGGTGACAGAGAGGATTGTGTCTAAGGCTTGAGTTTGGAAAATATAGTTTCCTGCTCTCCCTGGCTATCCCTAACTGATCCGACGGATGGGATGGTTAATTTAAATTTAAATTTGAATTAAATTTGAATTAAATTTGAATTTAAAATAGACCAGGGGCATTTTCGTAATTTTTAACTATAAACTTTAAAAGCTTATAACTTTTCCAAAACAAGTCGGATTTCCACATAACAAGGACCGTTGGATTCTTATCGAAAAATATTTTAAAATGAGTTACAGCAGATTTTTGATCCGGGTTATAATTTTTAAGTTATAATTAAATGAATATTTTTAAATATTTTATTTTGAAATTAAATTTAATTAATATTAAAATGGTTTTTCAATTTTAAAAACTGAATATGGTTAGAGATGGGAAAGTAGGATTTTTTAGAAGGGCAGGGAAGGTAATTTGGCTAATAACGCAATTAGGAATTAATTAAGATAAAAATAATTTAATTAATTAAATATATATTCATTAAAATTAGGTAAATATTGTAAATAGCGTAACTTTTGCATACGTTAACGAAATTTAACGAAAGAAGATCTGTTGGGATCGCAGGGACGAGACCTACCCGATGACACTGACTAGGAGTCATTCTGACGCTGTTGAAAATTCAGCTAATTTTGGTCGGTCGCCACAAATTACATGCAACAAACGCGTCAACCGTCGACTAGAACAAACTCTGGTGAGTTAATTCTCAAACCTTCTGAAATTCTGTTATGTGGTAAATTCATATTAAAATATAATTTACCTTTGAATTGGTTGATTGGTTGATGTTGACTGTTATGGTAGATTGGATGTTGTTAATTAGATTTAATCGATCATATGAAATTTATTTCATATATTATTATGAAATGTTTAACGAGCTGTGATGCAGGGCAGAACAGGTTGGAGGGATCCGACCGGATTCCTCAAATATTTTATATATTGTTTGTTTGTTTATATTGTTGATATTGAACTGATTTAACCCCATGTGGTTGTGAAACTTGTTTGAGTGTGATGGTCAAACAGATATTCCCCGTGTTGTGTTTAAAATCAACCGACAATGTTGATTTGGAAATTGGCAGTGAATGGCCATAAACATGCTGTTTTCACGTCGTTCAACCGTTCGGTGAAACGACGCTGTTTAAAGTTATTAATTATTTTATAATTAAATTGAAGTTTTTCACTTATTTTAGATGAGTAATTAAATGGGAAATTTATAAATATATATATATTAAATCAAGCTTATAAAAGAAAATATTTAAGTGGTTTAGACCAGTTTTAAAAGCAGAAAGTTTAGAAACCACCTACGGGTGGAAAAATAGGATAATTGTTTTTAAAACAATTAAATGATGGTTTTAAATTTGTTTAAGTCATTTGATTTACTTAAAAAGGGGGTTTTAACCCAAACGAAGGCGTAAAGGTTAAAAGAGTGTTTTTGAGTGAAACAGAAAAATTGGAATAAGAAATTTCAACGTAAAGAAAATTACATACAATATTTTGTGTTGAATATTGATAAAAGGATCTGTGGAAATGCGATCTAAGTTAAAAGGATTTTAAACCAAAGCGGTGGCTAAAATGAAATGCAAGGGAAAACACATACCGTTGGTTTGTGTTAAATGTTGATAAATGAATGTTTGAATAAAATCCAAGTTAAATGGATCTTATTGTAAAGAAAGGAGTAAGCAGATTTTGATCCAAGATAAAGTATACTATAAGAATGCTCGTAAATGTAAATAGATTATTTGACGAATGACTTTTGTTATAAATCCAAGTAATATAAGTGAAATAAGATTTAAAGTTAAAAGTGGGGTTTGTGGACTTTACTTAATCAAATGAATTAAGTAAAAAGATTTTATTAGAAGTGGATTTCAAATGAAAGGAATGGGTTATTAAGTTTTCGATAAATTCAAACCAAAGTGAAATAAGAGTGTATAAAGGGGTTTGTAACCCAAGTGTGCAAACGGGCTTTGGAAATGGAATTGGTAAGTAGGTATAAAGATTTAAAAAGGATTTTCCTTAATTGATTAATTAAGTAAAAGAGCACTCAATTGAAGCGAAATGAATAATGGAGATGCTAAATAGGTTAGTAGTAATTAAAGTGATGGTTTGTAATCGAAATTCAAGTAGAAGTGATTAGATGACAATAAGTGGTTGAAAGAGCGATAAGAGTTTTATAAAAGGGATTATAACTCAAGTTTTCAAAACAAGATTTGTAAATGGGAATTGATTATGGGGCGTGGGTTTTTTATATAAAACCAAAGGTATAAGTGAAATAATATTCCAAGTTTAAAAGTGACATTTATTCAAGAATTACTTAATTAAGGGAATTATGTAAAAAGGGATTATTAAATGATGATTTCAAATATGAGAAATGGTTTAAAACCAGATTCGAAATCAAGATGGTAGACGAGATTTGAATATCGATGGTTAAGTGACGAACTGGTATTATTCTGGGATAAGGACGTTGTCGATCAAGGTCTAAGAGGTAAATAGAATACCCCAACTTGAACGGCTTCGTTATTATCAAAGAATGGTATTGGTTTGAAACGAGTGAATGGTGTTGTGATTGACGTGATGTCCCATACGTGGAGTATTGAAAATGAAGGCGAGAATTTGGAAATATGAATATAAATAAGAATATTGATTTCAAATTATATTGAATATTTGTTTATTCAATTAGAGTTGATCGAATATAGTATTTGAAATAGAGTTAATCAAACATGATTATTCAGGCAGAGTTGCCATTGCGTACGACTGCTAGCATTAGTGTGTATAATCACCTATCTAGAGAAATTCCTTTTGCTTCTTTAATCTATATTCGATGTTGTCCCTTTACGGGAGACAGTGGTTTGATCCCAACCGTCGGTGGTATACATTCGATACACTCATGCGAAATGAGTGGTCGGTCATGTGAGGGCCGGGTTGCAAGACGTTCTTGTTGAACCCAGTGTATTCGCCTCTAGCGATATACGTGCGGAAGGTGGTCCCATACCTGATCATAGTTGGAATCCAATATCCAATAAGCGCCCGCGGTTTTCGATTGTATACTATATATTGGGAGCGTGAGATGCAAGCGTTCCTCTAGATTGTTATTTACTTGTATTTAGGAATTATGATAATATCATATCAAGTTATGATTTTCAAAAATGGTTTGGGTTATAGTAAGATAAAAACCGTCTGTGTTTATGTGTGGGCTGGTCTTACTATTATCCCTTTGATTTCAGAAAGGATTTTCCAAAGTTAAACAAGTGTGTGTGTGTTGTGAATTTATCACTGATAGTATTCCAGACTGACCCGGTGTATTTTGTTTTAAATCAAATGTGCTCGGGTCAGACCGAGTATGTTCCAGGTTAGGTTTCGCTTGGTGTTTCAGGTGCTAGAAGCAGGGGGCTTCACCGCTAGTATATAAAGCTATTATTCCGCTGTGATTGATATATGCTGTACTCTGATGATTGGTATGTATTTACAGTTTTTGTATAAAGGATTTGTGATATTATATTTTATTCGTTCCGCTGTGAGATTCTGACGTGTTCTTCTTCTATCTTTCTATTCTCAACCTCTAAATTCTTTCTCATGACAATTTGGGGGTTCGATACTTGGGTTTTTTGCAAGCGATACGGGTTTATGTATTGTTGTCGAGAATTCGAACGTCGACTTTTTTCCCCGGGTCGTTACACTCGACTAACTTGACTAACTTAACTCGACTTACTTGGTTCGACCAATTCGATTCGATTAACTAGGCTCGACTAACTTGACTCGACTAACTCGACTTACTTGGTTCGACCAATTCGATTCGATTAACTAGGCTCGACTAACTTGACTAACTTAACTCGACTTACTTGGTTCGACCAATTCGATTCGATTAACTAGGCTCGACTAACTTGACTAACTTAACTCGACTTACTTGGTTCGACCAATTCGATTCGATTAACTAGGCTCGACTAACTTAACTCGACTTACTTGGTTCGACCAATTCGATTCGATTAACTAGGCTCGACTAACTTGGTCGAACCACCAGATCAACTCAACTTGTTTAACTTAACTTATTTCTCAACTCGATCAACTCGATTAACTCCTATCGAATAACTAATATTCGATTAAACTCCATTCGCTTGACTCTAGATCGCAGCGATCACAATGGTTACGCCTGACTCCTTCAGGAAACATCCGACCGCCGTAGGCTATTTACAGCCCTGCGAATTACGCTAGCAGTCGTACAAGATGGCAACTTTACCCTGAATACTATGTTGGACTAACTCTGTCTCAAATAACTATATTTGATTAACTCTAGTTCGTTTTAACTCTAATCGATTAACTCTAACTAATTAACTCCAACTGGTTAACTCTAACTGATTAACTCTAACTGGTTAACTCTATTTGACTAACTCGACTTGACTAACCCCTTTCGAATATCATATTCGATTAACTAACTTTCGAATACCATATTCGATTAACTAACTTCGAATACCATATTCGATTAACTTCTTTCGATTGTCTGTATTCGATTAACTAACTTCGAATACCATATTCGATTAACTCCTTTTGAATGTCTATATTCGATTAACTAACTTCGAATACCATATTCGATTAACTAACTTCGAATACCATATTCGATTAACTCCTTTCGAATGTCTATATTCGATTAACTTAATTCACTTTATAAAGATTTCCTTTTTATAATGTTTTATTCATTTGAAAAGATTTACTTTTAAATAACGGTTCTACACTTTAAAAATGATTTCCCTTTTATAACGTTTCCTTTTCAATTCTATTTGTAAATGGTTTACAAATATTTCCTTTTCAAATTTATTCTTGAAATATTCTAACTCCTTAAATTCTCTGAAAAATTCGCCATAACCTCCTTTGTAACGGGAGCATCGGGAAAATCCCCAAACCCGCCACACAGGCCTTTCCATTCAAAAAGAAAATGATTTGAAATTTTATCCTTTTTGAATATCTCCTATTTATAAATATTCCAATTTATAAACATTTCTTATTTATAAATATTCCACTTTATAAATATCTCTTATTTATAAATATCCCATTTTATAAATATTCTATTTTCAATATTACTTTGAAAATCCCCTTATCAACATTTCGTATGTTATGGTATTCAATCATATCAAATCACGATGTTCAATATCGTCCAAGCACATATAATCGTCCACATATTTTATATCACATCATATAACAATATATGAAAAACAATAAAATGACTGTTGAGGAATCCAGTCGGATTCCTCCAACCTGTTTCCCTGCATCACAGATGTTAGACAATAGAATAACATCGATTTCACTTCACTGTTAAATATTCTGATAAACAGAATCGACATATAGATATTTAACAGTTTATATATATATATATATATATATATATATATATAATATTTCTACTAACTGACTAGCAGTTCAATCAAACAATCAACACACAATCAATCAGTCAATATTTAACAGTTCTAAAAAATACAACATGAAAATATAAACTGTTCAGAATTAGTGGGATTTACTCACTTTGGCGCGTTAGCCGTTAAATAACGGTTTGCGTTATTTGATTTAGTCAGACAATTTATTTTCGCCATAAATTCACACGAGCCCCAATCCACTCCCAGTCAGTTCCATGGTGTAGTGTCCGTCCATACGATCCCAACGCAACTTATGGTTCGTCAGTCTGATATCGTATGTAGAAGATACGTATTTTAGAAGTTTGGATACATTATTAAATCTAAATTAAAACTAAATAAACTTAATTGGGCATTCACCTCTTTTCTCTTCCTACTTCACCGTGGCCCAAAGCCTTCACCTACCAACCCGTTGATCTGCTACTGCCTTTCTTCCTCAATCGACACTCCAGGCAACCTCAACCTTTCACTGCCGATTCTTTCTCTGCCAATCACTCATCCGTTCATCCCTTATAATTTCAACAAAAATGTCCATTGAATCCTCCTTCGAACCCTTTATCACCCAGCACTGAAATCATCAAACTCGAAATCCTTTATTTCGATTGAGTTCCGAAGCCATACGCTGAGAACAGCGAACCCGACTGTCATCTTATTTCACCACAACCCCACAGTCCATGCCAAATCAAACACTGAACTCAAAAACCAACCTCAAAACTCGAATTGATCCTCGGAAACTCCAATAACTCTAACCCTAAATCGAACTGAAATGTATACGGTTCCAGGAATTTTCGTCGAGCTCAACTTGAGGTACAGGGAATCGAAGTGTTTGGTTTGAGGAGTCCTATGCATTCAAGATTTTCGAATTACATCATGTATTTGATTTTAGAGAATTTGTTGAAGATGGTTCTCTCTTTTTATTTGATTTTGAATTTGATTTTCGAGGTCCGACTTTTGTTTCTGGAAGAACAAAATAACCAGCGGCGCAAATTACTGGTTGTTGACCAACCTAGAAAATGAAATTAGGTTTTGGAGGGGTTAAGGGGGGGTATTTATAGGATAACAAAATATCTAGATATTTTTTTATTAATATTTTAATATTTTATTTTGTTTATATTATCCGTTTTTACCCTTCTAAAAATCCATGTGATCACACACAGTATTCAAAAATCACGAAACTGGACCTGCTGCTATAGTTCGACATTATGGTCCCAACGAAACTGGTTTCGTCAAATTCCGACTCTATTTGCTCACACATCGTATTTTTAACCGTCGAAATACTGACTGTTTTTCACTCTAAAAATCTGTACTTCCACACAGTGACTCTAAAAATCACGAAACTTGACACCTAGCAATAATTTAACATTGCGGATCCAACAAAATTAGTTTCGTCGAATTCCGAGGTCGTTTGCAAAACCAGCTATTTTTAAAGCTCTGAATGACCCATTTAAATATATAAATATATTTAAATATAACTAAATTAAATATAAATAAATAAATTTATATTCTTGTATATATTCACACCAGAATACCATACAGCTCTACTGGGATTTATAACTTGATATTTCAAATCCCGATTAAATCGATATTCGATTTAAATTGAATTTCCTTTTAAAAATATAAATAATTCCTTTATAAATTATAAAGGAATTCCACAACGACTTTTCTGAAATTTGATTTGGACGTATCTCAAAATCTATACGACGAAATCCCTAATTTTCTCTTCCACTAGAAAGATATACTCCACCAGCTCCACACGTTTCTTGTTTCACAGAAATCCGGTTTAAAATGAATCCTGTACATTCAGTTGAAGTTCAAATCGCCAAATAGCGAACTGCCGCGTCGTTACGCGCTCTATTTTAATTATATTATAATTATACGTTCAAACTGTCGTCGATTGAATATATTCGTCAATATAATTCAACTCTAAGCTGAATTAAATCTAAGGGACGATCCCATTCACAGAATATTGTGATTTTCAATATTTTTGATTAATACTGAATTAAATATATTATTTAATTTATTATTTTAATTAAATATTCCATATTATTTAATTCCACGACCATAAATCCTTTAATTCACCATTTATATAATTAAATAAATTAATTATAATACCTCTGCCAAAGCGGGTCATTACAGATTAACTCCTTTAATTCCATTCGAATAAACTATATTCGATTTATTCCTTTAACTCCATTTAACTCTATTCGAATATCTAATATTCGATAACTCTATTTAACTCTTATTCGAATAACTAATATTCGATAACTCCTTTAATTCCATTATTCTATAACTCACTTTGGTTAAACCAATCGATAACTATTTTCGATTAAACTAAAATCGATAACTCTGATAATTCCTTTCCTTTAACTCTAACTGATTTATTATAACCAATTAACTCTTACTGATTAAATCTAACCAATTAATTCTAACCAATTAACTCTTATTCGAATAACAAAGATTCGATTAACTCTACTCAACTAACTCGACTCGACTAACCCCTTTCGAATAACATATTCGATTTACTAACTTTCGAATACCATATTCGATTAACTCCCTTCGAATACCATATTCGATTTTACTCCTTTATTTGCTTTATAAAGATTTACTTTTTAACGTTTATTCATTTTTAAAGATTTACTTTTAGTAACGGTTCTCCACTTTAAAATGATTTCCTTCTTATAACAGTTTCCTTTTTATAACGTTTTCCCTTTTATAACGTCCTCTTCCGTTATAAATAAATTTCCCTTTTTAACTCTATTTATTTTCTAAATGTTTCCTATCAATTTTATTTGTAAATGATTTACAAATATTTCCTTTTCTATTATTCTATTTGCAAATGGTTTGCAAATATTTCCTTTTCTATTATTCTATTTGCAAATGGTTTGCAAATATTTCCTTTTCAAATCTATTTTTTGATTTTATAATTTCCCTTTTCTAAATATCTCCTATTTATAAATATTCCAATTTATAAATATTTCTTATTTATAAATATTCCATTTATAAATATTTTATTTTCAAATATCACTTTGAAAATATTCCCTTATCAACATTTCGGTATGTTATGGTATTCAACATATCAAATCACGATGATCAGTATCGTCCAAACACATATAATTGATAATAGATTATATATCACATCATATATCACAATATATGAAAAACAGTAAAATAAATGTTGAGGAATCCAGTTGGATTCCTCCGACCTGTTTCCCTGCATCACAGATGTTAAACAATATAATTAACATCGATAATATTTCACTATGAAATATTCTGCTAAATAGAATCGATATTAGATTAACGATTTAAATATATACATCGTTATCTATAATTTCAACCAACACATAAACAATTCAACCAAAAAGTTAACACACAGCAACCTGCAGATAATTATCAGTTCTAAAAATACGTTATAAAAATAGAACTGTGCAGAGTTAGTGAGTTTTACTCACATAGGACGATCATCGTTAATAACGATAACCATCGCTTGATTCAGACGGACAATTTATTTTGCTATAAATTGTAATGGACTCCAATAGGCTTCCAGTCAGTTCCATTTGGTAGATCACATTCATATGATCCCAACGGATCTGAGTTTACGAAATTTTGATGAAGTATGTAATAGTTATCAATTTTACAAGAGGATTGATAATTCAAATACACAACCTATTTTGATTTTAAACCTTTTGGGCCTTTACCTTTAAAATGCTTGGCCCAACATCATGTTTGACCCATCTGGTCATACCCAGCCCACCATACTTTCCATTTCCCAGTTCAGCCCAAACAGAATGCTTCTTCCCTGACGTCTTCAACAGTTCTAATTGTATTCGCCATCTCCAGTTGGCCATTGAAGAGCCACTTTAGATCGCTAAGTTTGACATACTCCTGCTGCCTTAACTACTAAAAACTGAGCTTCCTTTTCTGATGAACGCAAGCCCCTTTTGCTCAACATACAGCTTACAAGAACCCAGAAGTACTGTTTACTTCAAATCAAAAATCCTACAACGTCGCTCCTCCTTTTTAGCATCGGTCTCCACCATCGCCAGGCCACCTGGGTCGACCATCGTTTGTCCCCCACATCCTCCACCCGAGACGCCCCACTGGCCTCAATACACTCGCCTTTAATAGCCACCAGTTCACCTGTATTCGCGAAACCCCATCCTCGTTCACCTGAGCCAACCAACCGCCAAAGGCAAACCGGTTCCGTCCGCACCACTATAAACAACACCGCACTCCTCCCTTGATTCCAATTACCAAAGCCAACATTATCCCGTCATCCCCTAGTGACGGAAAAGCTCAGCCCTAGCCGCGATCGAGGAAAAGCAACGAACTAAAAATTAGTTCGAACTGATTGAAACTCAGGCTGGAATGTAGAGAAACACCTCAGGAATCGAGACATATATATTATAGAATTTTAGAGATTTTACATGATTTTGTCTTTATTTTAGAAGTAGGAATTTTTGTGTGGAGAAAAATATGGTGGTGGCGGCACAATTCTTTTGACTTCAGGGTGAATGAATTAGGTTTAGGGGTAAGTGTGGGTATTTATAGAATGGGAATAATATTTTTAAATTCAATTGTTATATTTTTGTTTTTTAATCAAACACTGTCTATATTTATTAATAAAAATCCTCATGATCACATACAATACACAAAAATCATAAAAATGGTCATGCAGCTAAAGCTAGACATCACGGAACCAACGAAACTGGTTTCGTCGAATTCCGACTTCGTTTGCAAAAGTGGCTATTTTTAAAGTCCTAAATAACCCATTTAAATATATAAATATATTCAAATATAATTAAATTAAATATTTATAAATAAATATTATCGTATATATTCACAGTGGAATACCATACAGCTCTAGACTATTCCTATAGGAATTTCTAACTTGATATTTCAAATCTGGGTCAACCCGATATTCGTTTTATATTGAAATTCCTTTTTTAAAATATAAATAATTCCTTTATAAATTATAAAGGAATTCCACAGCGACTTTTCTAAAATTTAATTTGTACATGAATCAAAATCTACACGACGAAATCCCGATTTTTCTCTTCCACTAGAAAGATATACTCCTCCAGCTCCATACGTTTCTTGTTTCACAGAAATCCGATTTAAAATGAACCCTGTACATTCAGTTGAAGTTCGAATCACCAAATCGTGAACTGTCGCGCCATTTCGAGCTCTATTTTAATTATATTATAACTCTACGTTCAAACTGTCGTTTATATAATATATTCGTTATTCAAATTCAATTCCAAGCTGAATTAAATATCACAGATGATCCAGTTCACACCATATCGCCATTTCAGCCAATTCTGATTATTTCAGAATTAAATATATTATTTAATTTATTATTTTAATTAAATATTCATCATTATTTAATTCCACGACTATTTAATTCACTATATCACTATTTATATAATTAAATTAATTAATTTTAATACCTCTGCCAATGCGGGTCATTACAATATATTTAATTAAAATATATATAAATTCTACAGCGACTTTTCTAAATTTTAAACTGGGCATAACTTTCAAATTATAAAGTGAAATTTCAATTTTTCAGATTCGTTAGAAAGATATGATTAAACAGATTTAAATATTTCTTGTTTCGTTCAATTCTGACTTAAAATGAATCCTGTATATTCAGTCAAAAGTTCAAATTCAAATTTTCAAACTACAGCGCTGTTTTAAACTCCTTTTATAATTAAATTAAATTTATTCGTTTTAAAATAAATTTTTAGTCGTTATTATTTAAAATAAATTATTTTAAATATTAAAATCCATTAAAATTTCTAAAATAAAAATTTTAAATTGGCCCCAAAATTCCGGGTTGTTACATTATGTCTACAATTTCTCAATATCATATGAGGGAAATTAATCTATGACTCATTACAATGTGGACAAGAAGATTAACATATGAAATATATCCTCATAATGTATAGAACTAGAATGAGGTTAGTCGCGTACTGACGACTTCCCAAAAGTTGCTCCATTTTTTTCTTAAACATGAATGACACATAACCATAGGGTTTTTTAGCAGCAAAGTAGTCCACAAGACTTATTATAAAATTAGGATCAAATTGATTGAATACTTGTCAAGCTTACTATTCTAAAATTTGGGTCAAAATCTTCAAAATAAATCATTACTGGTCACAAATTGTCTAAATACACTTGTACACTATGCCATGGATCCATTGGAAAAAGACTTTTTCTAGTGAAACTGAGAAGATGATGGAAAAATCCACATCAATCGCTGATTTGTTCCTAAATACTCATTTAAACAATCGACAGTTAGAAACACATTCCTTGACTTCTCTTTTCCTTAATTTGGGATAAACATATCCCTCGAAATCCATTTTTATGTAGAAACTTCTCCATCATGCACTGCTCTATCTTCTTGATAACAATATCAAAGAAAATCTGTACATTCGATATCCAAATGTGGATGTTGTTCCATAGGAAGGCTGGAATAAATCTGTGAATAAATCTCTGAACTGTGAATAATTGAGCTAAGATAATAATATATTTGATGTTTAAATTTAACTGTTCGAACAAATCTCTGAACTGTGAATAATTGAGCTAAGATTCTAGAAATGTTACGAATGCCGGAACGAGCTCAAATTTTAGATACGTGATAATATATACGTGGATTGAACATCTACAAAATCTTATTGGATTTGGATTTGTAACGACCCGGTTTTTGAGGACTTTGGTTATCGCCATAAACTCAATGATGACTAACCAAACATCGAAAAATACTGGAAAGTTAATAGAAAGAATTAGAGGTTGAGAATAGATAAGGTAGAAACTTAGAATAGAAGAAGAAGAAGAAGATACAAAATTAGAGTAACACGAATCTCACATCGGAATGAACAACACATAATAGATAACATATCCTTGAAATAAAATCAGTATATGTATACAATAAAATTATCAGAGTACAACACTTACAACACAGCGAAAATAACTACAGCTATATAATCCTAAAGCCTCCTGCTTCAAGCTCTTCCAGTATATCTGAAAAATCCTGACTACTTGACTGCCCGTACAAAATTGGGCACCTAAGAGTTTAGGGAAAACAAAACAAAATAAACTCCTGGTAAGTCATGGGACTGGTATGAGTAAAACAGTTTAAGCAAGTAAATGATATCTCATAAGACAACGCCGTATAACGGAACGGGTTTTTCCCTTATGAGAATCCAAATTAATCTTTATATCAAAATCCTTGATGTTATAATAATGTCTATCAACCACAATATAATAATCATCTAGCAGAAAGGCTTTCATCTCACGTTCTACATATTAGTATACAATCAAAACCGCAAGCACGTATTGGGTAATGGGTTTCCAACTATGACAAGGTATGGAACCACCTTTCGCTAGTGTACCTCTAGAGAGGAATACACTGGGTTCAACAAGAACATCTTGCAACCCGGCCACACATGACCGACCAGTCATTTCGCTTGAGTGTATCGAATGTATATCACCAACGGTTGGTATCAGCAACCGTTTCCCGAATGGGATAGCATTGACAATAGATTTTTAGAAGTAAATGAAACTCTAGATCAGGTGATTATACACCCTAATAGGTGCGACCTACATAGCCATGCTGCCTGCCCATTTTTTTGCCATTTCTCGGTTGTGAGGCTAGAGGCCACGCTTATCTCTGACAGACCACACGATTATTCACTTTGAATGCCACATCGTCATACCCACCAAATCACAAATTGATTTCCCCAAAAATACCACGGGTATACAGCTAAGAGAAATGAATTCCTCTACCACCAAACGTGAATACATTTGAAGAGATTAACTTACGCGATCTATTAAATATACTCTGTCAGACATTCTTCCATACAGGTCGTCCTGGGACTGGACAAACCAAAGGCACTATTCAGTACATCCATCTTAGGCAATTGTTATCTAAGATTTATACAATAGACCTTGCACTTTACTCCGTCTTCAATTTATCTTTGGCATATATGATTCGCAATGCTTATGCCAATACAGAGTGGTTCTCTGGATAATAATCCAACCGGTCTCTCCATATTAACAACGTTAAAATGGTAATAACTTTGATAGTCTGTGATTTAACAATCAAAGAAAAACATGTGTGCAAACAACGATATTATTTTCAGATGGAAATTATATCGATCAATCATCATTTAACATATATATATATATATATATATATATTCACATTTCCTTATTTTCTATGTTTAGAAAATATATGTTATTAACACTGGAAAACATTTCCATAGCTTAATTTCGTTTCACTATCCTTTCACAACTATTAGTCCCTAAATGTAAACTAGTAGGAGAACAATTAACTAAGTATAAATCCCGAAGGCCGAAACCAACAACAGATCGATACTCAGAAAACTATTCAACTTAACTAATCTCTAGTCAGTTTCTAATCTTGTTTAACTCAATTTCGATTAACTCTAATTGAATAACTCTATTTGCTTAACTCTTATTCGAATAACTAATATTCGATTTACTCTAGTTACTTATCTCTTATTAGAATAATTAATATTCGATTTAACTCCATTCGCTTGACTCTAGATCGCAACGATCACAATGGTTACGCCTGATTCCCTCAGGAATCATCCGATCGCCGTAGGCTATCTACAGCCCTGCGAATTATGCTAACAGTCGTGCAAACTGGCAACTTATCCTGAATAACTATGTTAACCATATTCGATTAACTCACTTCGAATACTAAATTCGATTAACTCTTTTATATCTCGTCAACTTCTTTTTTTTATAAATCCTGTTTATTTTCCCAATAAATATTCCTTTTATAATTCTATTTACTTTCTAAATAAATATCCCTTTATTCTATTTATTTCCTAAATAAATATTCCATTATTCTATTTATTTTCAATATACTTTGAAAATTCCCTTTTATACCTTCACGTATTTCTTACGGTATTTAAAAATACCAATTAACCGTGATCGATATCATTCAACACACAAAATCCACAACAGATTTTATATCACATCATATATTACAATACATGAACAGAACAATATTATAAATATTAAGGAGCCCAGTTGGACCCCTCCAACCTGCTTCCCTGCATCCACAGATGTTAAACAATATAATTAACATCGACTTCATTCGATATGAAATATTCTGCCAAACATAATCAATATTTGATTAACGATTTATATATATACCGTTATATATAATTGCAATCAATACATAAGCAATTCAACAAAACAGTTCACACACATCAATCAATAGATAATTATTAGTTCTAAGAATAGGTTATAAAAATATAACTGTTCAGAGTTGGTGAGTTTTACTCACATTGGACGATCATCGTTAATAACGATAACCATCGCTTGATTCAGACCGACAATTTATTTTGCTATAAATTGTAATGAGATCCGATGGACTTCCAGTCAGTTTCAACGTGTAGCTTCCGTCCATATGATCCCAACGCAACTTACGGTTCGTCAATCTGATATCATATGTAGAAGATACATATTTTACAAGTTGATGTACAATTTTAACTTAAAATAAAAACTGAATTATTTTTAATACAAAGAAGATATGGGCCTCACCCTCTTACTCCTTTGGCCCATGTACCAATTAAAAACCGGTTGACCCTTTCATCCTTCCTCATAAAGATCCCGTCCTCCTCCAGCAAAATATACACACCATAGCCGCATTCCTTCCAGGAATCCCCTTTTGCAAATCAACTAAACTCAAAATAGAAAATTCCAACATTCTTGTTTTCGAAATCTCTATCTCCCAAAGCCCATTATGTCAGACTCGACATCTCCAATTTTGGTGCGGATTCATGGATTTCATCCCGGTACAGGAGACAATATCGAACCCAAAAACACCCTACTCCTCTCGTTCATCTTCTTCTCAAAATCACGCTCCTCAACCGGCCATTTCTGAAGCTTCACGACCCTCTTCTCGAATACTACATCCTCATCACTGATTTACACAACACGCACCACACCTCCGAAACACGACCTCGACCTGCTGCTGAACTTCGAACCACAAGAACCAGCATCGCACGAAATTCAATGCCTACCATATCAATGCTCTCGACCATACAAGTTCAGAGAATCCACATCACTTGATTTCATCAACTATTTGAGGAGATTGAGGAGTTTGAAATCTTAGAAATGGTGGCGGCCTCTTTATTTGCTGAAACCAGAGAAGTGTTTAGGTTTAGAAAGCTTGGGTATTTATAGGATTTTAATTTAGTTTTGTATGGATTTGCTTCTTCCACGTTTTTATTTTCTTTGAAGTGTTGGAGGCTCCACGTTTTGCTGAGAATAAAAGAGCGGTGGCACCACTTTCATCCATGAAAAATGAAGGAAAAAAATCTAGTTTTAAGTTATAAAAGTTAGTGTACACTCTATGTAATATTTCGTTCCCATACGAGTCGTTATGGACAGATATAAAAATACCGTTGTGACCAGTAAGGTACCACGATTTCAAAAATATAAAAATACCGGTAGATTAACTCATATTTTGAAACCTCAAAATGTTGATTACAGGGTGCAAAATGCTCCAAATAAAAAGTTTCTTATTTAATTAATTAAAAATTACCATAAAATTCTAAAAATTAAATTATCACTACGTCTCAAAAGAACCTTGTCTAAATTCAAACCCGATATTTAAATATTTTTAAATAACCGTTGTGGCCACGAACGAATATACCGCTGTTTTTCTGAATATTTTATTTGGACATAACTAAAAATCTACATGATGAAATCCCGATTTTTCTCTTCCAATAGAAAAATATACTTCACCAGCTCCTAACGTTTCTTATTTCCCAGAAATCCGATTTAAAACAGCTTATGTATATTCAATTGAAGTTCGAATCGCCAAATTACGAACTACAACGCCATTTCGAGCTTGATTATAATTATAATATAATTATACGTTCAAACTGTCGTTTATAAAATATATTCGTCAATATAATTCAACTTTAAACTGAATTACATATTATAAATTGCCCAGTTCAACATTATATTGTCAATTCAGCAAATTTTGATTATTCCAGAATTAAATATATTATTTAATTATAATATTAATTAAATATTCACTATTATTTCATTCAACGGCCATTTAAATTCTAAACCACTATTTATATAATTAAATAGGTTAATTATATATCGTAGAAAATACGGGTTGTTACAGGATTAGTGTAGTTCACGGTAGGATAGGGGTGCTGCAAAATAGGAGTGCCCCAGAACACTCCTCATATATACATATGTGTGTATATATATGTATATATGTGTGTATATATATATAACCATTCATTTATATTTAAATAGTGAATAAATGGAAAGATAATGAGTAAGTGAAGAGATAAATTAGGATGTGTAGTGGAAATCAAAAGATATTAAGGGGTGTTGCATTGTTTGAAGTGCAACGGAACGCTTATATATATATGTATATGTATATATATATATATATATGGAGCGTTCCAAGGCACCATTTTTGCATCCCTACCTTATCGTGAGCTACACTAATCCAAACCTAACAAAAATTTGTAGATATTCAATCTACGTATATATTATCACATATCCAAAATTTGAGCTCGTTCCGACATTTGTAGAATAATATATTTGATGTTTAAATTTAACGATTCGAATAAAACTGTCTAAACGGTGAATAATCGAGCTAAGGTTTTGAAAATGTCACGAATCTCGAAACGAGCACAAATTTTTGATACATAATAATATATATATGGATTCAACATCTACAATTTTTAGTTGAATTTAGATTAGTGTAGCTCACGATAGGGTGGGATGCTGCAAAACAAAAATGCCCTGGAATGCTGTTTAACAACATCTGAAATAGTACGACACCTCAATAGCAGAAATAGTACGACATCTCTTTATATATATAAGCATTTAACAACATCCAAAATAGTGCGACACCTATATACATATATAAGCTTTTAACAACATTCAAAATAGTACGACACCTCAATAGTCTAGTAGCTATCTATAATCCCACTAACTTGTTCTAATATAAATGGATAATGAAAATTAGAAGGCTTTTAGGGCGCTGTTGAACGTTACATATATATATATATTTATATATATATATATGTGTGTGTGTGTGTGTGTGTGTATGCATGTATGTATATATGTATATGTATATGTATGTGTATGTGTATTTGTGTGTGCATGTGGAAAAGTCTATTTAGACAAAAAGATAACATAAATTTAAACATAAAAATTCTCGTTCATTAAATCTTCCACGAACTCCATCGTTCTCATATCTAAAACAGAGAACCCTAAAAAACCATCTGGCTTCCATCCTATCAGCTTTTGAACTTTTGCAATAAGAATATCTTGAAAATTCCCGCTAATCTATACTATATTATAATTACTGAGTTTGCATTCAAGCGCTCACAGGCCTCCTCACCCTCCTCACTAAATAAAACTCAACCATCTCTCTGCAATAAATTGAACGCGAAAAAAGTGTTTCATAGGAAATTGAATAATCTACATCTCTACACTCATCCCAAATCATCCCTCTTTTCTTCTAGCTTTTTTTCGTTACTTTTTCCCATCTGCTCCAAATCTTCAACCTAGCCCTAAATTGAAAACGATTAGATTTGCTCCCAACGAAGCTTCACTTACTGCGCTAACCAACACTTTTATGCATAGAAACTTCTTTTTGCCCATTCTTCTTAGATACCAATACCAGATTTCCCTTCTTCTTCTTTTCAGTTTCCTCCTTATCCCATCTAATGTTCGACTCTAATTTCAATTTAAGATGTTGTTAGTCAATTCGCATTCAAGCACTATTTTCTCTTCGTTGATCACCGTGAATTTTTTGGCAGACCTACTTCACCCAATTGCCAGTGGCTGCTATTCTTTCCCAGTGTCATCGGTAGCTCTAAGACATGTAAAGGACGTCGCGCTTAGGTTTGCCTCCCTGTAGTTTTCCCTATGCTTCCTCTACCTTTTAAAATTTTGGGTGCTTCTTAGATATCGATTACTGAGATTAAATTTTCCAGGTTTGTGGTTTTTTTTTATGAGTTGGGTTTACGGACTTGGTTACTGAGATGAATCTTTTATAAGTTTGGTCTTTATTATTTTACAAATTGGGTTTTTATTAGTTTCTTGGTCTTCGATAGAAAAATATAGTGTGCTGCTAAGAGCTTTGCATTTTCTTCTTAGTAATTCCATTGCTAAAGAATACCATAAAATTTATAGTACGCTCTTCCTAATACCAAACTTTATAAGGTGCTACCAAATACATTATTTTTATTTATTTTGTACGGCGAACAACCGCCGACCAACACCAGTTTCCGCGTGATCAACCACCGATCAAGAGTTGTTCGACACGTGAGATTTTGCACATACTTCTCTCTAGGATTTATGGATTCAAGCAAGATGGTTAATTCAAACTTAAGTTTTTTTATATCATGATTATTATGCTTTTTCTTTTGTTTTCAATTATAGTAACTTGGAGAGGATATCATATGTTGTTATACATTGTACTAGATGAAGCAACTAAGTTCATAAGAGGTAATATTATTAAGAAAATGCCATTGTTACATATTGTGAAATAAGTGCAGAATTAACTTTTATCTTTGTCATGATGTCATAAGTTAACCAACGATTCAAGCACAAGCCCTGTTATTTTTACAAAGTTTAACATCGCAAGGTTCGATTACTTTAGAATACAAATTGCTAAAAATCTTGCTTACTAATTATCGTACTATCAAATCTGACGACTTTGAGCTGATTGTTTGATGTATATAACTGTCACACAGAGACAACATATATAAACAAGTAATTCTTGATATTGCATGAACTTATTCTTTTCCTCTTTCTTTACTCTGGTTACCATCTAGGATTGGTGCAAGTATCTTTTTATCAATATTTTATGCGTGCAATTGTAATTAAAGTATGAAGTAAATATTTTTTATGTGTGCAATTATAATTCTTTAGTCGCCAATCTTTTTACATTTTTGATAGCCAATCTTAATAATTTTCCTTTTAAAACATCTCACTTTTGGGAGGGATATAGATCCCTTACTTATAAATCCCATTTATGGTGTTGTTAGATGCACATATATTATGTCTTATTCTCTTCATACTGTAGCTCATTATTGAGGAGTTCTCACAGAGTGTAAAGGCTGGACTTACAATTTTAAGAAAGAATGTCATGATTTTGAATAGTTTATTTGGGTACCTTTTGTTTTGAGCACACGTATTAACTGCAACTCATTGTTATATTATCTACGGACACTGCATTCTATGCAGTGAAGGAACTGTGTTTCCATGTAATAGATTACGTTAATTCAATGTATACTTTGTGTTTGTTTCCCAATAATGATTCTATCATGGTTCAAACTATGCTTTGATTGGCTGAAAAAATTGTTAATGTCTTTGGCTCTTCGATTTTTTTAGGTTGGTTTCTTAAAATTGCTTGGTCTACTTCCGTTGAACAGCCTGCCAACTTGTAGGTCAATTTGGTGTCGCGCTGGTTTTTTTCACTCATTCATTCATCGTATTATAGGGTAAAAAAAAACTAATTTTTGTTGATGCGTCCAGTCTATTACCATTGCCGTGCCTTTTGATTTCTGTGTGTTTTATTTGATTCTTCTTTATTTGTTTGTACTTCCATTACTCAAATTAGAAAAATTAGTGATCACTTACTGGCTATTTCGGTTGAAGGTTGGATAAGATTCATGTAGCCTTATGCTTTATATAAAGTTCTCTGTGACTATTTTATCTTTCCACAAATTATGCTTTACAAACACCATCTACTTATTATTAATTTTAATGGAATTGATATTACTTTTACAACAGACTTCTAGCAAGCATCATTGGTACAAAATTACAATGTTTGAACATTAATTGTTACCATCGTTGTTAAGGTATTTAGTTTAACCTTAGCTAAGACCAATTTTTACTTGGGTTTTGATTACCAACAGAACTTATAATAGATCATGTTTGAGTTTTTAATGTGTTACCTGTATCCCAGGTTTAGCCAACTAAATTGTGATGAATGTATATACTGTTAGCATTGATCTCTTTCAAAATAATGTGAATGTTTTGTTAAAATAAGTAAAATAGTGTTTTGTAGCCCTTGCTAAATTTATTTTTATTTTTATGATGTGTTTTAGGGTAGGGTTTTGATTTAGTTCTTACACATAATTTAGGGGATTATTGATTACATATTTATGAATTAATTCAGTTGATCATAGGAAGGGTAAGTCCGCCATAGTCCAGCATAATGATTTGTTCTACGCTTATAATTTTTTTTCTCATGGATATTTCCATTATATGTATGTGCCTAGCTTTGGATGATGTTAATTTAACTATCATTATTATTAGTCATTATATGTAAAATGTAGTAAGTGCACTGTTACTGCTTCTTTGTAAGGTTACTCAGGAGTCATGTTCAGTTCTCGAATTTTTATTATAATAGTATTTAAACATTAGTTACATACGTCACTCAAATTTGCTTACTAAATATTTTACTCATTAATGCGATAGTTTCATATTGATTTTCTTTGCTTTTTCTGTGTACATTCGCTTAATAATTTAATTTTATTAGTTAACCAATTCGACACGAAACTTGATTGTTATTTCACTCATAGTTAGTTTTTTTAAGAAATTTTTTAACATGAGCCTTTACATTATGTTTCATTTTCTACTTTCGTAGTTGTGCAGTTTAGTAAAAAGATCTTGCTATGAATATTTGACAGTCTCTGTTTGATCTTTAACATATTATTTATCTATATTTTGCAGTTATGACTTAGTACAACATGCGCATATGATGCGTTAATGCAACATGAATATGTTTCAAAATGTACTTAGAGCTCAAATTTCTACTAGAAATGTTAAAATAATAATTCGTATATTTTAATATTAGACTAAGTATAATTATTTAAGTTCTTTCTTATTTTTATGTTTTAGGGTATACCTTTTTTCAATTGTTTGCATGAATTTAGCTATATCTTACTTAAATTTTCGAATGTCGATCCATTTGTTTTAGGATGTTTATTTCAGTTTTCTAATATTTGAATTCTTTTCAGGATATATATAATATCGTGATGCTTTATGTACTGGATGTTGAGATTTGTGATACGCAAATCACAATTGTAGGCAACAAATTTTCTATGTGGATCCATTTTTGGTGGAGATATTTGTTGCTACTTTTGTAGGATATTCGAAAATGAAGGCAAGGATTATTTGGTGCTTATCCAAATAGATATATTTGAGATATATGAGGATAATTTGGGTGATAAGTTACTCTATAAAAGGCCTACTTGATATCTTCATTATATGTGGTGGAAAAATTTGTCATTGTTCTTCATTATCTTTCTCCTCAAATTGTTTAGCCATTAGATATTCTCTACCTATTTCTCAATAAGGTTATTGATAAGTTGTGTTTGTTTAACGATAGTTGAGATCGGTTGTAAACAATATTTTGGTGAATCAATAAAGAGGGTGGTTGGGTGGAATATCGTGTGTTCATATTTCCGATATTTTTTGTGTTGTTGTTTGTTATTCAATCACATTCATCTTCAAGTGATTGGGTGAAAAAGATTCATTTTGTTTTTGGGTGTTTTGTCAAAACTTCCGCTGCGCACAAAACCCCAACAGTTGGTGTCAGAGCTCAGATCACCGCATAGCTTGGAGTGTTTGTTGGATTGAAAAAAAAAATTGATTTTTTGATGTCGTAGATGATGACGTTGTCCAAGATGGCTATTTTGAATGGGAGGAATTGGGGTATATGGAAGCCGAAGATGGAGTACGTTCTATATCTCAATGATTTGCATGATCCCATTGATGGAAATGGGGAGAAGCCCTCGAATATGGATGAGGGAAAGTGGAAGAAAATGGACAAAAAGGCGATTGCGTTGATTCTCCAATATTTGGATGATTCTGTGTTCCACCATGTGGCTAGTTGTGAATCCGCAAAGGCGTTGTGGGACAAATTAGTATCGCTGTATGAGTCAAAAAGTGCTACAAGCAAGACTTTTCTGGTTCGAAAGTTGGTGCAACTTTGATTGGATGAGGAGAAGTCTGTTGCAGAGCATTTGAATGAGTTTCAAGATGTCATCAATCAATTGGCAAACATGAAGGTCAATTTTGATGATGAGTTGTAGGCTCTTTTGTTGATGAGTTCTCTTTCGGAAAGCTAGGAGACTTTGGTTGTTTCATTGAGTAATTCCAATGCTAATGGAACTATCTCTTTGGAAACGGTTCGAAGCAGTCTTTTAAATGAGGAGCTAAGGAGAAAAGGGTCGGAGTTGAAATCGGTTCAAACTGAGGCGATGGTAGCAAGGGACTCAGGTAAAGATACAAGGAAGAAGAAAGGTGCTATCTTTTGTCATTATTGTGGTAAGAAAGGCCACAAGCGCAATGATTGCTATTCATATATACGAGATATGAAGAAGAAGAAGGCGCAAGGTGATAATAATAGTGATGAGGCACAGGCAGGCTTTGCTGAAGGTACCGAAGGCAATTCTTCATGTGATGTCCTACTTAGTGTTGTGGAGCATTGGAAGATGGATTCAGGAGCCAGTTTTCACATATGTCGAGATGTGAAAAGTTTTTCTTCGTATGAGAAGAGTGTTGGCATGATAAAGACGACTAATGGAGTAGAGCTACCAATTTGTGGAGTTGGAGCTGTTAGGTTTCGAATGCATGATGGAGTGGAGAGAGAAGTTGCCGGTGTGAGGCACGTACCCACTTGTTTGCATAACCTCATATCTCTCGGTCAGTTAGATCGTCGCGGTTGCACTTATGGGACTCGAGGTGGAGTTTTGAGAGTGAAGAAGGATGGTCGTGTGATGATGCGAGGAGTTTTGGAGGAGGGAAACCTATATAGTTTGGTCGGTTCAGTGGTCAACAGTGGAAGGCGGGTGACGGTTGAAGAACCTAGTCCACAGCAAGGTGGAGCGGTTAATATGGTCACTGCTGATGGTCCTAAGGTGGAGGATCATGGTATCGACAAGGGTCTAGATGTTGATGATGCTCGAGGGATCCCGGAGATGAAGAGACCATGTCAAGCGGAAGACGGATATCGAGTTGTGAAATCCACAAAGACAAGATGGAGGTCTTTGTGGTATTACAAACGCTTTTGAAGATCGCTATTGGCGTGGTGCACGATGAGGGAGGTGCACCATTAGTGGGCGATGGTGGAGGTTTGTAATGATGTTAATTGAGAAAAGAAGGTTGAAAGTGAGAGCTAAGTTGGCTAGTGTTGAGTGGAGGAGATGTTGTGATTTGATATCAAGGTGGAGTGTTGAGATTTGTGATACGCAAATCACAATTGTAGGCAACAAATTTTCTATGTGGATCCATTTTTGGTGGAGATATTTGTTGCTACTTTTGTGGGATATTCGAAAATGAAGGCAAGGATTATTTGGTGATTATCCAAATAGATATATTTGAGATATATGAGGATAATTTGGGTGATAAGTTACTCTATAAAAGGCCTACTTGATATCTTCATTATATGTGGTGGAAAAATTTGTCATTGTTCTTCATTATCTTTCTCCTCAAATTATTTAGCCATTAGATATTCTCTACCTATTTCTCAATAAGGTTATTGATTCAAGTTGTGTTTGTTTAACGATAGTTGAGATCGGTTGTAAACAATATTTTGGTGAATCAATAAAGAGGGTGGTTGGGTGGAATATCGTGTGTTCATATTTCCGATATTTTTTGTGTTGTTGTTTGTTATTCAATCACATTCATCTTCAAGTGATTGGGTGAAAAAGATTCATTTTGTTTTTGGGTGTTTTGTCAAAACTTCCGCTGCGCACAAAACCCCAACACAGGAAGCCTAAAGAAAAACCACGTGATAAGTTCTTATTTTTTCTCATTCATGATTCTTATGTTAAACCAAAGTGCAATAACAAAAAATTTAGTCTTCTTTTGCTTCATACATTACAGTCGCACAATATAATGTGCTCATTTAATTCATTCGTTATGCTTCTATTATGTGACCAGATTGTTATGATGTTAATGCACAATATTTCAATATAAATTTTCAAATCGGATCTGATGCTCAAATTTGTCATATTTGAGTCCGCACAAACTATGAAACATAAAACTCAACTTTAAAATTACGTATATGTGTTTCCATTGTATATTTAAACTTTACTTAATTGTTTTTCTATGTCACAACATTCACAAATCACAATAATAATGTTAGTTGCGGTTGTAGCTATGATTTACCTTCCAAATATCACATTCTTATGGACTAACGAGCATGATTGTCATTCAACCAGGTTATAATGTATGGAGAGTATGTGGGGTTTTGCAACCTTGAGTAAACTTCAAGGTGGTCTGGAAGGCAATAATCAAAATCCTTAGGTTGAAATGGATTGGGGAATTAAACATTAAGGTAACTTTTGTTTGTGATGTTTTATTTCCCTCTAACAACGTTACTTTCCTTAATCGGGTCCTCTACCTACATTTCTATTATTATTTTAATGTAAAGAATTATCAGCTGTATTGGAATACATGGGTGGTGAGGAGACCAACATTAATAACCCAATTCAATGAAGATGCTTCTATGCATTCACTTTCCTAGAAAAAGTATCTAGATCAAACTATGAATTAATGTATAATATTTCAAAATCCGTAGGTTAAAATGGAATGGGGATTTAAACATTACGGTAACTTCTGTTTTGTGATGTTTTATTTCCCTTTAACAACGTTACTTTCCTTAATCGGGTCCTCTACCTGCATTTCTATTATTTTTTTAATGTAAAGAATTATCATCTATATTGGAACACATGGGTGGTGAGATGACCAGCATTAATAACCCAATTCAATTAAGATGCTACCATGCATTCACTTTCCTGGAAAAAGTATCTAGATCTAACTATGAATTAATGTATAATGTTTCACATTGTTCTGCATGCCCATGTCCATATTTTGTTCCTTTGAGCACAATTTATTACTTATCTTGGGGAATAATGTTTTTCTGCCACCCATGATATTACTAAATTTTGGAAACGATGAGTCGCTAAATCATTATTGTTCGTAATTATTGTTACTACCACTGCTTTTTGGATATTTCGGTGTCAAGCTTTTGATGTATTTGCCGATAAAAGACTACATTTTTTCTAATTTTATCCAACAAGAAATTCAATTGGAATGACTTGGTTCTTGATATTATTTTACTTTCAAGACGTTATAAGGGCTTTTTTTGGTAAACAATAATCATAGTAAAGTTGAATATTGATCTTTAACCATATTGCTACATTGTTTAAATACATAAATGAAATAAACACATCTTTATAGCTCATTTCATGCAGACTCAAATTTTTTATCTAGCCTTTTAATTTCTTTGTTCTGCTTCTATGCTAAATAGGTATATTACAAGCCGCTCTATATTTTACAATATTTTCTAACTTAAACATATATTGACATTGGTATCTATGTAACACAAATTATTTTTGTCTACATTACACAACTGATTGAAATAGTATGTTTAAAATGGGAACAATACTCTCAGGTTGACAAATGTGCCTTTTTGCCCAGTATATAATCTAAATATTATCTATAGTAATACACATTTATTTAAATGAAAAACATGATTCATATAATCTAAATTTTATCTATAATAATCTATGTGGGTTGACATGAAGGACGAGAACTGCTAATCATGTGGTTGGCTTGATAGAAGAAGCGGAAGGCTATTAGATGATGTAGAATTGCTAATGAGCCGACTGAGAAGAAGTTTCCAATTTAGATGTTCTCCCAGTACCTTTCCACAGTGAAACATGCCAAAATATTAATAAATTTTGTTGCATTGCTAAATTTTTGGCCTAAACCTTTTACATGACGTCCACTTTGTTACTTTTCTTGCATGCATTTAGCAAATTTCAAAGATTTCCATTTCAGTTCAAGCTCATTTTAGATTTTTGAAATCAGATCAACTTTGGAAACATCAAAGATTTCAGTTATGATTCTACTTTTGGATTTCGATAGAAATATATTATAACAAAGCAATTTAATGACAAGCATTATGAAATATTTATTTTCTTACCCTAAAATCAAGTTTTTTGTCATCATTATTTCTTCCCTATACATATTATAATCTTCATATCATTTTCTTCTTCTATTTTTAAATTTAACCATCTATGATAAGATTAGTTATGCAGCTAGAGTGAATTTCTATATTACCATCTAAATTCCTTTTAACTTTTGATATGACTAATTTGAGATTCTAAGAAGGTTCACGTGATCTTATGTTTATTTTGTACTAGGCCGATCTACCAGTGGTAGGTAAATTAAATAAATTTTAGTTTAAATATGTGACTTTTAACCTACTAATCAGACCATATAAATTAGCTAATTTTGATTTAAATTTTTAATCAGCATAAATTATATTTATCATTAGTGTAGATACAATTTGTGCATTATTATATATACTTATATATCATGTTTGAATTTCATTCTCATGATGTTCCTGCTTGCACAATACTCCATAAAATGTATTTAGAATATGATTTTGAAACATCTGTTACTTTTTTTCTTCCAAGTTGCATCAGCGAGCCTCCATTGGTTAACAAAAGATATAAACTAAACGAACAACTTATGCATTCAAAACTCAAAGCCATAGTTTCCATCCTTATATTTTGCATTTTCACATTAAGTTTGGTGAACATATTATAATATAAAAAATTGCACTTATGTTTATTTACTAATAACATATTATATTAATTTACGTATGTGCATAGTATATGTGTATTTTCCAACTGTTTCCAGCTTTGACACATGTACATGTACATATTCAACTCATTTTCCGATGGGACTAAAACATGGACGAAACATTCTCTAATAGAAAAGGAGTACATGAAAATTAATCTCAGCATGAAAAGTGAAATTCTAAAGTTGAGTGGGTTAGTGTTTCTCCTATGAAAAATATTACACTTTTAGTATTCTATGTAAGAAACATTTGACTTTGCTATTTTCATTTGGCAATTTCTTTACAACTATAGTTTATCAAACCTTATTTTGTCCACTTGCTACCTATCAGTTTACTCTTTATTATTGTCCCACACTACGTGCATAGAGATGACTGAAGAGATAAGTTGCTTTAAAAAGCAACCGGTTGATACTTTGACATACTACATCCACTATTCCACTTGATTTTAATCTTTCCACTATTGCAACTAACTAAAGTTCAGAAGTATGCTACTTCTCAAGTTTACCTAAATATGTTCCCTTTTGTAACGTCCCGTATTTTTCGACCGTTAACGTTGAACGATTAAAGCGATTTAATATTTGATTTGAATTTAAATTGGAGATTTATATAGAGTTCATTTATTTAATTTATAAAATAAGAATATTTTATTCGATAAATATAAAGTGTTTAAAATCAATTTATTATTTAAACGACATTTTCGATAAGTGTAAATAGTTATATTTCAAAAGATTTCAGAATTCGACAAGATAAATTCCATCAGTTTAAAAATAGTGTATTGATACTGAATTATGTATTTTTCGGACATTTAAATTTATCGATTTAACATACGATCAGTAAACGTTGAGGAATAATTAAATAGAATTTAATTGTAAATCGTCGGTTTAATTTAATATCTTTTCCATACGATCAAATGGGGCTTCAAAATTTGTTTCGATGTGTTCAGAATGGTGATAGAATCCTAGAAATGGCTTTTGTTGCATTTAAAAGGGAGTTCGAAATAATAGGATAATTTATAAATGAATTTACATCGGTTAGAATTAATATAAGGGTAACGTATAAATTCCTTTCTCCATACGCTGAAAATAATTTTCCCGTCTATTGTAAGCTCTCCAACAAGGTACACTATGACTATTTTTCCTTAGACTTACCCGTAGCCCTTAGCTTCTCTTTTCACCTCATTTGAATTGGCAAATCAACTTCAGAACAGAGGGGTAGCCTATGCTAGCTAGTTGCCTCGTTCTGTTACCATCACCTTCGTTCTTTCACTTCAAAGTTTTCTGCAAACCTACCAAAACATAGTTGTTTTGTTCTTCCAAATCATCGTCTTCTCCTACCCTAAGTAGCTGCTTCATTATTTCTAATCATGGATACTATTTTCTTCTACCTTTCCATCCATCAAAGACACTGCAACTCTACTCCTTCCTATTTTCAACGCCTAATGCCAACCCAATTGTACCATTTGATCTCGACATCATCCTTATCGTCTAAATCATCACCTATATAAGAAGCAGTACGCCCAATATTTTCTTCCATCCCAATTCCACGAAAACTATACAACTCCTTTTCACTTGTTTTTCTACATCGATCCAGTTGAAATTAAATCCATCGAATCAGAAGAAAAAAAGGGGACCGAAACCTGTAACTCAACTGAAATGATTCCATCCCTTTTTCCCAGTCAAACCGAATACCACCGAATACAACCCAAATCGATTCGATCGATTCATCAAAAAAAAGAGAAATCGGAAACTATAACCTCGATTCCCTTCAATACCGCGATGACCAAGTTCGACAGTAGACACTCGAGATTTGGGATTATTCGAGGAAAAAAGGGGAAATCGGAAATTGCAAGTTCAAAAGCCGTGAGTTCCTGAAGCTCTGAAGTCGATGCCAAGCTCGAGCGTGAGTTCAGTTGAGGTTGCCATGGGTTGAGCTGAGGGTGAAGAGGGGATTTTATCCCATAATTAGATGCGCGATTTGTATTTATTATGAAGACCTAGAATTCGATACAGGTAGATAGCGATTTCAAAAGGAAGGTAAATGTTGGTTTGTTAAAACATGAGTGGAGCAATGTTCAATTTCTGGTGAATGAGGGATCAAACTGTTGAGGGTGGCATTTGTGAAGACTGACGCAAGACTGGAGTTCTATTTTCTGATTTTGGTTTTCGGCAGTAGGTAATTTTGACATTCGATCTTTTATTTTGGGGTACTGAAGCATGACTGTAGATGAATAGGGAGCTTGAATGTGGTGTTATTGGATGGTATAAGTCTGTGTTGTTTTAAAGGAATGGGATTGCTACGATTTGAGGGGGAGTTGATATTGTGAAAGCAGGCATGGTGGAAGAGGTATGTTGATGGGGAGGGTGATGTCCATTTGTGTGCAATAAGAATGACTGTTGGAATGTGGCATGTTCATGGTAATAATGGCGGAGCAGGTTGTTGTTCGGTAGTGATGTTAGTTAGAAGGAAGGATCGGGATGACTTGGGTCAAATCATTCAGTGATGATGAAGTTGAATTGGTAGTGCAGTAATAATAAGTCAGCCGCTGTGAGTATTTAGGAGGGATGGAGATTGATAGTCTAAATGTTTGGTAAAGTGCCGGACGTTGGTTCGATGTTGATAGTGGGAGTCGTGATATTGCGGGCTGAAAATAGACAGAAAGGTATACGTTTTACTGAAATTTAAAATTTATATAAAATAATTTGTTCATTTATTTTAATAGTAAGTTCAAAATTTATAGTCATTTAATGCTAAATAAAATATATAATCGTAGATCCAAAATAGACGATTCGAGTAGATTCTTAGCTAAGACGATTTGGAATTTATTGGATATGCAGCAAAAGGAAAAAAATCGAGGTGAGTTATACTCACTCAGTTAAATTATTGGGAACTATTTTTAATAGTTCAAATTTTATTGCCTACTTGTTGGATGATAATTGCTTGATATAAAGTGATAGTATTATATAATAATATTATAATAATAGTATTGGTGATTGGATAATGCCCGCAGTATTATTAGCGGATGCCCGCAGTACCATTAGCGGATGATTTCCCTATACGCCCCACAATATATATAGTGGAAGACCTTCTATACCGCGATATCCTGCCTCGAAGCAGGATGGGTATTATTATTGTTGACTAACATCTGTGGATGCAGGGAAAAACAGGTTGGAGGGATCCAAATGGATTCCTCAACATTTATTTATTGTTTTCACATATATGCTGTTATATGACATGACTGATAACCTGTATGACATGTTTGGGCGTGTATTAACCTTGGACCTTGATTTTTGATATTTTTGAATGTAAAATAAAAAATGATATATAGTTTTTAAAACCAGAATTTAAGAATATAAAAGTATTTAAAGAGAATTTTATTTTCAAATGTAATATTTATTTAGAAACCGAATTATAAAGGGAATTGAACAATAAAGTTTTATTTTAACAAATAAAACGAGAAGTTGATTTTTTAAGCAAATATTTTGAAAACGGGAATTGGAAAAAAGGGAAATTTAAAATGGGGTTATGTGAAATGGGATTGAAACTTGGAACTTGATTTATGAAATCAAGTATAGTATGGAATTGTATTGGAATTATTATTCACGATTAAAGTGAATAAGGAGAATAAAATAAGTGGTGTGGGGAAGATAGAAATTTATAAAAGTAAGTTAAAAAGGGTTTTTGAAATTATAAATTCTCATTGAATAATATAATATAGATTATATTAAAGAATTTTACATATGGTTTTTAAATAATAAATATTAGAATTGGAAAATAATAGAAGTAATAGTAGAATTGAACTTGAAATTGCAAGTATAGAATCAAATTGACAAATTTAGTCCAGAATGGATTTGTATTAAAGGTTATTATTCACGGATGAGGTGAAATGGGGTTGAAGCGAATATATTACAAATAAGAATTTTTGGGGGAAAGTTAGAAAAAAGTTTTGAAATTAAAAATTCAAATTGAATTTAAGTAGAACTAATTTAAATAGTATAATATAGATTATACATATAGTTTATTAGTAATAAATATTATAATTTGCAAATGATATTTATATGTAAATATTTTTGATCAGAAGTTATAAATAAAATTGAATGAAGCGTATTGAAACAAAACTAGAATGAGTGGAACAAACATATACAAATGTTTGTAAAATTTATATATGGATCAAAGACTTGATAAAACCTTGTTTACAAAGATTGAAATGGAATTGAGCTGGTTAATGACAATATATCGTTACAAGAAAAATCTTGTTTCAGTTTAGAAATGAATATTTAGCAAATGTTTTGCAAATCAAATCCTTAAGGAAATATTTTATAAAGGTTGTAACATTACTTAAAAATGTTATTTGAATAGTTATAATTTGAGATAAACATTTCATTTAAATTGGTAATTTATATTTGAACTTCTATTCGTTTAGGAATTTAGAAATGAAGTTAATTGAATTAGAAATTAAACGGAGAGAGATTAGTTGAGATGAATAGTTTTCCTAAGAATCGATCTGATGTGGGTTTTGGCCTTCGGGTTTGATATTTAGAGAAATATTCTCTTACTAGTATACGGTTAAGGACTAATGACCAAGATGAGGAGAATGTTACTGAAGTGTTTTAAAAATGAAATGGTTTGAATATTCTTATATATTAATATAAGAACCAAAACTGGATATTTCAAAGTGCTGTGATAATTAAGAAATTGATAAACGAATGATTAAATCAAGAGGCGGTTGTTGAATCAGTAAATTCAATTTTTTTTCTTTTATGAATAAATGGTTGTTTTTATTTGATAGTTAAATAACCGACTATCAAATCTGGCCTAAAGCGATTGTTGGTACGGAAAGACTGGGATCGAATTTATATTCGGAAACCATTCTGACCAATAAATACGTAAACGTTGAATATATTAGTCGTTGATCGAGACGGAGTATTTGAAGACCATAAATCTTCATAAAATGGAAGAACTACTTAAAATTTCTGGTTTAGCGGCCAGAAATATACTGTGGGTCTGTCGTGGTTGGAATTTACTGATTGCAAGGACTTCTCGCTACTGATCTATAGGGTGATTCCTAGGATGTGGTAGGAGAGTGCCTTAGGTTTGTCCAGACCCAGGACAACTTGTATGGACGAATGTCTGACAAACTAGTTCTGTAAGAGTCACGTACGTTGATTTCTTCAAACGTACTATAGTTGGTGGCGGAGAAGGGCACTTCTCTTAGCTTAACTACTAAAGTATTCTTGTGGACGTCAATTAGTGATTTTCAGACGGATCTGATGATGTGGCATTCAAAGTGAATGGTGGTCAAATGATCTAGAAAGATGATTATAACCTCAAGCTTCACAACCGAGAAAAATGACAAAAATGGGGCAGACAACATGACTATGTGGGTCACGCCCATTAGGGTGTATTGTCACCATCTAGAGAATATTCATATTTGTTACTTCTTTCGCTTCTGTATCTCCCGGGAATGGTTATGTTGCTAGCAACCGTGGGTGACAATATATTCGATACACTCAAGAGAAATGAGTGGTCGGTCATGTGTGGGCCGGGTTGCAAGACGTTCTTGTTGAACCCAGTGTATTCGTTTCTAGAGATACACTATTAGCAGGTGGTCCCATACCTTATCGTAGTTGGAAATCCATTCTCCAATAAGCACCCGCGGTTTTGATTGTATACTATATATGTAGAACGTGAGATGCAAGCGTTCTGCTAGATTCTATTTATTTGTATTTAGACACTATTATAATATCACAACAAGATATTGATTTCAAAAATGTTTTGGATTATCGTAAGGTAAAAACCATCTGCGTTTATGTGTGGATTGGCCTTACGATTATCTTTTTCTTTCGAAATGATTTTTAACTTTAAAATCAAGTTGGATGCTACCAATAATTTAGTGAGTTTTTCTCACGCTGGTTCACCAGACTGACCTGTGCGTTTGTAATGCTCGGGTCAGACCCAGTTGGGTCAGACCGAGTTGTACAGGTTCAGGATAAGATAAGAAATTCCAGGAGACGAGCTGGAGAAGTTCAGACGTATGATTCATATATTATTCCGCTGTGTGTTTTAAACAAGGACAGATTGTTATAACTGTCAGATGTGATGAATGACCACTGTACTCTGATGATTGTTAGTATTATTTCAAGTTTTCAATAAAGATTTATTTCTGTATTATATTTTATTCCGCTGCGATGTGAGACTGTGAGTTATTGTTCTTCTTCTTTCTCCTATTCTTAACTTTCTTTCTTTCTATTTCTCATCCTCTTATTTCTTTCTATTAGCTTTCTGGGATTTCGGTACTTGAATTAGGACATGGAGTGTATAAATGTCTGGATTCGAGAGTCGAAATTTCCGGGGCACTACAGTTTGTATCAGAGCGATGGTTTAAGAATAAACTTGGCTCTGTGGTATATCTCAATAGAGATGGGGTTAGTAATACCCTAGATTGAGTTTGAGTGTTTATACGTATATATATGAGAGCGTATTTGTAAATTCGAATTAATAAAATGTTTTGTATTTTGATCGGTTCAATTTTTGAACTAGTGACTGACGCAATATTGTTTTGAAAAAGGGGGCAAATGAAATAATTTTTCCTAAATTATATTTTTATATAAAAAGAACTAGTTTTCTTATATTAGATCGGTATTGGATTGTTTGATTTGTTCGAATGGAATTCAAATACGATTATTGAAGTAAATTGGTTTAATATAACCAAAACATAAAATAAATGATGTCTGATATAAAAAAAATCAAAACTTGAAAATATGACTGAAGGTTAATGAAATTAGAAATAATATTAGATTAGAACTTAATCTGATATTAAATGAATGATAAAATATTATTTCGAGCCAAAATAAACACGAGGTAATATTAAAGTTGAATATGTATCCAATTTGGCGTGCGTTGTTTGCTGATTGATTGTTGGATTGGTTGGATAGGAACCCACCCACAAATTAATGAAGTTATATGAATAAATTGGATGCTAAGGAAGAAAATTCCAAAAAAATGAGTTGAATGAATCAGAACTTGTCATAAAAACAAGTTGAAATGGATTTGAATTGGAATTGAAATTATATTAAATTAAAAATAAACTCACCGTGTCGCGATAGTTCGTAAATTGACGATTTGAACTTCAATTGGATATATAAGATTCAATATGAATCAGAATTCTTTGCAACAAGAATAGTCCGGATCTATGAGATTATAATTCTCTAATGAAGGAGAAAAATCGAGATCTCACATTATAGATTTTTAGTTATATCAAAATCAAATTTTCAGGAAGTCGCTATGGAATCGTTTTAAATTAAAACGGTTATTTATTCAAATGGAAGTATTATAAGAGAATAAAATTTAGAATTCCATCTATAAAACTTGGAATTTGAGTATTAAATAAACAAGAATTCAAGAGAATTGAATAAAAGGGAATTTTGCAATAAGAATCAGATTAAGAAATGAAGATGGCTAATGTGAGGAATCAATTAGTCATTATGAATTATAACTTGGTTAAAGTTATGATCGGTGAATCAAAACAATGGAAATTAACATGAAGTGAAAACTCTCGAATTCAATACCAATAAATTGAATGGAGCTCGATACATATAATTGGAATATGTCGAATGGAATAAGAAGTAAAATGACATAAATCCAATTCGGATAAAATAGCTGAATGCAACTCGGAAAATATAATCAAATTGAGTTTGATTGTAATTAAAATTTGAACTCAAATGAAAATGGACTCGTATATTGAGAAATCAAACATGGAACTGGAATTATAAATAAAACTTGACTTGTTTGTGGACAAATATGTAATGTATTTAAACATGAAGGTTTAAACTATCATGAGTTTAGTAAGATAATAAGCTAGTGAATGGATTAGTGAATCAGAGGTAAGAAGTTAACTTGTTTATGATCAGTTAGAAATACAGGTGCATATGATTGAGCAGGTTTATGAGATGGAAGCAAGTGTGAAAATATTATGAGTTGCCCGACAAAAAAGTACATGTTTAATTCAATATGAGGTTTTATGCGCCGAATCGGCAAGCCACTTGGCTTTTTGATATTCTTTTTGATTGGAAAGGGCCTGTGTGGAAAGGTTTGAATTTTTCCAGTAACCCCGTACAAAGGAGGTGTTGGCGAAATTTTTCGAAAATTTAGGGAGTTAGAAAATTTTTCAACAAATTTTTTTTAAAAAAAATTGGTAGCAAAAAGTTAAGGTTCAGTTGGAAATTGAAGTTAAGGATTTTTGAGTGAAGTGATGAGTTGGTTGTTGGAGACTAAGGATGTTGATATCAGTGTCAAGTTGCATGAGTGGATCGTGGGAAGTGAATAAGATGTAGCAACTTTTCTACTTAGTAATTTCGGGGACGAAATTCTTTTAAGGGGGAAGGAATGTAACGTCCCGTATTTTTCGACCATTAACGTTGAACGATTAAAGCGATTTAATATTTGATTCGAATTTAAATTGGAGATTTATATAGAGTTCATTTATTTAATTTATAAAATAAGAATATTTTATTCGATAAATATAAAGTGTTTAAAATCAATTTATTATTTAAACGACGTTTTCGATAAGTGTAAATAGTGATATTTCAAAAAAATTCAGAATTCGACAAGATAAATTCCATCAGTTTAAAATAGTGTATTGATACTGAAATTTGTATTTTTCGGACATTTAAATTTATCGATTTAACATACGATTAGTAAACGTTGAGGAAAAATTAAATAAAATTTAATTGTAAATCGTCGGTTTAATTTAATATATTTTCCATACGATCAAATTGGGCTTCAAAATTTGTTCCGGTGTGTTCAGAATGGCGGTAGAATCCTATAAATGGCTTTTGTTGCGTTTAAAAGGGAGTTCGAAATAACAGGATAATTTATAAATGAATTTACATCGATTAGAATAAATATAAGGGTAACGTATAAATTCCTTTCTCCATACGCTGAAAATAATTTTCCAGTCTATTGTAAGCTCTCCAACAAGGTACACTATGACTATTTTTCCTCAAACCTACCCATAGCCCTTAGCTTCACTTTTCACCTCATTTGAATTGGCAAATCGACTTCAGAACATAGGGGTAGCCTACGCTAGCTAGCTTCCTCGTTCTGTTACTATCACCTTCGTTCTTTCACTTCAAATTTTTCTACAAACCTACCAAAACATAGTTGTTTTGTTCTTTCAAATCATCGTCTTCTCCTACCCTAAGTAGCTGCTTCGTTATTTCTAATCACGGATACTATTTTCTTCTACCTTTCCATCCATCAAAGACACTGCAACTCTACTCCTTCCTATTTTCAACGCCTAATGCCAACCCAATTGTACCATTTGATCTCGACATTATCCTTATCGTCTAAATCATCGCCTATATAAGAAGCAGTGCGCCCAATATTTTCTTCCATTCCAATTCCACGAAAACTATACAACTCCTTTTCACTTGTTTTTCTACATAGATCCAGTTGAAATTAAATCCATCCAATTAGAAGAAAAAAAGTGGATCGAAACCTGAAACTCAACTGAAATGATTCCATCCCTTTTTCCCAGTCAAACCGAATACCGTCGAATACAACCCAAATTGATTCGATCGATTCATCAAAAAAAAGAGAAATCGGAAGCTATAATCTCGATTCCCTTCAATACCGCGATGACAAAGTTCGACAGTAGACACTCGCGATTTGGGTTTATTCGAGAAAAAAGGGGAAATCAGAAATTGCAAGTTCAAAAGTCGTGAGTTCCTGAAGCTCTGAAGTCGATGCCAAGCTCGAGCGTGAGTTCAGTTGAGGTTGCTGTGGGTTGAGTTAAGGGTGGAGAGGGGATTTTGTCCCATAATTAGATGCGCAATTTGTATTTATTATGAAGACCTGGAAGTCGATATTGGTAGATAGCGATTTCAAAAGGAAGGTAAATGTTTGTTTGTTAAAACATAAGTGGAGCAATGTTCAATTTCTAGTGAATGAGGGATCAAACTGTTGAGGGTGGCATTTACGAAGACTGACGCAAGACTGGAGTTTGATTTTCTGATTTTGGTTTTCGGCAGTAGGTAATTTTGATGTTCAGTCTTTTATTTTAGGGTACTAAAGCATGACTGTAACAACCCGCAAATTCTGAACCAATTTAAAAAATTTATTTTAGAAAATTTTAATGAATTTTGGGAATATAAAGTGATTTATTTTAAATAATAATGGCTATAACTTATTTTAATCGAAGTTAGAACGAATAAATTTAATTTAAATATAAAAGGGAATTAGAAATAACGCAGTAGTTTGAAAAGTCAAACTTGAACTTTGACTGACCGTACAGGATGCAAAATTTAACGGATTTTAGTGAGACTAAAAATATTAAAATCTATTTAAAATTATCTTTCTAAAGAACCTGAAAAATTGAAATTTCATAGCGGAAATCAAAAGTTATTGCCAATTCAATTTTTAGGAAGGTCGTTGTAGAATTTATATATATATAATATATGGCCCGAAAGGCTACTTTTCACATATGAAGGAATTTCTACTCGAAACCACTTCCATTGAGTTCGGAATGATGTTTCTACATTAAAAAACAGTAAACACTTATATATTTTGAGTTTCGAGAATTATATGTTTAAAAATGTATTTTTAATATTAAATATATTGGCCTTAAAAATAGTCATTTTTCAATCGACCTCCGTTTTCGACGAAACCACTTTTGTTGGAACCAGAATGTCAAATTATAGGTAGATTTTAATTTTCAGAATTTTTCAAATTAATATGTGAGCGTGGCGAAAGAAAATGTGTTTTGACTTTTTCAGTTAAATTTAAACGCCTTAAAAATAGCCATTTTTCAAACAGTCTCAGAATTCGACGAAAATAATTTTTTTGGATTCGTATCGTCATAAGAAAGCTAAAAATATATTTTTTTTAGAATTTTCTGAGGTCATATGTGGCCCCGGCATATTTATATGTACGGTCAATATTTAATTAATTAATTTTTAATGTAATTTTAAATAAATATTCTACAGATTTCGGAATTGGACCCCGAGACCCATCCCATTGCGTTCAGAAGGCCTCAAAACGTTAAGATCGACAGTAAGCAAGCCCAACTCGGAGACAGCCCGCATTTTCACCTTTATAACACATTTTTAATAATAAAAAAATCCGAAAATTCAAACCCTAACCCTAATTCTTTCAGCCGCCGCCTATGGCTTTCGAAGGCCAGAAACATCCGAAATTAAAACACCAATTTCTCTCAATCCGTTCGACGGAAATTGGCAAATTATATACCAAATCGAGGAGAATTCATAGATCTTCGAATCTATATGGTTAAGATCGGGTTTTGGTGCACGGATTTCACGAATTCTGGCGAGGAAGTGGGGGCGTTCGTGTTCGATTTTCGAGGGGAGGAGGGGGCCGAGTTCGGAGCTAATGGGGGCGGTGGTGGCTCGCAGGCGGAGCTTCAGAGTGGTGGTCTCTGATTGGTCGACGGTGGACCATAGGGGAGCGCGCGCAAAAGGTTCGAACGTGATGTATGGTTGCGGCTTGGTCACGGGCAACGAAGAAGAAAGAGTATATTATATTATTATTTTATTTATTTAATTTATCCGATCTTTAAAAATCAATATCTCTCTCATACGAGGTCCGATTGACGAACCGTAAGTTGCGTTGGACTCGTCTTTCCGAGATCTTCGCGATGGTGCAGACCAGAGCTGATTCTGAAACAGTCGAATTTTCAGCCATATCGATGTGAGAACTCTAATTTTATTTATTTAAATTACTTTTAATTATTTTCTCATGATAATAATAATTGTATTGTGATGTTAAATCAAATCTGAAATGTTTTGTGTTGTACATATTATTGATTGTTGCTTGTGTTATGTTTGTTTGTTCATGATAGATTAGATCTGCATTGAATTTAATATATTGTTGAAATTATTTGTGGTTAGAGAATTAGATCTAAAATTAGATCTAAATCATATTTATTTCAGATTTAAATCGTAATCTAGTTGCTCTAACTTATTTTAAATTATTATATTATTTTTATGAGCAATGAAATTTGAATGACAAATAAAAATTTATTTTTATTTGCTGGTGTTACAATGAAATTTGAACGACAAATAAAACGTACTTTTATTTGTTGATACTACAATAGAATTGGAATGACGAATAAAAACTCTTTTTTATTTGTTGATTTTACTATGGAAATTGAACGACAAATAGAATATTATTTTATTTGTTTGTTTACAATAGAATATGAACAACGAATAGAATATATTTTCATTTCGACAGAAATTGGTTAACAAATAAAATCTTACTTTTATTTGTTTACATTAAGAACAAATTTGTGAATTACAGTAAAAAGTTTCTTTTTACTGTCACCTTATACATAGGATATTATAGAATTAGAATCGTTATAAAATATTAAAATTTATTGTTGATATTAAAAACATATTTATAAAACAAAACTTTGTTTACATTGTATTTGTAAATTAAAAGTAATATTTGAGAAAAACACATAAGTGTTTACATTTTATTTGAGAAAAAGAACCATTCTTTTATTTGTGTTTTTCAGCATAAATATATACATAGAAATGAATTATTATTTTTATTTGTGTTTTTCAACACAAATATAACTCGGTAAAAGAATCTTCTTTTTATTTGTGTTTACCAACACAAATAAAACTTAGAATATGAATTATTTATTTATTTGAATTTTATAATGCAAATATTTCATAGAAATAAGCTCACAAAAAAAAATTTGAATCATCTTTTCATTTGTATTCTTAACACAAATACATATAGAATAATGAATGTCTTTTTAATTTTTCTCCCTTAACACAAAAACACACTTAGCAAATGAAGTATCTTTTTATTTGTATTTTTCAATACAAATATAACATAGAAATTAAGTTCATCTTTTATTTGTATTTTTCAATACAAATATAATATAGAAATTAAGTTCATCTTTTTATTTGTATTTTTCCATACAAATATGACATAGAAATAAAGTCCATCTTTTTATATGCATGCTACAACACAAATATGTACTTAGAATTTGCTGCACAAATAAAATTCACTTTTTATTTGTCATTTGAAACTCAGAATTTATTAGACGAATAAAATCTACTTTTTTATTTGTCATTTAAAAATTAGGATTTATTATACAAATAAAATTTACTTTTATTTAACATTAGAATACATAGAAAAATATTTACACATAAAATATTCTTTTATATGTTATCAGAATGTATAGAAAAGTATAAACAAATAAAAGGATTCTTTTATTTGTTATCAGAACACATAGAAAAGTGTAAAACAATGAAATACCTTTTTTTTTATGTTATCCTAGAACTGAAATTTTGAGTTCACTCTTTTATTTGCATTTACTAATGCAAACAAACATTGAAAATAAAATTTACCCTTTTATTTGCATTCACAATACAAATATATGTTGAAACCAAAAATTTATTCTTTTATTTACATTCACCAATGTAAAAATACATTGAAAATGAAATTAATTCTTTTTGCACTCATTAAGGCAAATATATTTTGAAAGGAAAAATTGTTCTTTTATTTGGAATCACTAATGTAAATATACATGGAAATTAAAGTTGATTCTTTTGTTTGCATTCTCTAATGCAAATATACATTAAAATATAAATTGTTCTTTCATCTGCATTCCCTATTGCAAATATATTTTGAAAATAGAGTTTGCCCTTCACAAATGCAAATATATTCTAAAGATAAAATTTGTTCTT
This sequence comes from Allium sativum, assembly GCA_030737875.1. Lineage (NCBI taxonomy): Eukaryota > Viridiplantae > Streptophyta > Magnoliopsida > Asparagales > Amaryllidaceae > Allium > Allium sativum. Next base: position 75,986,712 of record CM060913.1, read on the forward strand.
TTATTTGCATTCTGCAATGCAAATATACATTGAAAATAAAATTATTTCTTTTATTTGCATTCACAAATGTAAATATATATATTGAAAATAAAATTTGCTCTTTTACTTTCACAAATGTAAATATACTTTGAAAATCAAGTTTGTTCTTTTATTTGCATTCCACAATGCAATATAACATCTAAAATAAAAGTTACATTTTTATTTGCAAATATAAAAATGAAATAAACATCTTTGTCAAACTTGGTTTAGTTAAAATGAAATAAACACTTTTGTCAACTTATACTAGTTAATAACAAAATATTTACTTTTATCAATTTACATTTGTTGAAAACAATTATTCATATTAGTCAATTTATATTAGTTAAACCAAATATCCATTTTGTCAAAAATATTCATTTTTGTCAAATGGATTAGTTAAAGCAATTTACATATAGTTATATATATATATATATATATATATCTTATGTTTGGCAAGATATATACTTTTCAAGATAGGTTAGTTAGATCAAAATATTTATCATTCTTGTCTCATTAGAATTCTCAAAACAAAATAACCATCTTGTTTGAGTTTAAACTAGAAAAATAGAAATTTTTAATAGAACGAAGTATTATGCTTATTCATTCATTGTAATAGAGATATTTTCTTGTCATCATTATATGTATTATGTATTACACTTCCATTCACAAGTTACCCGACTTGTGTATGTGATTGGGACGATAATTTTTCACACATCGCCCAAGTGCACAAATTAGCTTGTTATTTGTTTGTTGGTTGAAAACCCCACACGGGTGTTGGGATGAAAATTTATATACACTAATCCCAATTTTTAGTTGTATGTTGATCGTTAGATCGACAGGCTACGATGAGCGTTATTATTTAATTTTAACGCTTACACATTGGAAATTACACTTTGGACGTAATGGATGACTTGATGATTATACTGTTATTATCATATATATGATGTGTGTGAAATCCATATAATCCAAATTATATGGCAAATGTTTGAGTCGCATTTCGATTCAGGTGTTCTTTTAAATAATGATATTTTTACATTGGAAATCCTTTTTATATAAAGTGCATATGTTTTCATAATATATTTTTAATCAACTATATGTTAAAACAAAGAATATTTGTAAAAGAAAGAATTCGTAATATAAAGCATACCTTTCATTTAGAGTCTTTATATAAAGAATATTTTTATGATTATTTTAAAATATGTTTTTAAAAGATTACTTGCATTTGCAATTATATTTTTTTGTGATTATAAATAAACTAAGATGTGAAGTGGATTTATCATGGACGATGTTTTTAAACGACATTTGTTCTTTAATCCAATTTACATTGAAATTATTATTTGGAATTTATAAATCTATTTTATAGATTTAAAAAGGGGCATTTTCTAAAAATCAAGTTTTCAATTTAATATATTAAATTGGAATTAAGTGGAAATTCGATTGGTAATAATCGAAATGGGCTTCTGTAAAAGAAGACCGATATTGTAACAACCCGCAAAATCAGGACCAATTTAAAATTTTATTTTAGAAAATTTTAATGAATTTTGACAATATAAAATAATTTTATTAAATAATAATGATCACAAATTTGATTTAAATCGAAGTTAGAATGAATGATTTAATTTTAATTAACAAAAGAGTTAGAAATAACGCGGTAGTTTGAAAAGTCAAACTTGAACTTTGACTGACCGTACAAGATGCAAAATTTAACGAATTTTAGTGAAACCAAAAATATTAGAATCTATTTAAAAATATCTTTCTAACGAATCTGAAAAATTGAAATTTCATAGCGGAAATCAAAAGTTATGGCCAATTCAATTTTTAGAAAGGTCGTTGTAGAATATATAGGGCCCGAAAGGCTACTTTTCACATATGTAGGAATTCCAACTCGAAACCACTTCCATTGAGTTCGGAATGGCGTTTCTGCATTGAAAAACAGTAAACACTTATATATTTTGAGTTTCGAAAATTATTTGTTTAAAAATGTATTTTTAATATTAAATATATTGGCCTTAAAAATAGTCATTTTTCAAACGACCTCCGTTTTCGACGAAATCACTTTTGTTGGAACCGGAATGTCAAATTATTGCTAGGTTTCAATTTTCAGAATTTTTTCGAATTAATATGTGAGCGTGGCGGAATAAAATGTGTTTTGACTATTTACAGTTAAATTTAAACGCCTTAAAAATAACCATTTTTCAAACAGTCTCAGAATTCGACGAAAATAGTTTTGTTGGATTCGTATCGTCATAAGAAAGCTAAAAATATTTTTTTTAGAATTTTCTGAGGTCGTATGTGGCCCCGGCATATTTAAATGTACGGTAGGAATTAAATAATTAATTTAATATTGTATTTTCAATTAAAACCGAAAATAAAACGTGTAGACATCAGAATTGGACATTGGGACATAGCCCATCGCGTTCAGAAGGCCTCAAAACGTTAAGATCGACAGTAAGCAGGCCCAAATTCGAGAAAGTTCAAAAATCCACTTTATTTCACGAAATTCGGAATTTAATATTAAAATAATATAAAAAATCCGAAAACCCTAACCCTAATTCTCTAATGGCCAGCCGCCGCCCATAAATTGATGGCCAGAATTGCTCCAACTTCAAATGCTAATAACTTTTGATCCGTTCGACGAAAATTGACGTATGACCTACCAAATCGAAGAGAATTCAGAGACCTTTCAATCTATACGGTTAAGATCGGGTTTTGGCGCACGGATTTTGCGAATTTCGAGCTACAAGTGGCTGCGGTCGCGGTGGTTTCTAGGGTGAAATGGGGGGCCGAGTTCGTCATGGTTGGCAGTGCTAGTTGGTGTTGGCGCGAGCTTCGTCGTGGCAGCATCTGATCGGCGAACGGTGGCCTGGTTGGTGGGGCGCATAGAAGAAGATGGCGGCCGATGATGGGTTCGCTGAAGCGTGTAACGTGCGACGGGAAAGAAGAGGAAGAAGGTCCGAATATTTTATTATTTTATTTTATTTAAATATTTAAATTTTCCAATCTTTAAAAATTCATAACTCTCTCATACGAGGTCCGTTTGACAAACCGTAAATTGCGTTGGAATCACAAAATTAAGAGCTTCGCGATGGCGCAGACCACACCTGATTCTGAGACAGTTGATTTTCAGCCAAAATTTGGGTGAGAATTCAAATTCTATAATTTAATTAATTATTAATTTATTTTCCCACATGAAAATAATTGTATGATGATGATGATTTAGTTCTGAAATGTTTGGTATGTATGAATTATCGATTGTTGCTTGTGGTGTGCTTATTGTTCATGTTATGCTTTAATCCGTCTTTAAATTGTATATGTTATTGAGTTTAAATTGCAGTTGGAAAATTAAATCTAAATTTAGACGTTTTAATTTATTTTATTTTAATGTCATTTTCATTCCTCTGAAATGAACAAAGAAATGGAACGACAAATAAAACTTTATTTTTATTTGTTGATGTTACAATGAAATTTGAACGACAAATAGAATATTACTTTTATTTGTTTGTTTACAATAGACTATGAACAACGAATAAAATATATTTCTTTTTGTTTGCCTTAAAGGTTAACTAACAAAGTTCTCATTTTTGGTTGCATGAAAAGAAAACAAAAACTCTTAATTTTGTTGCATTAAAAGTTAACAAACAAAAATTCATATTTTTGTCATTGAATAAAAATGAAACAAGAATTCATATTTTTGTCATTGAATAAAGATGAAACAAAAATCCATACTTTTGTCATTGGAAAAAAAAAGGGAAAAAAAGAAAAAGAAAATGAAAGAAAAAAGGGAAATTTTCCTTTTATTTGAATTGATGTGAAATATCAATTCAATGTTGATAAAAAAAAGGATTGTGTTTTGTTTGCATTTCTCAAACAGAAATGTACGAAGGAATAAAAAGATTGTATTTTGTTTGCATCCCTCGATGCGAACAAATGACAAAATATAGATTTACATTTAAAATAAAAGGAATTATATTTTTCTTGCATTTCTCAATGCAACAAAATGTTTAAATAAAAAGAGAATTATATTTTGTTTGCATCCCTTGACGCGAACAAAGTATTGAAATAAAGATTTACATTAAAATTTATATTTTTATTTGTGTTTTCAAGACATAAATGAACTTGAAACTTACTTTTTATTTTTATTGTATTCATTTACATTTCATAATGTAAATATCACTTGAAAATAAAACTTACCTTTTTATTTATATTTTATAATGTAAATGTTACCTGAAAACTAAAACTTATTTTATTATTTGCATATTATAATGCAAATGAGACTTGAAAACAAAACTTACATTTTTGTTAACATTTCATGATGTGAATATAACTTGATGATAAAGCTATTTTTATTATTTGCATACTATAATGAAAATAAAACTTGAAAATAAAATTTACATTTTTATTTGCACTTTATAATACGAATATAACATTGAAAATAAAACTTACCTTTTCATTTGCATTTTATAATGCAAATACAACATAAGGATAGAATCTACTTTTTATATGCAATTTACAATGTAAAATAAAAAGTACATTTTTATATGTAATTAGAAAGGGGATTTGCGATAAAAAAATAAACTTATATTTTTATATGTAATTTATGATGGGATATATAATTGTAAAATAAAGTTTACCTTTCTATATGTAGTAAAAAATTGAAAATTCGCATTGATATTAAAATAACACTTTTGTAAAGATATTGCATTAGAATAAACAGATAATTTTTGTCGCTTTTTCTTTTAGAATTAAAAAAATATTTTGTCACTTTTTCTTTTTAACATAAAAAGGGTCATTTTGTCGCTTCTTCTTTTTTAACAATTAAAGAACATTTTTATGTCATGTTTCTTTTTAGCATTACAAAAGAAGCATCTTTGTTGTTTTTCCTTTTAGTAATAAAAAGAACATTTTGCTTTCATTTCTTATGATAATATTTTATCGTCATTTTGAATGCGGTAAAAATAGAATTGTTAATGTTGAATATTTTATCGGCATTTTGAATGCGGTGAAAATAGAATTGTTAGTGATTCATTTTTATCGATATTTTTGGTGCGATAAAAATAGACAATGTTAGTGATTCATTTTTATCGACATTTTTGGTGCGATAAAAATAGACAATGTTAGTGATTCATTTTTATCGGCATTTTTGATGCGATAAAAATAGCAACGATAATGTTACATTTTTATCATCATTTTAGATGCGATAAAAAGAATATATTTTTGTGTTACATTTTATTGTCTTTCTAGAGACAATAAAAAGCATAAAATTAAAGAATTACAATTTTATGTAAAATTGCTTTCATTGAAAAGAATAAATATAGAAGACGAGACTTTTGCTGTTAATAATAAACAATGAAAAAGGGAACATTTACATTTTGATGTAAATAAACAATAAAAAAGGAGAATTACATTCAAAATGTAAGTTAGAATAAAAAGGACATTTTGTTAAGTAAAAATGTAAATTACAATAAAAAGTATAGAAATAAAGATCACATTTTTATTGACCGTTTATAGGCGATAAAAGGAATATAAATAAAAGAGACATTTTTATCGTCGTGTTATATATTGTGTAATACACTTCCATAGACAAGTTACCCGACTTGTGTATGTGATTGGGACGATAATTTTCACACATCGCCCAAGTGCACAAATTAGTTTATCATTTGCTTGATTGGTTGAAAACCCCACACGGGTGTTGGGATGAAAATTAACATACACTAATCCCAATATTTAGTTGTATGTTGATCGTTAGATCGACAGGCTGTGATGAGCGTTATTATTTAATTTTAACGCTTACACAGTGGAAATTACACTTTGGATGTAATGGATGACTTGATGATTATACTATTATTGTCATATATATGATGTGTGTGAAATCCATATAATCCAAATTATATGGTAAATGTTTGAGTCGCATTTCGATTCAAGTGTTCTTTTAAATAAGACTATTTTTACATTAGAAAACCTTTTTATATAAAGTATATATATTTTAAAAAAAATATAGATTTTTAATTAAGTATATGTTAAAACAAGGAATATTTGTAAAAGATAAAGATTTGTAAAATAAAGAATACTTCTCATTTAGAATCTTTTATATAAAGAATATTTTTATGATTATTTTAAAATATGTTTTTAAAGGGGTTACTAGCGTTTGCAATTATATTTTGTGATATGAAATAAATTGAGATGTGAAGTGGGTTTACCGTGGACGATGTTTTAAACGACATTTGTCCTTTAATCCAATTTACATTGAGATTATTATTTGGAATTTATATATCTATTTTATAGATTTAAAAGGGCATTTTCTAAAATCAAAGTCTTCCAATCTAATATATTAAATAGGAATTAAGTGGAAATTCTATTGGTAATAATTGAGATGGGCTTCTGTAAAAGAAGACCGATATTATATATGGAATTTAAGAGGCTTTGCCGTTATTCCATTTATACTATTAGTCTGATACAGAAATTTATATCGATTATGTATTGATTGGATTTCTGTGGAATTCCATATTTTTAGAAATTGATTTATAGATTTTATTTTAAATATTTATCTTTGATAAAATTAATGAGAATCTTTTTAATTGAATATCTTATTAAAAAGAATATTCTGAGTTGGGATGTGACGAAATGTGTGATTTTCCAATATTTGTTTTTAATCCCAAATTACGCAAGTTATTTAGAAAGACCGGGTTTAACCCATTCTGAATAATCAACACGACGATCAAGAGTCGAAGACGAAGACGATGATTGAAGACCGAAGGTTTTCACATCGTTGGGATGATGACGACTGGTATCTTGAATTGGGATTGGCCTTCCAAGGCAAGGTATTCGGTAATAATCGTCCAAACGCATTTGGAGATCGACGGACACGTTGTTTCGCTCAGACCCAGAGTGGACTTGTAAATGGATTGTGTGTCTGACATTGTATTCCTTTCTACTGTATTTGTTGAACGCTACTGATTATATATTTCTGTTGGTGGTGAAGAATTTATTCTTTACTTATCACCCTTCTCTAAGACGTATGAGCTTAGAGGTTATATATATATATATTGGTAGATGATCAATGATATGGTAGAGTCTGACAATGTGGCATGCTAAGATGTAATTGATCAAGGCTTTGTTGAAAAGCAGGCCTTGTGGTTGATGATCAAAGCACAGTCTATTTAGGCATAGCTTTGTGTATATCGTGACTTCGCGAGCCTCACAGCCCGGTAGAGTCTAAAACGGGAGAAGGGAACGCAGGGAGTGCGCACGTTTCTTTCTAGCTAGAGTGGTGCCAGGGACCTACCAGCGCTGGCATTTATTCATTGTGGTTGTGGGATTTTTCGAGGCCTCGGGTTTATGCGGTCGCCACTGGCCGTAGTATAGGTCCAAAAGGACCGGGAAGCGTGTGTTCAGGCATAACCAATCCACAAAAGCAAGTGTGGACCGGCCCTGCAGGATCCAAGGGTTGGACAGAGTACCAATCCTGGGGCATTGCTAGAGTGTCTCGAATCGGTAAGGATCTCCTCCCTAGCCTTGACTCAGATGGAAACCCAAATTTCCAATACGACATCACGCGGTTTTGATTGTATACATATATATGGCGACATAGTGGGATGGGGCACTCATGCCGTCTAGGATTGATATATTTACTTTGATGTATTTCAAATTGGTTGCACACTATTATTATGTAATACCGTGTTTCTCGTATCAAGCATCTTTTGATCATTATAAGGTAAAACCCTATCCTCCGGTTTGCGTTGCATTGTGTGATGGGACTTGGGTCTTATAATGGTTTCATTTTTCTAAAAAGCATTGCGTTATTTTGACGTTTTACCTTAGTCATGCACTGGCAATCCATAGGAGAAAACCCGTTCCGCGAAAGTGGCGTGGTCCTGTGATTAGCCTTATTATATTATATAGGTTAAGTAGAATTCTCACACCAGTCCCACGACTGGCCTGTAGTTTGTTTCACTTTGCAAACTCGGGTGCCCTCTTTCCACACGGGCAGTCGAGTAGCTTATTTGACAGATAGATAAAACAAGATCCTGGATTGAAGACTGAAGCTGTGGCCATAATGTTGATAGCCTTCCACTGAGATTAGTTCCGCTGCAATGTGTTTAATTTAATTTAAATGTTTCTTCCGCTGTAATTATATTCCAATGTACTCTGATATGTATATTCTGTACTCTGATGTAACATTTATTATTGATGTTATAAAAGTCTGTGTTTTTCTTCTGATGTGTTGTATGCCCAAAGTTAAAGTATTCGTAGATTTTCACCTTTTGGGTCAGACCTGTGTTGTTTATGGTCGATTCAAAGGGCGGGAATTTGCGGGTCTTTACAGTTGGTATCAGAGCTTAGGTTAGCTCAAATCTTTGGGGTACAACTCGTTAGAACTGAACAAAAGACTCATCAGAGATTGGATTAGTAATGTCCAATAAGAATACTCATTAGAGATAGGATCAGCAGTATCCTAGAATGAGTGAGCTCGTTAGAGATGGGGTTAGTAATGCCCTAGAACGAGTTAAGAGTTACGAATTTATAATTAACGTATTTTTGATATTTATAATCTATTCTTTGAAATATGATTTTTATATATATTTTGAAAAGATAATTAACCATTAAAATTTATAATTAAGATAGTTAATTTTACAATTTTTAGCTACGTTCCTTTTCGAGGACGAAAAGTTTTTAAGTGGGGGCGATTGTAACAACCCGCAAAATCAGGACCAATTTAAAATTTTATTTTAGAAAATTTTAATGAATTTTGACAATATAAAATAATTTAATTAAATAATAATGATCACAAATTTGATTTAAATCGAAGTTAGAATGAATGATTTAATTTTAATTAACAAAAGAGTTAGAAATAACGCGGTAGTTTGAAAAGTCAAACTTGAACTTTGACTGACCGTACAAGATGCAAAATTTAACGAATTTTAGTGAAACCAAAAATATTAGAATCTATTTAAAAATATCTTTCTAACGAATCTGAAAAATTGAAATTTCATAGCGGAAATCAAAAGTTATGGCCAATTCAATTTTTAGAAAGGTCGTTGTAGAATATTTAGGGCCCGAAAGGCTACTTTTCACATATGTAGGAATTTCAACTCGAAACCACTTCCATTGAGTTCGGAATGGCATTTCTGCATTGAAAAACAGTAAACACTTATATATTTTGAGTTTCGAAAATTATTTGTTTAAAAATGTATTTTTAATATTAAATATATTGGCCTTAAAAATAGTCATTTTTCAAACGACCTCCGTTTTCTACGAAATCACTTTTGTTGGAACCGGAATGTCAAATTATTGCTAGGTTTCAATTTTCAGAATTTTTCGAATTAATATGTGAGCGTGGCGGAATAAAATGTGTTTTGACTATTTACAGTTAAATTTAAACGCCTTAAAAATAGCCATTTTTCAAACAGTCTCAGAATTCGACGAAAATAATTTTGTTGGATTCGTATCGTCATAAGAAAACTAAAAATATTTTTTTTAGAATTTTCTGAGGTCGTATGTGGCCCCGGCATATTTAAATGTACGGTAGGAATTAAATAATTAATTTAATATTGTATTTTCAATTAAAACCGAAAATAAAACGTGTAGACATCAGAATTGGACATTGGGACATAGCCCATCGCGTTCAGAAGGCCTCAAAACGTTAAGATCGACAGTAAGCAGGCCCAAATCCGAGAAAGTTCAAAAATCCACTTTATTTCACGAAATTCGGAATTTAATATTAAAATAATATAAAAAATCCGAAAACCCTAACCCTAATTCTCTAATGGCCAGCCGCCGCCCAGAAATTGATGGCCAGAATTGCTCCAACTTCAAATGCTAATAACTTTTGATCCGTTCGACGAAAATTGACGTATGACCTACCAAATCGAAGAAAATTCAGAGACCTTTCAATCTATACGGTTAAGATCGGGTTTTGGCGCACGGATTTTGCGAATTTCGAGCTACAAGTGGCTGCGGTCGCGGTGGTTTCTAGGGTGAAATGGGGGGCCGAGTTCGTCATGGTTGGCAGTGCTAGTTGGTGTTGGCGCGAGCTTCGTCGTGGCAGCATCTGATCGGCGAACGGTGGCCTGGTTGGTGGGGCGCATAGAAGAAGATGGCGGCCGATGATGGGTTCGCTGAAGCGTGTAACGTGCGACGGGAAAGAAGAGGAAGAAGGTCCGAATATTTTATTATTTTATTTTATTTAAATATTTAAATTTTCCAATCTTTAAAAATTCATAACTCTCTCATACGAGGTCCGTTTGACAAACCGTAAATTGCGTTGGAATCACAAAATTAAGAGCTTCGCGATGGCGCAGACCACACCTGATTCTGAGACAGTTGATTTTCAGCCAAAATTTGGGGTGAGAATTCAAATTCTATAATTTAATTAATTATTAATTTATTTTCCCACATGAAAATAATTGTATGATGATGATGATTTAGTTCTGAAATGTTTGGTATGTATGAATTATCGATTGTTGCTTGTGGTGTGCTTATTGTTCATGTTATGCTTTAATCCGTCTTTAAATTGTATATGTTATTGAGTTTAAATTGCAGTTGGAAAATTAAATCTAAATTTAGACGTTTTAATTTATTTTATTTTAATGTCATTTTCATTCCTCTGAAATGAACAAAGAAATGGAACGACAAATAAAACTTTATTTTTATTTGTTGATGTTACAATGAAATTTGAACGACAAATAGAATATTACTTTTATTTGTTTGTTTACAATAGACTATGAACAACGAATAAAATATATTTCTTTTTGTTTGCCTTAAAGGTTAACTAACAAAGTTCTCATTTTTGGTTGCATGAAAAGAAAACAAAAACTCTTAATTTTGTTGCATTAAAAGTTAACAAACAAAAATTCATATTTTTGTCATTGAATAAAAATGAAACAAGAATTCATATTTTTGTCATTGAATAAAGATGAAACAAAAATCCATACTTTTGTCATTGGAAAAAAAAAGGGAAAAAAAGAAAAAGAAAATGAAAGAAAAAAGGGAAATTTTCCTTTTATTTGAATTGATGTGAAATATCAATTCAATGTTGATAAAAAAAAGGATTGTGTTTTGTTTGCATTTCTCAAACAGAAATGTACGAAGGAATAAAAAGATTGTATTTTGTTTGCATCCCTCGATGCGAACAAATGACAAAATATAGATTTACATTTAAAATAAAAGGAATTATATTTTTCTTGCATTTCTCAATGCAACAAAATGTTTAAATAAAAAGAGAATTATATTTTGTTTGCATCCCTTGACGCGAACAAAGTATTGAAATAAAGATTTACATTAAAATTTATATTTTTATTTGTGTTTTCAAGACATAAATGAACTTGAAACTTACTTTTTATTTTTATTGTATTCATTTACATTTCATAATGTAAATATCACTTGAAAATAAAACTTACCTTTTTATTTATATTTTATAATGTAAATGTTACCTGAAAACTAAAACTTATTTTATTATTTGCATATTATAATGCAAATGAGACTTGAAAACAAAACTTACATTTTTGTTAACATTTCATGATGTGAATATAACTTGATGATAAAGCTATTTTTATTATTTGCATACTATAATGAAAATAAAACTTGAAAATAAAATTTACATTTTTATTTGCACTTTATAATACGAATATAACATTGAAAATAAAACTTACCTTTTCATTTGCATTTTATAATGCAAATACAACATAAGGATAGAATCTACTTTTTATATGCAATTTACAATGTAAAATAAAAAGTACATTTTTATATGTAATTAGAAAGGGGATTTGCGATAAAAAAATAAACTTATATTTTTATATGTAATTTATGATGGGATATATAATTGTAAAATAAAGTTTACCTTTCTATATGTAGTAAAAAATTGAAAATTCGCATTGATATTAAAATAACACTTTTGTAAAGATATTGCATTAGAATAAACAGATAATTTTTGTCGCTTTTTCTTTTAGAATTAAAAAAATATTTTGTCACTTTTTCTTTTTAACATAAAAAGGGTCATTTTGTCGCTTCTTCTTTTTTAACATTAAAAGAACATTTTTATGTCATGTTTCTTTTTAGCATTACAAAAGAAGCATCTTTGTTGTTTTTCCTTTTAGTAATAAAAAGAACATTTTGCTTTCATTTCTTATGATAATATTTTATCGTCATTTTGAATGCGGTAAAAATAGAATTGTTAATGTTGAATATTTTATCGGCATTTTGAATGCGGTGAAAATAGAATTGTTAGTGATTCATTTTTATCGACATTTTTGGTGCGATAAAAATAGACAATGTTAGTGATTCATTTTTATCGACATTTTTGGTGCGATAAAAATAGACAATGTTAGTGATTCATTTTTATCGGCATTTTTGATGCTATAAAAATAGCAACGATAATGTTACATTTTTATCATCATTTTAGATGCGATAAAAAGAATATATTTTTGTGTTACATTTTATTGTCTTTCTAGAGACAATAAAAAGCATAAAATTAAAGAATTACAATTTTATGTAAAATTGCTTTCATTGAAAAGAATAAATATAGAAGACGAGACTTTTGCTGTTAATAATAAACAATGAAAAAGGGAACATTTACATTTTGATGTAAATAAACAATAAAAAAGGAGAATTACATTCAAAATGTAAGTTAGAATAAAAAGGACATTTTGTTAAGTAAAAATGTAAATTACAATAAAAAGTATAGAAATAAAGATCACATTTTTATTGACCGTTTATAGGCGATAAAAGGAATATAAATAAAAGAGACATTTTTATCGTCGTGTTATATATTGTGTAATACACTTCCATAGACAAGTTACCCGACTTGTGTATGTGATTGGGACGATAATTTTCACACATCGCCCAAGTGCACAAATTAGTTTATCATTTGCTTGATTGGTTGAAAACCCCACACGGGTGTTGGGATGAAAATTAACATACACTAATCCCAATATTTAGTTGTATATTGATCGTTAGATCGACAGGCTGTGATGAGCGTTATTATTTAATTTTAACGCTTACACAGTGGAAATTACACTTTGGATGTAATGGATGACTTGATGATTATACTGTTATTGTCATATATATGATGTGTGTGAAATCCATATAATCCAAATTATATGGTAAATGTTTGAGTCGCATTTCGATTCAAGTGTTCTTTTAAATAAGACTATTTTTACATTAGAAATCCTTTTTATATAAAGTATATATATTTTAAAAAAAAAATAGATTTTTAATTAAGTATATGTTAAAACAAGGAATATTTGTAAAAGATAAAGATTTGTAAAATAAAGAATACTTCTCATTTAGAATCTTTTATATAAAGAATATTTTTATGATTATTTTAAAATATGTTTTTAAAGGGGTTACTAGCGTTTGCAATTATATTTTGTGATATGAAATAAATTGAGATGTGAAGTGGGTTTACCGTGGACGATGTTTTAAACGACATTTGTCCTTTAATCCAATTTACATTGAGATTATTATTTGGAATTTATATATCTATTTTATAGATTTAAAAGGGCATTTTCTAAAATCAAAGTCTTCCAATCTAATATATTAAATAGGAATTAAGTGGAAATTCTATTGGTAATAATTGAGATGGGCTTCTGTAAAAGAAGACCGATATTATATATGGAATTTAAGAGGCTTTGCCGTTATTCCATTTATACTATTAGTCTGATACAGAAATTTATATCGATTATGTATTGATTGGATTTCTGTGGAATTCCATATTTTTAGAAATTGATTTATAGATTTTATTTTAAATATTTATCTTTGATAAAATTAATGAGAATCTTTTTAATTGAATATCTTATTAAAAAGAATATTCTGAGTTGGGATGTGACGAAATGTGTGATTTTCCAATATTTGTTTTTAATCCCAAATTACGCAAGTTATTTAGAAAGACCGGGTTTAACCCATTCTGAATAATCAACACGACGATCAAGAGTCGAAGACGAAGACGATGATTGAAGACCGAAGGTTTTCACATCGTTGGGATGATGACGACTGGTATCTTGAATTGGGATTGGCCTTCCAAGGCAAGGTATTCGGTAATAATCGTCCAAACGCATTTGGAGATCGACGGACACGTTGTTTCGCTCAGACCCAGAGTGGACTTGTAAATGGATTGCGTGTCTGACATTGTATTCCTTTCTACTGTATTTGTTGAACGCTACTGATTATATATTTCTGTTGGTGGTGAAGAATTTATTCTTTACTTATCACCCTTCTCTAAGACGTATGAGCTTAGAGGTTATATATATATATTGGTAGATGATCAATGATATGGTAGAGTCTGACAATGTGGCATGCTAAGATGCAATTGATCAAGACTTTGTTGAAAAGCAGGCCTTGTGGTTGATGATCAAAGCACAGTCTATTTAGGCATAGCTTTGTGTATATCGTGACTTCGCGAGCCTCACAGCCCGGTAGAGTCTAAAACGGGAGAAGGGAACGCAGGGAGTGCGCACGTTTCTTTCTAGCTAGAGTGGTGCCAGGGACCTACCAGCGCTGGCATTTATTCATTGTGGTTGTTGGATTTTTCGAGGCCTCGGGTTTATGCGGTCGCCACTGGCCGTAGTATAGGTCCAAAAGGACCGGGAAGCGTGTGTTCAGGCATAACCAATACACAAAAGCAAGTGTGGACCGGCCCTGCAGGATCCAAGGGTTGGACAGAGTACCAATCCTGGGGCATTACTAGAGTGTCTCGAATCGGTAAAGATCTCCTCCCTAGCCTTGACTCAGATGGAAACCCAAATTTCCAATACGACATCACGCGGTTTTGATTGTATACATATATATGGCGACATAGTGGGATGGGGCACTCATGCCGTCTAGGATTGATATATTTACTTTGATGTATTTCAAATTGGTTGCACACTATTATTATGTAATACCGTGTTTCTCGTATCAAGCATCTTTTGATCATTATAAGGTAAAACCCTATCCTCCGGTTTGCGTTGCATTGTGTGATGGGACTTGGGTCTTATAATGGTTTCATTTTTCTAAAAAGCATTGCGTTATTTTGACGTTTTACCTTAGTCATGCACTGGCAATCCAGAGGAGAAAACCCGTTCCGCGAAAGTGGCGTGGTCCTGTGATTAGCCTTATTATATTATATAGGTTAAGTAGAATTCTCACACCAGTCCCACGACTGACCTGTAGTTTGTTTCACTTTGCAAACTCGGGTGCCCTCTTTCCACACGGGCAGTCGAGTAGCTTATTTGACAGATAGATAAAATAAGATCCTGGATTGAAGACTGAAGCTGTGGCCATAATGTTGATAGCCTTCCACTGAGATTAGTTCCGCTGCAATGTGTTTAATTTAATTTAAATGTTTCTTCCGCTGTAATTATATTCCAATGTACTCTGATATGTATATTCTGTACTCTGATGTAACATTTATTATTGATGTTATAAAAGTCTGTGTTTTTGTTCTGATGTGTTGTATGCCCAAAGTTAAAGTATTCGTAGATTTTCACCTTTTGGGTCAGACCTGTGTTGTTTATGGTCGATTCAAAGGGCGGGAATTTGCGGGTCTTTACAGTTGGTATCAGAGCTTAGGTTAGCTCAAATCTTTGGGGTACAACTCGTTAGAACTGAACAAAAGACTCATCAGAGATTGGATTAGTAATGTCCAATAAGAATACTCATTAGAGATAGGATCAGCAGTATCCTAGAATGAGTGAGCTCGTTAGAGATGGGGTTAGTAATGCCCTAGAACGAGTTAAGAGTTACGAATTTATAATTAACGTATTTTTGATATTTATAATCTATTCTTTGAAATATGAATTTTATATATATTTTGAAAAGATAATTAACCATTAAAATTTATAATTAAGATAGTTAATTTTACAATTTTTAGCTACGTTCCTTTTCGAGGACGAAAAGTTTTTAAGTGGGGGCGATTGTAACAACCCGCAAAATCAGGACCAATTTAAAATTTTATTTTAGAAAATTTTAATGAATTTTGACAATATAAAATAATTTAATTAAATAATAATGATCACAAATTTGATTTAAATCGAAGTTAGAATGAATGATTTAATTTTAATTAACAAAAGAGTTAGAAATAACGCGGTAGTTTGAAAAGTCAAACTTGAACTTTGACTGACCGTACAAGATGCAAAATTTAACGAATTTTAGTGAAACCAAAAATATTAGAATCTATTTAAAAATATCTTTCTAACGAATCTGAAAAATTGAAATTTCATAGCGGAAATCAAAAGTTATGGCCAATTCAATTTTTAGAAAGGTCGTTGTAGAATATATAGGGCCCGAAAGGCTACTTTTCACATATGTAGGAATTTCAACTCGAAACCACTTCCATTGAGTTCGGAATGGCGTTTCTGCATTGGAAAACAGTAAACACTTATATATTTTGAGTTTCGAAAATTATTTGTTTAAAAATGTATTTTTAATATTAAATATATTGGCCTTAAAAATAGTCATTTTTCAAACGACCTCCGTTTTCGACGAAATCACTTTTGTTGGAACCGGAATGTCAAATTATTGCTAGGTTTCAATTTTCAGAATTTTTCGAATTAATATGTGAGCGTGGCGGAATAAAATGTGTTTTGACTATTTACAGTTAAATTTAAACGCCTTAAAAATAGCCATTTTTCAAACAGTCTCAGAATTCGACGAAAATAATTTTGTTGGATTCGTATCGTCATAAGAAAGCTAAAAATATTTTTTTTAGAATTTTCTGAGGTCGTATGTGGCCCCGGCATATTTAAATGTACGGTAGGAATTAAATAATTAATTTAATATTGTATTTTCAATTAAAACCGAAAATAAAACGTGTAGACATCAGAATTGGACATTGGGACATAGCCCATCGCGTTCAGAAGGCCTCAAAACGTTAAGATCGACAGTAAGCAGGCCCAAATCCGAGAAAGTTCAAAAATCCACTTTATTTCACGAAATTCGGAATTTAATATTAAAATAATATAAAAAATCCGAAAACCCTAACCCTAATTCTCTAATGGCCAGCCGCCGCCCAGAAATTGATGGCCAGAATTGCTCCAACTTCAAATGCTAATAACTTTTGATCCGTTCGACGAAAATTGACGTATGACCTACCAAATCGAAGAAAATTCAGAGACCTTTCAATCTATACGGTTAAGATCGGGTTTTGGCGCACGGATTTTGCGAATTTCGAGCTACAAGTGGCTGCGGTCGCGGTGGTTTCTAGGGTGAAATGGGGGGCCGAGTTCGTCATGGTTGGCAGTGCTAGTTGGTGTTGGCGCGAGCTTCGTCGTGGCAGCATCTGATCGGCGAACGGTGGCCTGGTTGGTGGGGCGCATAGAAGAAGATGGCGGCCGATGATGGGTTCGCTGAAGCGTGTAACGTGCGACGGGAAAGAAGAGGAAGAAGGTCCGAATATTTTATTATTTTATTTTATTTAAATATTTAAATTTCCCAATCTTTAAAAATTCATAACTCTCTCATACGAGGTCCGTTTGACAAACCGTAAATTGCGTTGGAATCACAAAATTAAGAGCTTCGCGATGGCGCAGACCACACCTGATTCTGAGACAGTTGATTTTCAGCCAAAATTTGGGGTGAGAATTCAAATTCTATAATTTAATTAATTATTAATTTATTTTCCCACATGAAAATAATTGTATGATGATGATGATTTAGTTCTGAAATGTTTGGTATGTATGAATTATCGATTGTTGCTTGTGGTGTGCTTATTGTTCATGTTATGCTTTAATCCGTCTTTAAATTGTATATGTTATTGAGTTTAAATTGCAGTTGGAAAATTAAATCTAAATTTAGACGTTTTAATTTATTTTATTTTAATGTCATTTTCATTCCTCTGAAATGAACAAAGAAATGGAACGACAAATAAAACTTTATTTTTATTTGTTGATGTTACAATGAAATTTGAACGACAAATAGAATATTACTTTTATTTGTTTGTTTACAATAGACTATGAACAACGAATAAAATATATTTCTTTTTGTTTGCCTTAAAGGTTAACTAACAAAGTTCTCATTTTTGGTTGCATGAAAAGAAAACAAAAACTCTTAATTTTGTTGCATTAAAAGTTAACAAACAAAAATTCATATTTTTGTCATTGAATAAAAATGAAACAAGAATTCATATTTTTGTCATTGAATAAAGATGAAACAAAAATCCATACTTTTGTCATTGGAAAAAAAAAGGGAAAAAAAGAAAAAGAAAATGAAAGAAAAAAGGGAAATTTTCCTTTTATTTGAATTGATGTGAAATATCAATTCAATGTTGATAAAAAAAAAGGATTGTGTTTTGTTTGCATTTCTCAAACAGAAATGTACGAAGGAATAAAAAGATTGTATTTTTTTTGCATCCCTCGATGCGAACAAATGACAAAATATAGATTTACATTTTAAATAAAAAGAATTATATTTTTCTTGCATTTCTCAATGCAACAAAATGTTTAAATAAAAAGAGAATTATATTTTGTTTGCATCCCTTGACGCGAACAAAGTATTGAAATAAAGATTTACATTAAAATTTATATTTTTATTTGTGTTTTCAAGACACAAATGAACTTGAAACTTACTTTTTATTTTTATTGTATTCATTTACATTTCATAATGTAAATATCACTTGAAAATAAAACTTACCTTTTTATTTATATTTTATAATGTAAATGTTACCTGAAAACTAAAACTTATTTTATTATTTGCATATTATAATGCAAATGAGACTTGAAAACAAAACTTACATTTTTGTTAACATTTCATGATGTGAATATAACTTGATGATAAAGCTATTTTTATTATTTGCATAATATAATGAAAATAAAACTTGAAAATAAAATTTACATTTTTATTTGCACTTTATAATACGAATATAACATTGAAAATAAAACTTACCTTTTCATTTGCATTTTATAATGCAAATACAACATAAGGATAGAATCTACTTTTTATATGCAATTTACAATGTAAAATAAAAAGTACATTTTTATATGTAATTAGAAAGGGGATTTGCGATAAAAAAATAAACTTATATTTTTATATGTAATTTATGATGGGATATATAATTGTAAAATAAAGTTTACCTTTCTATATGTAGTAAAAAATTGAAAATTCGCATTGATATTAAAATAACACTTTTGTAAAGATATTGCATTAGAATAAACAGATAATTTTTGTCGCTTTTTCTTTTAGAATTAAAAAAATATTTTGTCACTTTTTCTTTTTAACATAAAAAGGGCCATTTTGTCGCTTCTTCTTTTTTAACATTAAAAGAACATTTTTATGTCATGTTTCTTTTTAGCATTACAAAAGAAGCATCTTTGTTGTTTTTCCTTTTAGTAATAAAAAGAACATTTTGCTTTCATTTCTTATGATAATATTTTATCGTCATTTTGAATGCGGTAAAAATAGAATTGTTAATGTTGAATATTTTATCGGCATTTTGAATGCGGTGAAAATAGAATTGTTAGTGATTCATTTTTATCGACATTTTTGGTGCGATAAAAATAGAAAATGTTAGTGATTCATTTTTATCGACATTTTTGGTGCGATAAAAATAGACAATGTTAGTGATTCATTTTTATCGGCATTTTTGATGCGATAAAAATAGCAACGATAATGTTACATTTTTATCATCATTTTAGATGCGATAAAAAGAATATATTTTTGTGTTACATTTTATTGTCTTTCTAGAGACAATAAAAAGCATAAAATTAAAGAATTACAATTTTATGTAAAATTGCTTTCATTGAAAAGAATAAATATAGAAGACGAGACTTTTGCTGTTAATAATAAACAATGAAAAAGGGAACATTTACATTTTGATGTAAATAAACAATAAAAAAGGAGAATTACATTCAAAATGTAAGTTAGAATAAAAAGGACATTTTGTTAAGTAAAAATGTAAATTACAATAAAAAGTATAGAAATAAAGATCACATTTTTATTGACCGTTTATAGGCGATAAAAGGAATATAAATAAAAGAGACATTTTTATCGTCGTGTTATATATTGTGTAATACACTTCCATAGACAAGTTACCCGACTTGTGTATGTGATTGGGACGATAATTTTCACACATCGCCCAAGTGCACAAATTAGTTTATCATTTGCTTGATTGGTTGAAAACCCCACACGGGTGTTGGGATGAAAATTAACATACACTAATCCCAATATTTAGTTGTATGTTGATCGTTAGATCGACAGGCTGTGATGAGCGTTATTATTTAATTTTAACGCTTACACAGTGGAAATTACACTTTGGATGTAATGGATGACTTGATGATTATACTGTTATTGTCATATATATGATGTGTGTGAAATCCATATAATCCAAATTATATGGTAAATGTTTGAGTCGCATTTCGATTCAAGTGTTCTTTTAAATAAGACTATTTTTACATTAGAAAACCTTTTTATATAAAGTATATATATTTTAAAAAAAATATAGATTTTTAATTAAGTATATGTTAAAACAAGGAATATTTGTAAAAGATAAAGATTTGTAAAATAAAGAATACTTCTCATTTAGAATCTTTTATATAAAGAATATTTTTATGATTATTTTAAAATATGTTTTTAAAGGGGTTACTAGCGTTTGCAATTATATTTTGTGATATGAAATAAATTGAGATGTGAAGTGGGTTTACCGTGGACGATGTTTTAAACGACATTTGTCCTTTAATCCAATTTACATTGAGATTATTATTTGGAATTTATATATCTATTTTATAGATTTAAAAGGGCATTTTCTAAAATCAAAGTCTTCCAATCTAATATATTAAATAGGAATTAAGTGGAAATTCTATTGGTAATAATTGAGATGGGCTTCTGTAAAAGAAGACCGATATTATATATGGAATTTAAGAGGCTTTGCCGTTATTCCATTTATACTATTAGTCTGATACAGAAATTTATATCGATTATGTATTGATTGGATTTCTGTGGAATTCCATATTTTTAGAAATTGATTTATAGATTTTATTTTAAATATTTATCTTTGATAAAATTAATGAGAATCTTTTTAATTGAATATCTTATTAAAAAGAATATTCTGAGTTGGGATGTGACGAAATGTGTGATTTTCCAATATTTGTTTTTAATCCCAAATTACGCAAGTTATTTAGAAAGACCGGGTTTAACCCATTCTGAATAATCAACACGACGATCAAGAGTCGAAGACGAAGACGATGATTGAAGACCGAAGGTTTTCACATCGTTGGGATGATGACGACTGGTATCTTGAATTGGGATTGGCCTTCCAAGGCAAGGTATTCGGTAATAATCGTCCAAACGCATTTGGAGATCGACGGACACGTTGTTTCGCTCAGACCCAGAGTGGACTTGTAAATGGATTGCGTGTCTGACATTGTATTCCTTTCTACTGTATTTGTTGAACGCTACTGATTATATATTTCTGTTGGTGGTGAAGAATTTATTCTTTACTTATCACCCTTCTCTAAGACGTATGAGCTTAGAGGTTATATATATATATTGGTAGATGATCAATGATATGGTAGAGTCTGACAATGTGGCATGCTAAGATGCAATTGATCAAGGCTTTGTTGAAAAGCAGGCCTTGTGGTTGATGATCAAAGCACAGTCTATTTAGGCATAGCTTTGTGTATATCGTGACTTCGCGAGCCTCACAGCCCGGTAGAGTCTAAAACGGGAGAAGGGAACGCAGGGAGTGCGCACGTTTCTTTCTAGCTAGAGTGGTGCCAGGGACCTACCAGCGCTGGCATTTATTCATTGTGGTTGTTGGATTTTTCGAGGCCTCGGGTTTATGCGGTCGCCACTGGCCGTAGTATAGGTCCAAAAGGACCGGGAAGCGTGTGTTCAGGCATAACCAATCCACAAAAGCAAGTGTGGACCGGCCCTGCAGGATCCAAGGGTTGGACAGAGTACCAATCCTGGGGCATTGCTAGAGTGTCTCGAATCGGTAAGGATCTCCTCCCTAGCCTTGACTCAGATGGAAACCCAAATTTCCAATACGACATCACGCGGTTTTGATTGTATACATATATATGGCGACATAGTGGGATGGGGCACTCATGCCGTCTAGGATTGATATATTTACTTTGATGTATTTCAAATTGGTTGCACACTATTATTATGTAATACCGTGTTTCTCGTATCAAGCATCTTTTGATCATTATAAGGTAAAACCCTATCCTCCGGTTTGCGTTGCATTGTGTGATGGGACTTGGGTCTCATAATGGTTTCATTTTTCTAAAAAGCATTGCGTTATTTTGACGTTTTACCTTAGTCATGCACTGGCAATCCATAGGAGAAAACCCGTTCCGCGAAAGTGGCGTGGTCCTGTGATTAGCCTTATTATATTATATAGGTTAAGTAGAATTCTCACACCAGTCCCACGACTGGCCTGTAGTTTGTTTCACTTTGCAAACTCGGGTGCCCTCTTTCCACACGGGCAGTCGAGTAGCTTATTTGACAGATAGATAAAACAAGATCCTGGATTGAAGACTGAAGCTGTGGCCATAATGTTGATAGCCTTCCACTGAGATTAGTTCCGCTGCAATGTGTTTAATTTAATTTAAATGTTTCTTCCGCTGTAATTATATTCCAATGTACTCTGATATGTATATTCTGTACTCTGATGTAACATTTATTATTGATGTTATAAAAGTCTGTGTTTTTCTTCTGATGTGTTGTATGCCCAAAGTTAAAGTATTCGTAGATTTTCACCTTTTGGGTCAGACCTGTGTTGTTTATGGTCGATTCAAAGGGCGGGAATTTGCGGGTCTTTACAGATATTATATGTGGAATTTAAGAGACTTTGCCGTTATTCCATTTATATTATTAGTCTGATACAACAATCTATATCGATTATATATTGATTTGATTTCTGTGGAATTCCTTATTTTTGGAAATGGATTTATAGATTTTATTTTCAGAATTTTACCTTTGATAAAATTAATGAGAATCTTTTAAACGAATATCTAATCAAAAGAACATTCTAAGTCGGAATGTGACGAAATGTGTGATTTTCCAATATTTGTTTTTAATCCCAAAATACGCGAGTTATTCAGAAAGACCGGGTTTAACCCATTCTGAATAATCATCACGACGATCAAGAGTCGAAGAGGAATTCGGTGATTGAAGACCGAAGGTTTTCACATCGTTGGGATGATGATGACTGGTATCTTGAATTGGGATTGGCCTTCCAAGGCAAGGTATTTAGTAATGATCGTCCAAATGCATTTGGAGATCGACGGACACGTTGTTTCGCTCAGACCTAGAGCTGACTTGTAAATGGATTGTGTGTCTGACATTGTATTCCTTTCTACTATATTTGTTGAACGCTACTGATTATATATTTCTGTTTGGTGGTGAAGAATTTATTCTTTACTTATCACACTTCTCTAAGACGTATGAGCTTGGAGGTTATATATATATATTGGTAGATGATCAATAATATGGTAGGGTCTGACAATGTGACATGCTAAGATGCAAATGATCAAGGCTTTGTTGAAAAGAAGGCCTTGTGGTTGATGATCAAAGCATAGCCTGTTTAGGCATAGCTTTGTGTATAGCGTGACTTCGCGAGCCTCACACCCCGGTATGAATCAAAAACGGGATTAGGACTGTAGGGAGTGCACACGTTTCTTTCTAGCTAGGGGTAGTGCCGGTGCTTTAATACGGCCCGACATTTTACTTATGTGAATTTTAGATTGAGGTACCTCGGGTTTTTATAGGCCGGAAGTGGTCATACTATAGGTTCAAAGGAACCGGGAAACGTGTGTTCAGGAATTGCCAATCCACTACCGTTAGGTGGGGACAGGCCCTGAAGATCCAAGTGTTCACTGCGGGGGATCCTGAGGCATTTGGTAGAGTGTCTCGAATCGGAAGAGGACGATCCCTAGCATCGATTTCATGACAGAAAACCAATTTCCAATACGACATTATGATTTTGATTGTAAACTTATATATGGCGACATAGTATATAGTACCTATGCCGTCTAAGATTAATACATTTATATTGAAATGTTTTAAATATATATATATACACACTAATATATCGTTTTTACGTATCAAGCATCTTTTGACCATTATAAGGTAAAACCCTATCCTCTGGTGTGCGTTGCATTGTGTGATGGGACCTGGGTCTTATAATGGTTTCATTTTTCTAAAAAGCATTGCGTTATTTGACGATTTACTTTATTTATGCACTAGCAATCCAATGGAGTAAACCCGTTCCGCATTAGCGGCGTGGTCCTGAGATTAGCCTACTTATTAGATAGGTTAAGGTAAGAATTCTCACATCAGTCCCACGACTGACCTGTAGTTTGTTTCACTTTGCAAACTCGGGTGCCCTCTTTCCACACGGGCAGTCGAGTGGCTTTTTGCAGATATAGTTAAGCGGGATCCTGGATTGAAGTCTGAAGCTAGGTCCAAAATATTGATGGCCTTCCGCTGAGATTAGTTCCGCTGCAATATATTTAATTTAATGTAAATGTATCTTCCGCTGTATTATTTATTGATGTACTCTGATATATTCTGTACTCTGATGTAACATTTATTATTGATGTTATAAAAGTCTGTGTTGTTGTCCTGATGTGTTGTATGCCCAAAGTTAACG
This sequence comes from Allium sativum, assembly GCA_030737875.1. Taxonomy (NCBI): domain Eukaryota; kingdom Viridiplantae; phylum Streptophyta; class Magnoliopsida; order Asparagales; family Amaryllidaceae; genus Allium; species Allium sativum. Next base: position 76,011,289 of record CM060913.1, read on the forward strand.
TACGCGGGTTTTGAACGGTCTTGATCGATCTTGCGATCGATTGGGGTCGGGCGAAATTCTGGTCGTTACAGCTGGTATCAGAGCTCCGGGTAGCTCAAATCTTTGGGATACAATTCATTAGAACTGGACAGAAGACTCATTAGATGTTGGATTAGTAATATCCAATAAGAATACTCATTAGAGATAGGATCAGCAGTATCCTAGAATGAGAATACTCATTAGAGATGGGGTTAGCAATGCCCTAGAATGAGTCAGAGTGAAGAAGAGTTCATTGTTAACATACTTGTTATTATATTTATAATTCGATTTTGGAAAATATGATTTTTGAATATATAAAAATTATATATTTTTGAAATTTTAATCAACTAATTGATTGATGATTGTGTCGTGTGAATATGAGTTCAACTAACAAGATTATTAAACAATTAAAGAATGAAAATTAAATTAGTTAAATAAACAACTTTAGCTTCATTTCCTTTCCGAGGACGAAAAGATTTTAAGTGGGGGAGATTGTAACAACCCGCAAATTCTGAATCAATTTAAAAAATTTATTTTAGAAAATTTTAATGAATTTTGGGAATATAAAGTGATTTATTTTAAATAATAATGGTTAGAATTTATTTTAATCAAAGTTAGAATGAATAAATTTAATTTAAATATAAAAGGGAATTAGAAATAACGAAGTAGTTTGAAAAGTCAAACTTGAACTTTGACTGACCGTACAGGATGCAAAATTTAACGGATTTTAGTGAGACCAAAAATATTAGAATCTATTTAAAAATATGACTCTAACGAATCTGAAAAATTGAAATTTCATAGCGGAAATCAAAAGTTATGGCCAATTCAATTTTTAGAAAGGTCGCTGTAGAATTTATATATATATATATATATATATATATATATATATATATAATATGGCTCGAAAGGCTACTTTTCACATATGAAGGAATTTTGACTCGAAACCACTTCCATTGAGTCCGGAATGATGTTTCTGCTTTGAAAAATAGTAAACACTTATATATTTTGAATTTCGGGAATTATTTGTTTAAAAATGTATTTTTAATATTAAATATATTGGCCTTAAAAATAGTCATTTTTCAACCGACCTCTGTTTTCGACGAAACCACTTTTGTTGGAACCGGAATGTCAAATTATAACTAGGTTTCAATTTTCAGAATTTTTCTAATTAATATGTGAGTGTGGCGAAAGAAAATGTGTTTTGACTTTTTCAATTAAATTTAAACGCCTTAAAAATAGCCATTTTTCAAACAGTCTCAGAATTCAACAAAAATAATTTTGTTGGATTCGTGTCATCATAAGAAAGCTAAAAATATTTTTTTTTTAGAATTTTCTGATGTCATATGTGGCCCCGGCATATTTATATGTACGGTCAATATTTAATTAATTAATTTTTAATGTAATTTTAAATAAATATTCTACAGATTTCAGAATTGGACCCCGAGACCCATCCCATTGCGTTCAGAAGGCCTCAAAACGTTAAGATCGACAGTAAGCAAGCCCAATTCGGAGACAGTCCGCATTTTCACCTTTATAACACATTTTTAATAAAAAAATAATAAAAAAATCCGAAAATTCAAACCCTAACCCTAATTCTTTCAGCGCCGCCTATGGCTTTCGAAGGCCAGAAACATCCAAAATTAAAACACCAATTTCTCTCAATCCGTTCGACGAAAATTGGCAAATTATATACCAAATCGAAGAGAATTCAGAGAGCTTCGAATCTGTACGGTTAAGATCGGGTTTTGGTGCACGGATTTTGCGAATTCTGGCGAGGAAGTGGGGGCGTTCGGGTTCGATTTTCGAGGGGAGGAGGAGGCCGAGTTCGGAGCTATTGGGGGCGGTGGTGGCTCGCAGGCGGGGCTTCGGAGTGGTGGTCTCTGATTGGTCGACGGTGGGCCATAGGGGAGCGCACGCAGAAGGTTCGAACGTGATGTATGGGTGCGGCTTGGTCACGGCAATGAAGAAGAAAGAGTATATTATTTTATTATTTTATTTATTTAATATTTAATTTATCCGATCTTTAAAAATCAATATCTCTCTCATACAAGGTCCGATTGACGAACCGTAAGTTGCGTTGAACTCGTCTTTCCGAGATCTTCGCGATGGCGCAGACCAGAGCTAATTCCGAGACAGTCGAATTTTCAGCCATATCGATGTGAGAACTCTAATTTTATTTATTTAAATTGTTTTTAATTATTTTCTCATGATAATAATAATAATTGTATTGTGATGTTAAATCAAATATGAAATGTTTTGTGTTGTACATATTATTGATTGTTGCTTGTGTTATGTTTGTTTGTTCATGATAGATTAGATCTGCATTGAATTTAATATTTTTTTGAAATTATCTGTGGTTAGAGAATTAGATCTAAATCATATTTATTTCAGATTTAAATCGTAATCTTGTTGCTCTAACTTATTTTAAATTATTATATTATTTTTATGAGCAATGAAATTTGAATGACAAATAAAAATTTATTTTTATTTGCTGGTGTTACAATGAAATTTGAATGACAAATAAAGCGTACCTTTATTTGTTGATACTACAATAGAATTGGAATGACGAATAAAAACTCTTTTTTATTGGTTGATTTTACTATGGAAATTGAACGACAAATAGAATATTGATTTTATTTGTTTGTTTACAATAGAATATGAACAACGAATAGAACATATTTTCATTTCGACAGAAATTGGTTAACAAATAAATTCTTACTTTTATTTGTTTACATTAAGAACAAATTTGTGAATTACAGTAAAAAAATTCTTTTTACTGTCACCTTATACATAGGATATTATTGAATTAGAGTCGTTATAAAATATTAAAATTTATTGTTGATATTAAAAACATATTTATTAAACAAAACTTTGTTTACATTGTATTTGTAAATTAAAAGTAATATTTGAGAAAAACACATAAGTGTTTACATTTTATTTGAGAAAAAGAACCATTCTTTTATTTGTGTTTTTCAGCATAAATATATACATAGAAATGAATTATTATTTTTATTTGTGTTTTTCAACACAAATATAACTCGGTAAAAGAATCATCTTTTTATTTGTGTTTACCAACACAAATAAAACTTAGAATATGAATTATTTATTTATTTGCATTTTACAATGCAAATATTTCGTAGAAATAAGCTCACAAAAAAAAATTGAATCATCTTTTCATTTGTATTCTTAACACAAATACATATAGAATAATGAATGTCTTTTTAATTTTTGTCCCTTAACACAAATATACACTTAGCAAATGAAGTATCTTTTTATTTGTATTTTTCAATACAAATATAACATAGAAATTAAGTTCATCTTTTATTTGTATTTTTCAATACAAATATAACATAGAAATTAAGTTCATCTTTTTATTTGTATTTTTCCATACAAATATGACATAGAAATAAAGTCTATCTTTTTATATGTGTAACGACCCGCAGATCCATACTATCTGAGCTGACTAATACAACACACGTCCATCTCAAATAATACAGAAATACGAGTTATTAGGTTTAAAGAAAATAGAAATATAGAAGAAGAACATAAGTAACAATACAGAGTCTCAAAGCGGAATGAATAAACTATATTACATAATATAAGCTTTGAAATACAAAATTTTGTACCATATATACATGTCGTCATCAGAGCACAATACAATATTTGATACAGCGGAAATAACTCTAAAATAACTAGCAGTGAAGCCTCCTGCTTCAAGCTCCTCCAAGTGTATCTGTAAAGCCTGAAACACTTGACTGCCCGTACAAATTTGGGCACCCAAGAGTTTAGGAAAAACAAAATAAACTCTGGGTCAGTCATGGGACTGGTGTGAGTAAACTCCAACCATATGGTTTAACTTCAAAACTCTTTTGAAAGAAAAGGATAATAGTAAGACCAGCCCACAAATAAACACAGACGGTTTTTACCTTGCTATAACCCAAACCATTCTTGATATCAAAATCCAGTGATATTATAATAATGTCTAATCAAATAAATAACCAAATAGTAGAACACTTGCATCTCACGCTCTACGTATATAGTATAAAATCAAAAACCATAGGGCGCTTACTGGAGATTGGATTCCAACCATGACAAGGTATGGGACCACCTTCCGATGATGTATCTCTAGAGGCGAATACATCTGGGTTCAACAAGAACGTCTTGCAACCCGGCCCACACATGACCGACCACTCATTTCGGTTGAGTGTATCGAATGTATATCACCAACGGTTGGGCTCAAACCACCGTTCCCGAATGGGCAGAATCGATAGAGTACGAAACAAAAGGAATTTCTCTAGATAGGTGATTATACACCCTAATGGGTGCGACCCACATAGCCATGCTGCCTGCCCGATTTTTGTCATTTGTCGATTGTGAAGCTTGAGGCTACGTCTATCTTTTAGAACATCTGGCCCCCATACATTTTGAATGCCACATCGTCAAACCCATCAAATCACTAGTTAATCTTCTCAAAGATATCACGGGTATAAAAGCTAAGAGAAACGAATTTCTCCGCCACCAGACGTAATGCCTTGAAAAGATCATCTTATGTGATCGTTAGGAATACTCTGTCAGACATTCGTCCATACATGTTGTCCTGGGACTGGACAAACATATCCTCTCTTAGCATCTCACTACATCTTCGATTATTTTTAGCACAATCTAATTCGCAACGCTTGTGCCTATACGGAGTGGTTCTCGGATATTAAATCCAACCGGTCTCTCCGTATCGACAACGATGGTAGAAATCTTTGATAGTCGGTGTTTTAACTATCAAAGGAAAAATAAACATCCATCAAACAATTTCACAACCACTGGCCCTTTTTAATATCCATCTTTAAATTTTCTTATCGAATTCTCAATATCGATATATCGATTTCTAATTTTCAAAACTTCTTAAAAATATTCTAACTCCTTAAATTTCCGGAAAAATTCGCCATAACCTCCTTTGTACCGGCGAATAGTTCAAACCTCAACTCGCCTCTCTAGGCCCTTTCCATTCAAAAAGGAAATCAAAAAGCCCAGCGGCTTGCCGATTCGGCGCATAAAACCTCATATGGAAATTTAAACGTGTACCTTTTGTCAGGCACTCAATATATAATCGTCATTCCCTTCATTCCATACCTGTTTGAAATATACACGACTATTTCCAATTCATTTCAAATCAATTCAACACGTTTTGCTTTGATCGCCTTCCATTTGCTAATCAATTTTATAATTAGCTTCTTGGTTTCATGTACCTTTAAACTTGAATATATCCCGTTCAAGTATATTTGTATTTGCTTATATGCAAATTAAACTCAACATCCTTGCTTGGGAATTCCCCATTCTAATTCATGTTTCATATTTGGATTCACAACACAAATTCACATATTTTCATTTCATTTAAGCATGGTTAAGTTCGACTCAAAATTCTATAACTAATTCCTTGGAAATTTGTTAATCTTATTCGATAATTGAAATTCCGGTTCTTGTTCTAAAAATCGGTCGATTTACTCCATTTGAGTTCCTATTTATTTTCTAGCTCAAGTCCGGATTTCAAAAAGAAAACTCTGATTTTTATTCACTAAAAATCCTTTTATTTAATTAAATAAACCATTACTGTTTTTAAACGAATATGGCGCTGTTTTTCTGAAATGTTGATTTTGACATAACTCAAAATCTACACAATGAAATCTAGATTTTTCTCTTCACTAGCAAACTATCATTTGGACGGTCCGGGCATTTCTTGTTTCATCGAATTTCGACTTATATTGAGCTCTGTATACTCAATTGAAGTTCGAATCGCCAATTTACGAACTACCGCGCCGTGGCGAGTTCATTTTAATTAAATTAAATATAAACATTTTAAACTTCGTTTATAATGGATTCCAACTCCATTCTCTAATATTTACAAACAATTTTCCAACTCTAGCTTTACATCCCGATCTTCCCAAAAATCATTGAATACTTCATTCTTATTCCATAACTTGGTTATTAGTTATTCAAAGCTCAACCTCCATATTAAAATTCCAATTCCATTGGATATAAATTATTTTCTAAAATATGACATAATCGAAATCAAATTACAATTTTCCTTGATGGAGAAAATCAATTTGTTCAACACTCTTCACCATTACAAACTAATATCATCTCTTGACAATAGTGAAGTCGTTCAAGTTGGGGTATTTTAATTACCTCTCAGACCTTGATCGACGACGTTCTTATCATGAGACGAATAACAGCTTGTAATATCAAAACTTGATTTAAATCTCACCTTCGATTCCTTTTCTAACATTTGGAAATTTATTTCCAAATTACACGATGAAAATTACTTCCTTACATATATAAACTTTGTTTATAAATTTACTTTTTCATTTGATTCAACTTCCATTTAAATAATCTGTTGAAACTCGATTTCTATTTTGGAATATTTGATTTCTCTTTTGAACCTCAAGTGGATTTGAAAATACTTAATTATCATCACTTATATTTATATAATCTATTTTCATATTAAAACTTAAATTCACTTTTAATACAATTCCAATATCTTTTGAAATATAATTTTATTCTAGGTGTTCGACATAGTCGAGTTACAATCATAAATCCGTGTGGATTTATTTAAATTCAGTTTACATTCCGAATATCGGAATAAATTTCATCGTTTCCCTTTTGAAACGATTTCCAGTTATAAATCTCTCTTTAAATTCATATTTGAATTTGAATACCCAAATCATCTCATGGTAATTTATCCCCTTTTTTTTTATAAACATCGTTTATAAATTTTACTTCTTGTTTTAAACATTTAAAACAAGCTTATTATTCATATTCCATTTGAAATTCAAATTTCCACTACGAAAGATAAATTTCCTTCTTTACATCCCTTACTTGAAATTAAAGTTTAATATTATCAAATGATAATATTTCTTCCCATTTACAAACAGCGTTTATAATTTTAGCAACTTATTTTATTTTAAAAACAAGTTAATATTTCTCAATTTATTTGAAATAACATTTCTATTTTGAAAAGTAAAATTTCCTTTTCTTTCCCCTTTTTTAAAAACCCCTTATTAAGTTCATACCTGGATTTAAATAAATTATCCAATAAAATTCCCTCTTTTATTTATAAAAATTATTTATGGATAACACTTCTTGTTTTAAATATTAAAACAAGTTCTATTTCAAATTCCATTTGGAATTTCATTTCTACTTTGGCGGATAAACTTCCTTTTTAATATTGTATTTAAGTATTTATCTATCCGATATTTTTTCAGGAAATAATCTATTCCATACATTCGACATGGTCGAATTCAAACAATATTCCATATGTATTCATCCAATTTTTTATATATCCCGAACATCACAAATGATTTGATCGTTTCCATTTTGAAATGATTCCCTCGTTTTAAATCAATAATTCCCTTTTGATATTTTTAAACATAAATATTTAGGACCAGTGATGTTTAATCATCCAAATACGCAAACCATCAATCTAATTCAACATATCACACACATACAAACATGTGAACAACAATAAATAAATTTGAGGAATCCAGTTGGATTCCTCCAACCTGTTTTCCCTGCATTCACAAATGTTAGTCAACAAAAATTATACCAATCCTGCTTCAAGGCAGGATATCGCGGTATAAAAGGGGATATACTTATGTACGTGGGCGTAGTGTCATCCGCTAATGATACTGCGGGCATCCGCTAATAGTGTTGCGGGAAATCCAATAACCACAATAATTCAACAATTCATCCATGCACATAAGCAACCAACAAATTTATTTTTAACGATAAAATTAAATTTAAATATAAAACGGTGAGTGAGATTTACTCACCTTGAATTTATTTGTTGAATATCCAATTAAACTCCACACCTTGCGGCAACAATTTGACATGAATGAATTATTCCTATGATTATTTAATTTATTAACGATTAGACTATTTTTCACTTTAATTAACCTTAACCAAAGAATAAAATTAATTATTCTATGTAAATTTAAAATTACGTAATAACATATACCTTGTTACCCTTCAAATAAGTTGATTAATCGACAAAACAAATCGTCCAAGATCATTGAACTGTTCTTTGTTGCAAATCAGCCCCAAAACTTGCCCTCATCACTTCAGTATTTTCCCAACCACTCCACAGGCAAAATCCATCTTCTTCTAAACACTTATGCCCACTATCATACCATCACTGCACCACTAAATGACCCCTAACCTTTACTGCACTATCAAATAATCTCAACATGACTTCCTATTGGCTCCTAACATCATCATTGACCCATTAGAACTTCACAACTGCCTTATTGTCTCAACTCAAAACCTCCCCATACCACACTGTAATAACTCAGCACCATCAGTATTGAACTCTAAACATTCCACATCGGACTACCCATTTCACCCTCAAAACAGTTGAACTCCTCTCCTCCTTCACAAATCCATTACCCAGAAAAGATCACAACTTGCGTTCGCCATCGTTAGAACTAAACACAATCACAACTCCACTCCAACAACCCCCCATTCGATCACCGAAAAATCAATACCCAACAATAATGATCGAACTCCTCCAATCGCTCCTCAAACCCACAGTCATCGTCGCGCCATACCCCATGAACCCTAATTCGCAAGCGTCTTCTACCTGCTGTCGAGCTTCAGGAGTTCGCGAATTGGATTTTGATTCGATTTTTTTTTATTATTGGTGGAATCGATTTTAATGTTGACTGCGAGGAACAAATGAAGGAAATGAAATCGGATTTTGGTTTCGTGGTTTAGAAAAGGAACTAACGAAGGTTTATATAGGCGCGAATTGGGGAACAATGGTACAAGCCATAAATTTGCTGTTTCTTGGATATCAAAGGCAGGAGACAAGTTTTTGTGCTCGAGGGAAAATTTATGCTGCGTGATATTGAAAGAAGACAACAGTAGCTAGGGTAGGCTCAGCGTTGTAAAGGATAGGTCGGCTAATGTTAATAAATTTTGATTAGATTTTTTTTTAAAAATAACCAAAATATCTTGTGTCCCTTAACCAGTAATCCCGAACCGCTATTTCTACTTAACGATGGGCTTCTCTAAATTATACTGTTATTCTGAATTTAACAGATTCGATTCTGAAATTAAATTCGACTATATAGAAAAGAGAACAAATTTAAATTAAGGATTTAAACTAAATTAGATTCAAAATAGAATCGATTTCAAGCAATTCAATTTATCGATAATAAATTATTATTATCGCTCTAATTAAATATAAAATTTATATTAATCGTTTTCATTCAGTTTTAACTCTGAATTCTGTTGTTTTCCGTTTCCGTATTACGATAATTAAATATATTCGATATTAATTCATATACCAATTATTAAATCGATAAATTCAATATAAAAATCAACTTATTATCCTAATTAAATAATTAAAATAAATTTAAATAATCAATATTAACTGGCTAAAAATCCGGGACGTTACATTCCTTCCCCCTTAAAAGAATTTCGTCCCCGAAATTACTAAGGTAGAAGAAATGCTACAGACCCATTAACGTTTCAAAAACCCACTTTGTTATAACTCAGTATTTCAAATTCTATAACTCAAGTCCCATACAATTTTAAGTCTTCATGGGAATATTTAATTTTAGTTCATTTAACTGGTTTCTATCATTTCGATTTATTTAACTTGTTTAAGTTAAATTTAGATTTCAGAATTCAAAACCCCGGGTTTTTATTTCAATCCTTTTAAAATCCTATATATATACATATATATTTATAACCATTTCAAATTCAAAACATTTGAATTTTCAAACCAACTTGTTTTCTTTCAAACAAATTTCCATCAAAAACTTTTCTAAGGTAGCAATCCATCACTTAGAAACTCGAAAATGAATATTGACGATGCTGCAGTCATCATCAGAATTATTTTCCAGCCACTAAAGTGAGTTCAGTGCTTTATCATTTTCAAAAATCCATTCAATATGATTTTATTCAAAATCTTCCCAAAACAGGGCTATAATATTCTAATATACTTTGAAAAAAATATTTTCCAACCTTCCGGGATTTAAATTCCAATCCTGGTTTCAATCCAATTTTATTTCATCTCATTTGTATTCACAAATTTTATTTGATTATAGATAACCATTTAAATTTTATAATAGCAACCAATTCATCCATATATAAATAATTCTAGAAAATTATTCACTTTTATATCAAAATATAATTTTGGGCAAAATTATTTCATTTACCCACTTTAAAACAATATTATGTCGAACCATTCTGTTCAAGTGTTTAGAAACTCCTATCGACGTCGTGGCATCCCACGATTCGACCAGAATTCATAAACCACTCAACAGACTAGCCAACACAATATAAAACAATTTTTATATCAACTTACAAATACACTCTCTCATATATACACTCAACTCATTCTAGGGTACTACTGACCCTATCTCTAATGAGTAAACCCCCACCAAAGCCTAGGTGTTCGCTCAACCTAAGCTCTGATACCAACTGTAACGACCCGCAGATCCATACTATCTAAGCTGACTAATACAACACACGTCCAACTCAAATAATACAGAAATACGAGTTATTAGGGTTAAAGAAAATATAAAAGATAGAAGAAGAACAGAAGTAACAATACAGAGTCTCACAGCGGAATGAATAAACTACATTATATAATATAAGCTTTGAAATACAAAATTTTGTACCATATATACATGTCGTCATCAGAGCACAATACAATATTTGATACAACGGAAATAACTCTAAAATAACTAGCGGTGAAGCCTCCTGCTTTAAGTTCCTCCAAGTGTATCTGTAAAGCCTGAAACACTTGACTGCCCGTACAAATTTGGGCACCCAAGAGTTTAGGAAAAACAAAACAAAATAGACTCTGGGTCAGTCATGGGACTGGTGTGAGTAAACTCCAACAATATGGTTTAACTTCAAAAATCTTTTGAAAGAAAAGGATAATAGTAAGACCAGCCCACAAATAAACACAGACGGTTTTTACCTTTCTATAACCCAAACCATTCTTGATACCAAATTCCAGTGATATTATAATAATGTCTAATCAAATAAATAACCAAATAGTAGAATGCTTGCATCTCACGCTCTACATATATAGTATAAAATCAAAAACCACAGGGCGCTTATTGGAGATTGGATTCCAACCATGACAAGGTATGGGACCACCTTCCGATGATGTATCTCTAGAGGCGAATACATCTGGGTTCAACAAGAACGTCTTGCAACCCGGCCCACACATGACCGACCACTCATTTCGCTTGAGTGTATCGAATGTATATCACCAACGGTTGGGCTCAAACCACCGTTCCCGAATGGGCAGAATCGATAGAGTACGAAACAAAAGGAATTTCTCTAGATAGGTGATTATACACCCTAATGGGTGCGACCCACATAGCCATGCTGCCTGCCCGATTTTTGTCATTTCCCGGTTGTGAAGCTTGAGGCTACGTCTATCTTTTAGAACATCTGGCCCCCATACATTTTGAATGCCACATCGTCAAACCCATCAAATCACTAGTTAATCTTCTCAAAGATATCACGGGTATAAAAGCTAAGATAAACAAATTTCTCCGCCACCAGACGTAATGCCTTGAAAAGACCGTCTTATGTGATCGTTAGGAATACTCTATCAGACATTCGTCCATACAAGTTGTCCTGGGACTGGACAAACATATCCGCTCTTAGCATCTCACTACGTCTTCGATTATTTTCAGCACAATCTAATTCGCAACGCTTGTGCCTATACGGAGTGGTTCTCGGATATTAAATCCAATCGGTCTCTCCGTATCGACAACGATGGTAGAAATCTTTGATAGTCAATGTTTTAACTATCAAAGGAAAAATAAACATCCATCAAACAATTTCACAACCACTGGACCTTTTTAATATTCATCTTTAAATTTTCTTATCGAATTCTCAATATCAATATATCGATTTCTAATTTTCAAAACTTCTTAAAAATATTCTAACTCCTTAAATTTCCGGAAAAATTCGCCATAACCTCCTTTATACCGGCGAATAGTTCAAACCTCAACTCGCCTCTCTAGGCCCTTTCCATTCAAAAAGGAAATCAAAAAGCCAAGCGGCTTGCCGATTCGGCGCATAAAACCTCATATGGAAATTTAAACGTGTACCTTTTGTCGGGCACTCAATATATAATCGTCATTCCCTTCATTCCATACCTGTTTGAAATATACACGACTATTTCCAATTCATTTCAAATCAATTCAACACGTTTTGCTTTGTTCGCCTTCCATTTGCTAATCAATTTTATAATTAGCTTCTTGGTTTCATGTACCTTTAAACTTGAATATATCCCGTTCAAGTATATTTGTATTTTCTTATATGCAAATTAAACTCAACATCCTTGCTTGGGAATTCCCAATTCTAATTCATGTTTCATATTTGGATTCACAACACAAATTCACATATTTTCATTTCACTTAAGCATGGTTAAGTTCGACTCAAAATTCTATAACTAATTCCTTGGAAATTAGTTAATCTTATTCGTTAATTAAAATTCCGATTCTTGTTCTAAAAATCGGTCGATTTACTCCATTTGAGTTCCTATTTATTTTCTAACTCAAGTCCGGATTTCAAAAAGAAAATTCTGATTTTTATTCACTAAAAATCCTTTTATTTAATTAAATAAACCATTACGGTTTTAAAACGATTATGGCGCTGTTTTTCTGAAATTTTGATTTTGACATAACTCAAAATCTACACAACGAAATCTAGATTTTTCTCTTCACTAGAAAACTATCATTTGGACGGTCCGGGCATTTCTTGTTTCATCGAATTTCGACTTATATTGAGCTCTGTATACTCAATTGAAGTTCGAATCGCCAATTTACGAACTAACACGCCGTGGCGAGTTTGTTTTAATTAAATTAAATATAAACGTTTTAAACTTCATTTATAATGGATTCCAACTCCATTCTCTAATATTTACAAACAATTTTCCAACTCTAGCTTAACATCCCGATCTTCCCAAAAATCATTGAATACTTCATTCTGATTCTATAACTTGGTCATTAGTTATTCAAAGCTCAACCTCCATAATAAAATTCCAATTCCATTGGATATAAATTATTTTATAAAATACGACATAATCGAATTCAAATTACAATTTTTCTTGATGGGGAAAATCAATTTGTTCAACACTCTTCACCATTACAAACTAATATCATCTCTTGACAATAGTGAAGTCGTTCAAGTTGGGGTATTTTAATTACCTCTCAGACCTTGATCGACGACGTTCTTATCTTGAGACGAATAACAGCTTGTAATATCAAAACTTGATTTAAATCTCACCTTCGATTCCTTTTCTTACATTTGGAAATTTATTTCTAAATTACACGATGAAAATTACTTCCTTACATATATAAACTTTGTTTATAAATTTACTTTTTCATTTGATTCAACTTCCATTTAAATAATCTGTTGAAACTCGATTTCTATTTTGGAATATTTGATTTCTCTTTTGAATCTCAAGTGGATTTGAAAATACTTATTTATCATCACATATATTTACATAATCTATTTTCATATTAAAATTTAAATTCACTTTTAATACAATTCCAATATCTTTTGAAATATAATTTTATTCAAGGTATTGGACATAGTCGAGTTACAATCATAAATCCGTGTGGATTTATTTAAATTCAGTTTACATTCCGAATATCGGAATAAATTTCATCGTTTCCCTTTTGGAACGATTTCCAGTTATAAATCTTTCTTTAAATTCATATTTGAATTTGAATACCTAAATCATCTCATGATAATTTATCCCCTTTTTTTATAAACATCATTTATAAATTTTACTTCTTGTTTTAAACATTTAAAACAAGCTTATATTTCATATTCCATTTGAAATTCAAATTTCCACTTCGAAAGATAAATTTCCTTCTTTACATCCCTTACTAGAAATTAAAGTTTAATATTATCAAATGATAATATTTCTTCCCATTTATAAACAGCGTTTATAATTTCAGCAACTTATTTTTATTTTAAAAACAAGTTAATATTTCTCAATTTATTTGAAATAACATTTCTATTTCGAAAAGTAAAATTTCCTTTTCTTTCCCCTTTTTAAAAACCCCTTTTTAAGTTCATACCTAGATTTAAATAAATTATCCAATAAAATTCCCTCTTTTATTTATAAAAATTATTTATGGATAACACTTCTTGTTTTAAACATTAAAACAAGTTCTATTTCAAATTCCATTTGAAATTTCATTTCTACTTTGGCGGATAAACTTCCTTTTTAATCTTATATTTAAGTATTTATCTATCCGATATTTTTTCAAGAAATAATCTATTCCATACATTCGACATGGTCGAATTCAAACAATATTCCATATGGATTCATCCAATTTTTTATATATCCCGAACATCGCAAATGATTTGATCGTTTCCATTCTGAAATGATTCCCTCGTTTTAAATCAAAAATTCCCCTTTGATATTTTTAAACATAAATATTTAGGACCAGTGATGTTTAATCATCTAAATACGCAAACCATCAATCTAATTCAACATATCACACACATACAAACATGTGAACAACAATAAATAAATTTGAGGAATCCAGTTGGATTCCTCCAATCTGTTTTCCCTACATTCACAGATGTTAGTCAACAAAAATAATACCAAACCTGCTTCAAGGAAGGATATCGCGGTATAAAAGGGGATCCACTTATGTACGTGGGCGTAGTGTCATCCGCTAATGATACTGCGGGCATCCGCTAATAGTGTTGCGGGAAATCCAATAACCACAATAATTCAACAATTCATCCATGCACACAAGCAACCAATAAATTTATTTTTAACGATAAAAGTAAATTTAAATATAAAACAGTGAGTGAGATTTACTCACCTTGAATTTATTTGCTGAATATCCAATTAAACTCCATACCTTGCGGCAACAATTTGACATGAATGAATTATTCCTATGATTATTTAATTTATTAACGATTAGACTATTTTTCACTTTAATTAACCTTAACCAAAGAACAAAATTAATTATTCTATGTAAATTTAAAATTACGTAAAAACGTATACCTTGTTACCCTTTAAATAAGTTGATTAATTGACGAAACAAATCGTCCAAGATCATTGAACTGTTCTTTGTTGCAAATCAGCCCCAAAACCTGCCCTCATCACTTCAGCATTTTCCCAACCACTCCACAGGCAAAATCCATCTTCTTATAAACACTTATGCCCACTATCATACCGTCACTGCACCACTAAATGACCCCCAACCTTTACTGCACTATCAAATAATCTCAACATGACTTCCTATTGGCTCCTAACATCATCATTAACCCATTAGAACTTCACAATTGCCTTACTGTCTCAACTCAAAACCTCCCCATACCACACTTTAATAACTCAGCACCATCAGTATTGAACTCCAAATAGTCCACATCGGACTACCCATTTCACCCTCAAAACAGTTGAACTCCTCTCCTCCTTCACAAATCCATTACCCAGAAAAGATCGCAACTTGCGTTCGCCATCGTCAGAACCAAACATAATCACAACTCCACTCCAACAACCACCCATTCGAACACCGGAAAATCAATACCCAACAATAATGATCGAACTCCTCCAATCGCTCCTCAAACCCACGGTCATCGTCGTGCCATACCCCATGAACCCTAATTCGCAAGCGTCTTCTACCTGTTGTCGAGCTTCAGGGTTCGCGAATTGGATTTTGATTCGATTTTTTTTATTATTGGTGGAATCGATTTCAATGTTGACTGCGAGGAACAAATGGAGGAAATGAAATCGGATTTTGGTTTCGTGGTTTAGAAAAGGAACTAAAGAAGGTTTATATAGGCGCGAATTGGGGAACAATGGTACAAGCCATAAATTTGCTGTTTCTTGGATATCAAAGGCAGGAGACATGTTTTTTTGCTTGAGGGAAAATATATGCTGCGTGATATTGAAAGAAGACAACAGTAGCTAGGGTAGGCTCAGTGTTGTAAAGGATAGGTCGGCTAATGTTAATAAATTTTGATTAAATTTTTTAAAAAAAAAATAACCAAAATATCTTGTGTCCCTTAACCAGTAATCCCGAACCGCTATTTCTATTTAACGATGGGCTTCTCTAAATTATACTGTTATTCTGAATTTAACGGATTCGATTCTGAAATTAAATTCGACTATATAGAAAAGAGAACAAATTTAAATTAAGTATTTAAACTAAATTAGATTCAAAATAGAATCGATTTCAAGCAATTCAATTTATCGATAATAAATTATTATTATCGCTCTAATTAAATATAAAATTTATATTAATCGTTTTCATTCAGTTTTAACTTTGAATTCTATTGTTTTCCGTTTCCGTATTACAATAATTAAATATATTCGATATTAATTCATATACCAATTATTAAATCGATAAATTCAATATAAAAATCAACTTATTATCCTAATTAAATAATTAAAATAAATTTAAATACTCAATATTAACTGGCTAAAAATCTGGGACGTTACAATATGCATGCTACAACACAAATATGTACTTAGATTTTGTTGCACAAATAAAATTCACTTTTTATTTGTCATTTGAAACTCAGAATTTATTAAACGAATAAAATCTACTTTTTTATTTGTCATTTAAAAATTAGGATTTATTATACAAATAAATTTACTTTTATTTGACATTAGAATACATAGAAAAATATTTACACATAAAATATTCTTTCATATGTTGTCAGAATGTAGAGAAAAGTATAAACAAATAAAAGGATTCTTTTATTTGTTATTAGAACACATAGAAAAGTGTAAAACAATGAAATACCTTTTCTTATGTTATCCTAGAACTGAAATTTTGAGTTCACTCTTTTATTTGCATTTACTAATGCAAACATACATTGAAAATAAAATTTACCCTTTTATTTGCATTCACCAATACAAATATATGTTGAAACCAAAAATTTATTCTTTTATTTACATTCACCAACGTAAAAATACATTGAAAATGAAATTAGTTCTTTTTGCACTCATTAAGGCAAATATATTTTGAAAGGAAAAATTGTTCTTTTATTTGGAATCACTAATGTAAATATACATGGAAATTAAAGTTGATTCTTTTGTTTGCATTCTCTAATGCAAATATACATTAAAATATAAATTGTTCTTTTATCTGCATTCCCTAATGCAAATACATTTTGAAAATAGAGTTTTGCCCTTTTATTTGCATTCACAAATGCAAATATATTCTAAAGATAAAATTTGTTCTTTTATTTGCATTCTGCAATGCAAATATACATTGAAAATAAAATTATTTCTTTTATTTGCATTCACAAATGTAAATATATATATATATATATATATATATTGAAAATAAAATTTGCTCTTTTACTTTCACAAATGTAAATATACTTTGAAAATCAAGTTTGTTCTTTTATTTGCATTCCACAATGCAATATAAAATCTAAAATAAAAGTTACATTTTTATTTGCAAACATAAAAATGAAATAAACATCTTTGTCAAACTTGGTTTAGTTAAAATGAAATAAACACTTTTGTCAACTTATACTAGTTAATAACAAAATATTTACTTTTTATCAATTTACATTTGTTGAAAACAATTATTAGTATTAGTCAATTTATATTAGTTAAACCAAATATCCATTTTGTCAAAAATATTCATTTTTGTCAAATGGATTAGTTAAAGCAATTTACATATAGATATATATATCTCTTATGTTTGGCAAGATATATAATTTTCAAGATAGGTTAGTTAGATCAAAATATTTATCATTCTTGTCTCATTAGAATTGTCAAAACAAAATAACCATCTTGTTTGAGTTTAAACTAGAAAAATAGAAATTGTTAATAGAACGAAGTATTATGCTTATTCATTCATTGCAATAGAGATATTTTCTTGTCATCATTATATGTATTGTGTATTACACTTCCATTCACAAGTTACCCGACTTGTGTATGTGATTGGGACGATAATTTTTCACACATCGCCCGAGTGCACAAATTGCTTATTATTTGTTTGCTGGCTGAAAACCCCACACGGGTGTTGGGATGAAAATTTATATACACTAATCCCAATTTTTAGTTGTATGTTGATCGTTAGATCGACAGGCTGCGATGAGTGTTATTATTTAATTTTAACGCTTACACATTGGAAATTACACTTTAGATGTAATGGATGACTTGATGATTATACTGTTATTATCATATATATGATGTGTGTGAAATCCATATAATCCAAATTATATGGCAAGTGTTTGAGTCGCATTTCGATTCAGGTGTTCTTTTAAATAATGATATTTTTACATTGGAAATCCTTTTTATATAAAGTGCATTTGTTTTCATATTATATTTTTAATCAACTATATGTTAAAACAAAGAATATTTGTAAAAGAAAGAATTCGTAATATAAAGCATACCTTTCATTTAGAGTCTTTATATAAAGAATATTTTTATGATTATTTTAAAATATGTTTTTAAAAGATTACTAGCATTTGCAATTATATTTTTTTGTGATAATAAATAAACTAAGATGTGAAGTGGATTTATCGTGGACGATGTTTTTAAACAACATTTGTTCTTTAATCCAATTTACATTGAAATTATTATTTGGAATTTATAAATCTATTTTATAGATTTAAAAAGGGGCATTTTCTAAAAATCAAGTTTTTCAATTTAATATATTAAATTGGAATTAAGTGGAAATTCGATTGGTAATAATCAAAATGGGCTTCTATAAAAGAAGACCGATATTATATGTGGAATTTAAGAGGCTTTTCCGTTATTCCATTTATATTATTAGTCTGATACAACAATCTATATCGATTATGTATTGATTCGATTTCTGTGGAATTCCATGTTTTTGGAAATGGATTTATAGATTTTATTTTCAGAATTTTATCTTTGATAAAATTAATGAGAATCTTTTAAACGAATATCTTATCAAAAGAACATTCTGAGTTGGAATGTGACGAAATGTGTGATTTTCCAATATTTGTTTTTTATCCCAAAATACGCGAGTTATTCAGAAAGACCGGGGTTTAACCCATTCTGAATAATCATCACGACGATCAAGAGTCGAAGAGGAAGACGGTGATTGAAGACGAAGGTTTTCACATCGTTGGGATGATGATGACTGGTATCTTGAATTGGGATTGGCCTTCCAAGGCAAGGTATTTAGTAATGATCGCCCAAATGCATTTGGAGATCGACGGACAAGATGTTTCGCTCAGACCTAGAGCTGATTTGTAAATGGATTGCGTGTCTGTCATTTTATTCCTTTCTACTGTATTTGTTGAACGCTACTGATTATATATTTCTGTTTGGTGGTGAAGAATTTATTCTTTACTTATCACCCTTCTCTAAGACGTATGAGCTTGGAGGTTATATATACATTGGTAGACGATCAATAATATGGTAGGGTCTGACAATGTGACATGCTAAGATGCAAATGATCAAGGCTTTGTTGAAAAGCAGGCCTTGTGGTTGATGATCAAAGCATAGCCTGTTTAGGCATAGCTTTGTGTATAGCGTGACTTCGCGAGCCTCACACCCCGGTATGAATCAAAAACGGGATTAGGACTGCAGGGAGTGCACACGTTTCTTTCTAGCTAGGGGTAGTGTCGGTGCTTTAATACGGCCCGGCATTTTACTTATGTGGATTTTGGATTGAGGTACCTCGGGTTTTTATAGGCCGGAAGTGGTCATACTATAGGTTCAAAGGAACTGGGAAACGTGTGTTCAGGAATTGCCAATCCACTACCGTTAGGTGGGGACCGACCCTGAAGATCCAAGGGTTCACTTCAAGGGATACTGAGGCATTTGCTAGAGTGTCTCGAATCAGAAGAGGACGATCCCTAGCCTCGATTTCATGACAGAAAACCAATTTCCAATACGACATTACGATTTTGATTGTAAACTTATGTATGGCGACATAGTATATGGTACCTATGCCGTCTAAGATTAATACATTTATATTGAAATGTTTTAAATATATATATACACACTAATAATAATATCGTTTTTACGTATCAAGCATCTTTTGACCATTATAAGGTAAAACCCTATCCTCTGGTGTGCGTTGCATTGTGTGATGGGACCTGGGTCTTATAATGGTTTCATTTTTCTAAAAAGCATTGCGTTATTTGACGATTTACTTTATTTATGCACTGGCAATCTAATGGAGTAAACCCGTTCCGCATTAGCGGCGTGGATCAAGATTAGCCTACTTATTAGATAGGTTAAGGTAAGAATTCTCACACCAGTCCCACGACTGACCTGTAGTTTGTTTCACTTTGCAAACTCGGGTGCCCTCTTTCCACACGGGCAGTCGAGTGGCTTTTTGCAGATATAGTTAAGCAGGATCCTGGATTGAAGTTTGAAGCTGGGTCCAGAATATTGATGGCCTTCCACTGAGATTAGTTCCACTGTAGTATATTTAATTTAATGTAAATGTATCTTCCGCTGTATTATTTATTGATGTACTCTGATATATTCTGTATTCTAATGTAACATTTATTATTGATGTTATAAAAGTTTGTGTTGTTGTCCTGATGTGTTGTATGCCCAATGTTAACATATGCGGGTTTTGAACGGTCTTGATCGATCTTGCAATCGATTGGGGTCGGGCGAAATCCGGGTCGTTACAATGACTGTAAATCAATAGGGAGCTTGAATATTGTGTTATTGGAGGGTATAAGTCTATGTTGTTTTAAAGGAATGGGATTGCTACGATTCGAGGGGGAGTTGATATTGTGAAAGAAGGCGTGGTGGAAGAGGTCTGTTGATGGGGAGGGTGATGTCCATTTGTGTGCAAGAAGAATGACTTTTGGAATGTGGCATGTTTATGGTAATAATGGCAGAGCAGGTTGCTGTTCGATAGTGATGTTTGTTAGAAGGAAGGATCGGGATGACTTGGGTCAAAGCATTCAGTGATGATGAAGTTGAATTGGTAGTGCAGTAATAATAAGACAGCAGCTGTGAGTATTTAGGAGGGATGGAGTTTGATAGTCTAAATGTTTGGTAAAGTGTCGGACGTTGGTTCGATGTTGATAGTGGGAGTCGTGATATTGCCGACTGAAAATAAACAGCAAGGTGTACGTTTTACCGAAATTTAAAATTTATATAAAATAAATTGTTCATTTATTTTAACAGTAAGTTCAAAATTTATAGTCATTTAATCGCTAAATAAAATATATAATCGTAGATCCAAGATAGACGATCCGAGTAGATTCTTCGCTAAGACGATTTGGAATTTAATGGATATGCAGCAAAGGGAAAAAAATCGAGGTGAGTTATACTCACTCAGTTAAATTATTGGGAACTATTTTTAATAGTTCAAATTTTTTTGCTTGCTTATTGGATGATAATTGCTTGATATAAAGTGATAATATTATATAATAATATTATAATAATAATATTGGTGATTGGATAATGCCCGCAGTATTATTAGCGGATGCCCGCAGTACAATTAGCGGATGATTTCCCTATACGCCCCACAATATATATAGTGGATGACCTTCTATACCGCGATATCCTGCCTCGAAGCAGGATGGGTATTATTATTGTTGACTAACATATGTGGATGCAGGGAAAACAGGTTGGAGGGATCCAACGGGATTCCTCAACATTTATTTATTGTTTTCACATATATGTTGTTATATGACATGACTAATAACCTGTATGACATGTTTGGGCGTGTATTAACCTTGGACCTTGATTTTTGATATTTTTGAATGTTAAATAAAAAATGATATATAGTTTTTAAAACCAGATTAAAAAATATAAAAGTATTTAAAGAGAATTTTATTTTCAAATGTAATATTTATTTAGAAACCGAATTATAAAGGGAATTGAACAATAAAGTTTTATTTTAACAAATAAAACGAGAAGTTGATTTTATAAGCAAATATTTTGAAAACGGGAATTGGGAAAAAGGGAAATTTCAAATGGGGTTATGTGAAATGGGATTGAAACTTGGAACTTGATTTATGAAATCAAGTATAGTATGGAATTGTATTGGAATTATTATTCAAGATTAAAGTGAATAAGGAGAATAAAATAAGTGGTGTGGGGAAGATAGAAATTTATAAAAGTAAGTTAAAAAGGGTTTTTGAAATTATAAATTCTCATTGAATAATATAATATAGATTATATTAAAGAATTTTACATATGGTTTTTAAATAATAAATATTAGAATTGGCAAATAATAGAAGTAATAGTAGAATTGGAACTTGAAATTACAAGTACAGAATCAAATTGACAAATTTAGTCCAGAATGGATTTGTATTAAAGGTTATTATTCACAGGTGAGGTGAAATGGGGTTGAAGCGAATATACAGCAAATAAGAATTTTTGGGAGAAAGTTAGAAAAGAGTTTTGAAATTAAAAATTCAAATTGAATTTAAGTAGAACTAATTTAAATAGTATAATATAGATTATACATTTAGTTTATTATTAATAAATATTATTATTTGCAAATGATATTTATATGTAAATATTTTTGATCAGAAGTTATAAATAAAATTGAATGAAGCGTATTGAAACAAAATTAGAATGAGTGGAACAAACATATACAAATGTTTGTAAAATTTATATATGGATCAAAGACTTGATAAAACCTTGTTTACAAAGATTGAAATGGAATTGAGCTGGTTAATGACAATACATCGTTATAAGAAAAATCTTGTTTCAGTTTAGAAATGAATATTTAGCAAATGTTTTGCAAATCAAATCCTTAAGTAAATATTTTATAAAGGTTGTAACATTGTTTTAAAAATGTTATTTGAATAGTCATAATTTGAGATAAACATTTCATTTAAAATGGTAATTTATATTTGAACTTCTATTCGTTTAGGAATTTAGAAATGAAGTTAATTGAATTAGAAATTAACCGGAGAGAGATTAGTTGAGATGAATAGTTTTCCTAAGAATCGATCTGATGTGGGTTTCGGCCTTCGGGTTTGATATTTAGAGAATTATTCTCTTACTAGTATACGGTTAAGGACTAATGACCGAGATGAGGAGAATGTTATTAAAGTGTTTTAAAAATGAAATGGTTTTAATATTCTTATATATTAATATAAGAACCAAAACTGGATATTTCAAAGTGTTGTGATAATTAAGAAATTGATAAACGAATGATTAAATCAAGAGGCGGTTGTTGAATCAGTAAATTCAATTTTTTTCTTTTATGAATAAATGGTTGTTTTTATTTGATAGTTAAATAACCGACTATCAAATCTGGCCTAAAGCGATTGTTGGTACGGAAAGACCGGGATCGATTTTATATTTGAAAACCATTCCGACCAATAAATACGTAAACGTTGAATATAATAGTCGTTGATCGAGGCGGAGTATTTGAAGACCGTAAATCTTCATAAAACAGAAGTACTACTTAAAATTTCTGGTTTAGCGGCCATAAATGTACTGTGGGTCTGTCGTGGTTGGAATTTACGGATTGCAAGGACTTCTCGCTACTGATCTATAGGGTGATTCCTAGGATGTGGTAGGAGAGTGCCTTCAGTTTGTCCAGACCCAGGACAACTTGTATGGACGAATGTCTGACAGACTAGTTCTGTAAGAGTCACATACATTGATTTCTTCAAACGTACTATAGTTGGTGGCGGAGAATGGCACTTCTCTTAGCTTAACTACTAGAGTATTTTTGTGGACGTCAATTAGTGATTTTCTGAAGGATCCGATGATGTGGCATTCAAAGTGAATGGTGGTCAAATGATCTAGAAAGATGATTATAACCTCAAGCCTCACAACCGAGAAAAATGACAAAAATCGGGCAGGTAACATGACTATGTGGGTCGCGCCCATTAGGGTGTATTGTCACCATCTAGAGAATATTCATATTTGTTACTTCTTTCGCTTCTATATCTCCTGGGAATGGTTATGTTGCTAGCAACCGTGGGTGACAATATATTTGATACACTCAAGAGAAATGAGTGGTCGGTCATGTGTGGGTCGGGTTGCAAGACGTTCTTGTTGAACCCAGTGTATTCGTTTCTAGAGATAAACTATCGGCAGGTGGTCCCTTACCTTGTCATAGTTGGAAATCCATTTTCCAATAAGCGCCCGCGGTTTTGATTGTATACTATATATGTAGAACGTGAGATGCAAGCGTTTTGCTAGATTCTATTTATTTGTATTTAGACACTATTATAATATCACAACAAAGTATTGATTTCAAAAATGTTTTGGATTATCGGAAGATAAAAACCATCCGCGTTTATGGTGATTATCTTTTTCTTTCGAAATGATTTTTAACTTTAAAATCAAGTTGGATGCTACCAATAATTTAGTGAGTTTTTCTCACGCTGGTTCACCAAACTGACCTATGCGTTTGTAATGCTCGGGTCAGACCCAGTTGGGTCAGACCGAGTTGTACACGTTCAGGATAAGATAAGAAATTCCAGGAGACGAACTAGAGAAGTTCAGACCTATGATTCATATATTATTCCGCTGTGTGTTTTAAATAACGGCAGATTGTTATAACTGTCAGATGTGATGAATGACCACTTTACTCTGATGATTGTAAGTATTATTTCAAGTTTTCAATAAAGATTTATTTCTGTATTATATTTTATTCCGCTGTGATGTGAGACTGTGAGTTATTGTTCTTCTTCTTACTCCTATTCTTAACTTTCTTTCTTTCAATTTCTCATCCTCTTATTTCTTTCTGTTAGCTTTCTGGGATTTCGATACTTGAATTAGGACATGGAGTGTATAAATGTCTGGATTCGAGAGTCGAAATTTCCGGGACGCTACATGTAACACCCCATATTTTCTGTGAACGTGTAAGTAACAAATCAGAGGATAATTAATTTTTAAAATAAGAATCAAGGGAAACGGGTTGCGCCATTGCGTTCATCTTGGAATTCTTCATGAAAACGAATCCGAGTTTGCGAGAATCGGAGTTTGTATGAAGGAGATATGACACTCCGAAGTTTCAGGAAATTTCAGAATTGAAAACAGCTCGAAATTCGAATTCAAAATTCGAATTCAAACCCAGAAGCGGGCTGGGCGGGAATTTTCCCGCCCAGGGCCTAAGTCGACTGGGGAGTCGACTGGGCAGTCGACTGGGCAGTCGACCCCCCAGGACCTAGGTCGACTGGGGAGTCGACTGGGCAATCGACCCCCCAGACCAGGTCGACTGGGCAGTCGACCTGGGGGTCGAGCCCTGGTCGAACCTGGTGCGTGTGTGTGCGATTTTGAAGGCTATGACGTGTTTTGACGGACCTGATGAGTTCTAGGGTTAATTTGAGGGCCTAAATGAGTTCCAACACCTATAAATACATCCTTAGACCTAGCCTTCTCTACACACAATTCTATTCTGCTTCTTCTCTGCCTCTGTTCTAAATAAAAATAAAAATGGCGTCACTACTCTACTGGAATCAAAACTAGAAGCTAACCAACATCAACCTAAGCAACTCAATTCAAATTAGAGATTAAAGCATCTGCAACGATTCTACAACAATTAAAGTTCTTTCTTTAATCCAACCAAGGCAAGTACAGTTATTTTCCGATATAAACGTTAATTCTGATTGTGACATGAATTGTAAATCTGAATCTGAGGTTATATCTGTTCTGTTCTGTTTAGATCTTATTTTTTATCTCTTTCCTCTTTCTGTTTTATAACCAGACTACCGCGAGCTTGAGCCAATCTCATAAGAGATTAACATACGCTAAAATGTTTGGGACAGTAAAATGAATGATGCATAAATTGGGCATGACCAATAGGTGACTAATTTGAGGAAAGAACATGGACTGTAGCTAGAACATAAATCTGAGACATATGACTGGACATGTTATATTCATAACATAAAGGGGTATTGAACATATGATTTGAGATAAAGAGAATATAACTTAGGTATAAAGATTTACATGAAAGTAGGATATCTATTAATGTAAATAAACACCTAAGTAAGGGATCTTTGGGATATATGACATGCATGGTAATCAATGGCTATAATTGGTATAATTTATATATGGATCTTCTGTACTATGCAAGTTTAATAAAAATTGAAACATATGATATATGGAAAATTATAACCATAATCTGTGCGAACATGGGGTATATGATCAATCATGACCATTATTTATGCATGTGAACTTCGGCCAAATTTATAATTAGGCAAGAGATGTTTGCGAAACTTTAAGGAATGATTAAATCTGTTATATTTGCCTAATTTGCTAGTTCTGCTATATTTGCCTAATCTGCTAGTTTGGTTATATTGCCTAATCTGCTAAATCTGTCATCTGCTAAGTCTGTTGAAAATGCCAAATATGATAAACTAAATCTGTTGAGATGCCTAAACTGCTAAATCTGTTGAGATGCCTAATCTGTTATCTGCTAGTCTGCTAAATCCGTTAAGTCGCCTAATCTGAATAATCTGTTATCTGTTATATCTGTTGAGTTGATATAATTAGTCTGTTATTGACAAAATCTGAATTGGCTATGATTATGAATAATTGACATGTATATTAGGCGTGGGTATAAATGGTAAATCATTAATTAATTGGCCGCAAAGATGAAAATGGCTAACTCGAGGTTAGAATGAGTTTGCGGCGTAATTCTTCCCGGAACCGCCTGGCATATTCCAGTGGCCGCAAACAATAGGTTCTAATGTGAGAAGTTAGTCATAACATGCTTGAGACCCGAGGTTAGATTCAGTTTGCGACAGAAACCTGCCCGGAACCAACCGGCCTAACCAGTAGCCGCAAACTGTCAGTCTAATGTGAGAGGTCTGGGCATTAATATTTAATTAATGAAAATTTGAGATAAACATGATGTCTAAAACGTGTTGGGTGGGTAGGGTTAAACCAGTTGGACCAATACAAAGTCTGTTAGGCTGTAACCAGTTAATCTGTAAGTTTGTTAACCTGTAACCAGTTAATCTGTAAGTCTATTAAACCTGTATATCTGATCCGTTAGTCTGAAAACTTGTCTATAAACTAATTGATCTGGATTCTGCGTGTCTGAAATTTCTAAATAATTGATCTGAAATCTGTTAGTCTGGGGACACAAGGTTAGGAGGGGAATTACTTGTGTCATCTGTTGTTTGGGACCCAAATTAGTCAGTAACCCTTTCTGGTATCAAAACTTTGACCCAACAGTAGGTAGGGTCCGGGCACTCTTACTGAACTAATTATAGGAGGTTCATTCTGATAATGGCGAGGGGTGTTGATGGTGCGTTCCAACCGGGTCATGTGCGTGCATGGATCCCGGTCTACCTCTGAGGATGTAAGACGCCGTGACATCTGTAAATAGGTCTGTGCCAATTGGTTGTCACTTTAGGGAGTGATACACCCTACTGTGGGGCCGACACAGGGTATTTATGTTTAGGGAGCCGATCGCTTGGGGTAGGGTTTTAGGGTACACTAAGTTCTGTCTGTTTCTGTTGGTACCGTCTGTTTCTGTTGGGTGGCAACACCCGTCTGTTTCTGCGTGGTACCGTCTGTTAGGGTGGTAAAGGCCCAATTACTAGTGTATACCTAATTCTACATTCTGTTTCCGTAGTGATTAATCTGTTTCTGCTTCTGCCTGTTTCTGTTCGTGTGGTAAAGGCCCATTACTAGCAATCTCTTCCGTAGAAAATATTCTGTACCCGTTTCTGTTTCAGTTTAGACATTAGGGTGACACCTAATTCTGTTACACTAATATTAGTGCAGAGGAGTGTAAAACAATAGCTTATATCATTCTGTTCTTCTGTTATATCTGCTACACCTGTTATAGTTATCTCTCATCCAGTTTTATGCTCATGTCATGTTATTATTATCTGTTCATAACTGAAAATCACTGGACTTGCCAGACTTTTTGTCTGACCCTTATTGTTTCGCCTTCTTTCTTCCGTCCCCCCCTCCCAGGTTTTGTAGAAGGGAATACTCTAGCTTGATCCAGGTTTCTTTCGCTTGCAGTGCTTAAAGTATGGCTTATCTTCTTCTGTGGGGATTATGATTTTAAACTATGCATTCTGAAGGCTTTTGTACAAGACTGATATTTTGTACTTGAATTCTGATATTGTGATTTGAAAGGATGTAACCAATCTTCTGTTGAAATAAAGTTATAAATTTTTCAAGTACTGTTTTATCTGTCTTGTAAGTTTCTGTTCTGTTTACTAAAATGCTCCACCAAAGTTAAGGCATTCCCTTTGTGAGTGACCTTAACGGAGGTGAGGTGTTATACTTGGTATCAGAGCTGAAGGTTACCAGATTGGGTAAAGTTTTTGAAAACTATTTTCAAAAAGGTTTTGAAAAGAAGTATTTTCAAAAATAAAGCTTATTTTGAAAAACATGATCCCCAAGAGCCATATATCTTTATTTCAGTCCTTTTTGTATTGAACCTTTCCTTTTTCGTTTCAGCATGTCTGAAGCGTCCGAGATACCAGAGGGTGTTCACGTACCCGGTTGGTTTCGTCAATATCTTGAGGCTAGGACCGGCGCCGCAGGTCCAGCAAACGATCCCCCTCCTCCACCCCCTCCTCATGCAATTTCTTTTTCAAAGATCTGTAGAGATTTTAGGGCCATGGGTGGGAAGGATTTCAAAGAAACTGAATCATTCATAGAAGCTAGGAACTGGCTCAAAGAAACTGAGGATCTACTCGTTATCTTCGAGGTGGACGATAGGCAGAAGGTACAGTTGGCGGTATGGCTGCTCAAAGACGAAGCCTCCTATTGGTGGGAAGTCACTAACGCCGAGAGGCCAGTTGAAACATGGATGGATTTCAGAACAAGGTTTGAGACAAAATTCATCTCGCAAGCTGAGCGAAGTCTACAACTGGAAAAGTTCTTATCTCTTAAGCAAGGAAGTATGACGGTCAAGGAATACGTCAACTAGTTCAACCAACTGGCTAGGTTCAGATTGGATTTAGTCAACACTCAGCATAAAAAGGCTCTCCGCTTTGTTAAAGGATTGAACGAGCCACTGCACAGCCTAGCCATGACTCATGTACCCATGGGAGCGACTTACGAGAGATTGGTGGATATGGCACTACTGCACGAGGAAGACAAAGGCCCGAAAGAGACAAAGAAGGAAGAACCACAGAACAAGAAAGCAGGGTCCAAAAAGGAAACACAAAGGAAGGATGAGAAGTTTGAAGATAAGAAGGGGAAAAAGTGCTTTGCTTGTGGAAGCTCGACTCATCTGAACAAGGATTGCAGAAAAAGGAAGGGCACTTGCTTCAACTGTGGTGAGATGGGACACTTCACTAGACGAGGTCAAGGAGGGCAGGCGAACACTCCTGAGGCTAGTGGCTAGGATAGAAATAGGAAAATTCCTCTAGTAGGTTTAATTTCTTTATCTGAATATGGAGTTAAGAATCTTTCTGATTCTGGTATTTTGATTTTGTAATCGATACTCTGCACTTTAATACTAGTATTATTTCTGATTCCGCTATAGACTCAGACCCATAAGGGTTATGACTCATCTGTTGTGATAGATTGGGGTTTGAGAGATATCTGTGTTAGACGTCAAGTATGACGCATACATTCTGAGGTTTTGTGGGATATGATTTTATCATGCTTAGCTTCCTAAGAATCATTAGGGAACCTGATCTGTACCAGTAGTCTGTAAAGATCTGAATAATTCTGATTTCCAGTTTTGACATTATCTAAAGAGGGTAATCCTTTGTGTGTCAATTTGATGTTGGCTTCGGTCTTCGGGGCCGATACTTAGAACCCATATCTAATGGGAACCAAGTTTTTGTTTTATCTGTACTCGCTTCCATCATTCGACTGTATCCTATCGATCGAATCTTCAAACTTTAGGTAGAAACTAATGGGTGTAAACATGTGTTTGAGACATGTTATGTTTGATGGTTGCAAGTGGATGCAAGTGGTTGCTAGTGGTTGCTAGTGGATGCATATACACACACTAGGCACTAGATCGGCTCGAAAACACACTCATACTGCATATGGATGTGTGAGCATTTTCAATTTTTGTGGATGCAGAATGATTGACTCAGCACGTGGATGTTGCATATGACTGAATGGTTGTGCACTCATATAGAAATGATATGTATCAAATAGGAAAACTTGCATACATGTTGGACTCATGACACTGGCATAATTTGCATTAAGGAGGTCAACTGAATCAGTGGACTGCCTAATCTTTGCATTAGATAAGGAACATATACACACACTTTTGCATATGTTCATACAACATTAGAGGTTTCTAAGGACAATGGACGCCAGTGATTGATGATTGAGTAGATGGATGTTGGATGGTAGGGCACATTCTTGTTAACTTGAAGATTTCGGGGACGAAATCCTTTAAGGAGGGGAGAATGTAACACCCCGTATTTTCTGTGAACGTATAAGTAACAAATCAGAGGATAATTAATTTTTAAAATAAGAATCAAGGGAAACGGGTTGCACCACGTCTCGGAATTCTGCATGAAAACGAGTCCGAGTTTGCGAGAATCGGAGTCCGTATGAAGGAGATATGACCCTCCGAAGTTTCAGGAAATTTCAGAATTGAAAACAGCTCGAAATTCGAATTCAAAATTCGAATTCAAACCCAGAAGCGGGCTGGGCGGGAATTTTCCCGCCCAGGGCCCAAGTCGACTGGGCAGTCGACCCCCCAGGACCTAGGTGACTGGGGAGTCGACTGGGCAGTCGACCCCCCAGACCAGGTCGACTGGGCAGTCGACCTGGGGGTCGAGCCCTGGTCGAACCTGGTGCGTGTGTGTGCGATTTTGAAGGCTGTGACGTGTTTTGACCGACCTGATGAGTTCTAGGGTTAATCTGAGGGCCTAAATGAGTTCCTACACCTATAAATACATCCTAAGACCTAGCCTTCTCTACACACAATTCTATTCTGCTTCTTCTCTGCCTCTGTTCTAAATAAAAATAAAAATGGCGTCGCTACTCTGCAGGAATCAAAACTAGAAGCTAACCAACATCAACCTAAGCAACTCAATTCAAATTAGAGATTAAAGCTTCTTCAACGATTCTACAACAATTAAAGTTCTTTATTTAATCCAACCAAGGCAAGTACAGTTATTTTCCGATATAAACGTTAATTCTGATTGTGACATGAATTGTAAATCTGAATCTGAGGTTATATCTGTTCTGTTCTGTTTAGATCTTATTTTATATCTTTTTCCTCTTTCTGTTTTATAGCCAGGCTACCGCGAGCCTGAGCCAATCTCATAAGAGATTAACATACGCTAAAATGTTTGGGACAGTAAAATGAATGATGCATAAATTGGGCATGACCAATAGGTGACTAATTTGAGGAAAGAACATGGACTGTAGCTAGAACATAAATCTGAGACATATGACTAGACATGTTATATTCATAACATAAAGGGGTATTGAACATATGATTTGAGATAAAGAGAATATAGCTTAGGTATAAAGATTTACATGAAAGTAGGATATCTATTAATGTAAATAAACACCTAAGTAAGGGATCTTTGGGATATATGACATGCATAGTAATCAATGGCTATAATTGGTATAATTTATATATGGATCTTCTGTACTATGCAAGTTTAATAAAAATTGAAACGTATGATATATGGAAAATTATGACCATAGTCTGTGCGAACATGGGGTATATGATCAATCATGACCATTATTTATGCATGTGAACTTAGGCCAAATTTATAATTAGGCAAGAGATGTTTGAGAAACTTTAAGGAATGATTAAATCTGTTATATTTGCCTAATTTGCTAGTTCTGCTATATTTGCCTAATCTGCTAGTTCGGTTATATTGCCTAATCTACTAAATCTGTCATCTGCTAAGTCTGTTGAAAATGCCAAATATGCTAAACTAAATCTGTTGAGATGCCTAAACTGCTAAATCTATTGAGATGCCTAATCTGTTATCTGCTAGTCTGCTAAATCCGTTAAGTCGCCTAATCTGAATAATCTGTTATCTGCTATATCTGTTGAGTTGATATAATTTGTATGTTATTG
This sequence comes from Allium sativum, assembly GCA_030737875.1. Taxonomy (NCBI): domain Eukaryota; kingdom Viridiplantae; phylum Streptophyta; class Magnoliopsida; order Asparagales; family Amaryllidaceae; genus Allium; species Allium sativum. The sequence continues at coordinate 76,043,235 of CM060913.1, forward strand.
ACAAAATCTGAATTGGCTATGATTATGAATAATTGACATGTACATTAGGCGTGGGTATAAATGGTAAATCATTAATTAATTGGCCGCAAAGATGAAAATGGCTAACTCGAGGTTAGAATGAGTTTGCGGCGTAATTCTGCCCGGAAACGCCCGGCATATTCCAGTGGCCGCAAACAATAGGTACTAATGTGAGAAGTTAGTCATAACATGCTTGAGACCCGAGGTTAGATTCAGTTTGCGACAGAAACCTGCCCGAAACCAACCGGCCTAACCAGTAGCCGCAAACTGTCAGTCTAATGTGAGAGGTCTGGGCATTAATATTTAATTAATGAAAATCTGAGATAAACATGATGTCTAAAACGTGTTGGGTGGGTAGGGTTAAACCAGTTGGACCAATACAAAGTCTGTTAGTCTGTAACCAGTTAATCTGTAAGTTTATTAACCTGTAACCAGTTAATCTGTAAGTCTGTTAAATCTGTATATCTGATTAGGGCTGTCAATTTTCTACATGACCCGTGACCTGACCCGAAACCCGCACGGAAATTAGCAGGTTAACCCGACCCGTTTAGTTAGCGGGTCATTTTCGGGTCAACCCGAATTTGACCCGTTTATAAACGGGTGGGTTTAGGGTTGACCCGCTAACCCGATTTTGACCCACCAAACCCGATTATATGTTGTATCTCTTCCATACTATTAGTCTTTTATGTATACTGTTAGTGTTAATCTTTATGTATGCAGTAATCAATATGCTCGTATATGTAAGCTATTATATTTTACTAATTTATTCTTCTATGTTGTTAGTTATATTTTACTTATAACAACTGTATCTCTTCCATATTGGTAGTCTTTAATTTATGCAGTATGAGAATATATACTTATGTATAAAAAATGATTTTTGGGTATGGTGATTTTAGGCTTTATATATGTGTTGTCTGTTGGTGACTTTGCAACTTGTTGCATGTTGGTGATTATATAACAGTGTGCATGTTGGTGGTTTGGCTTTATTGTTGCTTATATTAGTAGGCAATATCTATCGATGGGTCAAACCGGTAAACCCGACCCAACACGACCCGACACGACCAATTTAGTTAAACGGGTTACGCGGGTTGGGTCAGGTCAACCCGTTTATAAACGGGTCGGGTTAGGGTTGGGAAAATATGACCCGTTTAATAAACGGGTTGACCCGACCCGTTTACAAATCAACTCGAACCCGACTTGACCCGACCCGAACCCGACCCGACACGACCCATTGACAGCCCTATATCTGATCCGTTACTCTGAAAACTTGTCTGTAAACTAATTGATCTGGATTCTGTGTGCCTGAAATTTGTAAACAAGTTGATCTGAAATCTGTTAGTCTGGGGACACAAGGTTAGGAGGGGAATTACTTGTGTCATCTGTTGTTTGGAACCCAAATTAGTCAGTAACCCTTTTTGGTATCAAAACTTTGACCCAACAATAGGTAAGGTCCGGGCACTCTTACTGAACTAATTATAGGCGGTTCATTCTGATAATGGCGAGGGGTGTTGATGGTGCGTTCCAACCGGGTCATGAGCGTGCATGGATCCCGGTCTACCTCTGAGGATGTAAGACGCCGTGACATCTGTAAATAGGTCTGTGCCAATTGGTTGTCACTTTAGGGAGTGATACACCCTACTATGGGGCCGACACAGGGTATTTATGTTTAGGGAGTCGATCGCTTGGGGTAGGGTTTTAGGGTACACTAAGTTCTGTCAGTTTCTGTTGGTACCGTCTGTTTCTGTTGGGTGGCAACACCCATCTGTTTCTGCGTGGTACCGTCTGTTAGGGTGGTAAAGGCCCAATTACTAGTGTATACCTAATTCTACATTCTGTTTCCATAGTGATTAATCTGTTTCTGCTTCTGCCTGTTTCTGTTCGGGTGGTAAAGGCCCATTACTAGCACTCTCTTCCATAGAAAATATTCTGTACCCGTTTCTGTTTTAGTTTAGACATTAGGGTGACATCTAATTCTGTTACACTAATATTAGTGCAGGGGAGTGTAAAACAATAGCTTATATCATTCTGTTCTTCTGTTATATCTGCTACACCTGTTATAATTATCTCTCATCCAGTTTTATGCTCATGTCATGTTATTATTATCTGTTCATAACTGAAAATCACTGGACTTGCCAGACTTTTTGTCTGACCCTTGTTGTTTCGCCTTCTTTCTTCCGCCCCCCCCCCCCCCCCCCCCCAGGTTTTGTAGAAGGGAATACTCTAGCTTGATCCAGATTTCTTCCGCTTGTAGTTCTTAAAGTATGGCTTGTCTTCTTCTGTGCGGATTATGATTTTAAACTATACATTCTTAAGGCTTTTGTACAAGACTGATATTTTGTACTTGAATTCTGATATTGTGATTTGAAAGGATGTAACCAAGCTTCTGTTGAAATAAAGTTATAAATTTTTCAAGTACTGTTTTATCTGTCTTGTAAGTTTCTGTTCTGTTTACTAAAATGCTCCACCAAAGTTATGGCATTCCCTTTGTGAGTGACCTTAACGGAGGTGGGGTGTTACACTACACCTTTGCTGAAATAGAGTCCACTAAAACAATTCTTTTATCCCTTCCAATGACACGTCTAACTCATAAGACTTTTTTTGTCTTCTCTTTTATAGTACTATCTTTAAAGACGTAGAGTTAAATGATAAACTGTGAATTTATAAACATAATTTTAATCAACTCTAAGGGCAAAACTTAAAGAAAGACATCATCAACAAATAATAAAATGATCAAACAAAAAAACCGTATGCAGTGCAAAAGATTAAGTTTATGAGTGATGTAGTGCTATAATATCCATAGTATAAACCTTTAATAGAGTCAACTAAAATAATTCTTTTATCCCTTCCAATGACACGTCTAACTCATAAGATTTTTTTTCTTCTCTTTTATTGTACTATCTATAAAGACGTAGAGTTAAATGATAAACTGTGAATTTATAAACATAATTTTAGTTAACTCTAAGGGAAGAACTTAAAGAAAGACATCATCAACAAATAATAAAATGATCAAACAAAAAAAACCGTATGCAGTGCAAAAGTTTATGTTTATAAGGGATGTAGTGCTATAATATCCATAATATAAATCTTTGAAATCTTCAACATGTGCTAACTTATTTTACGGCTAACGTAGTTTCAGGTGTCATTGATAGCAAGTCTGTGGAGCATTCTCCTAGTGCTCAGCTGCAAAATTATGTTTTTATTGAAGGGTGGAGCAAGAAGGATTAATAAAGATGGTAGTGGATTTGGGAGGAACATATCGAAGAACACCATTGATATGGCTTTGTGACACATGGACATCAAACAGAACATCGGAGGCATTAGAATCAAATCTATTATCCATCCCATAACCCGGTCAACTTCTCAGAAAACACATGCATCACTTAAAGAGAACACTAGCTAGACCAGTTCATTAAAAAATGATTCTTCCTCAAAGGATTAAAATAACTATTATAATTGCATTAATAAATTATTTTTGTGATACTAATAACGTATTGTTTATACAAAAATGGTGTGGTCCCATAGTTATTTCACAAAAAACGTTTAATATAATCAAAACGCTAACGACATTGATATTCATAATTGTTACAGATACGATGTTGACTGAGCGATGTTCATTATCTGCGTATTTATATATTGCTTTGCGCTACATTTAATATATGTGGCCTTCTCTTCAACTTTGGAATACTCACTTGCCAGCTTTGATACAATCGTGCCAGAAATAATGGTGCAAGAAGATGATCTAAATGATACTCTAACATAAGGACTACTTCCTTAACACATGAGTCCACAACCTGGCCATTAATAACACTATGCTTCAGCCCTATCTTTCATCATGTGTTGTTTCATATTAGATAAATTAATGCATGACTTTATCATTTTTAGAATATTATACAGTGCATTAAAATATCTTGACCTTGCACGACAAGTCATATACATATTTCCTTTACTATTGGCTGCTACACATTTCATTGTCTCCAACTCGAGGCCTAACTTAATTGATAGACATTTAATAGCCTTTTTCCTACAGTTAGCACTTATACGTTAGGGATGAATATTCTTATAATCCGGTATATTTTACATTTGACATAGTATTACATAAGACATAGAAGTTTTATGTTACAAATTAGATGCCCTAATACAAACATATACAAGCTTTTAGTTTGAATCTTGCAAAATCTCACTCATAACTACACCATATTAGCAATTTCGCAACCCACCTGATGCGGAAAAATTGCAACGGCATTGAGTCGTTGCGAATTTGCAACGGCAATAGACCGTTGCAAACCAATTCAGGGCTTTTGTTACCTACGTCTTACCTTCGACAACGGCCTATGTTCATTCTAAAACTAATAGTAGTTCCCTAACCCCCCCTTTCAAACTAGTATGCTCTCTCAATCTGATTACACACTATCCCAAAAAAAAGCAGAAAGCAAAAACCCTTAGAGCGACTTTGACGAAGAACTTAATCTCCATCGAATACCCTATTCTCGATTCAATTCAGATCCCTTTCAATCCGATTCATTCCAGGCCCTAAGAGCGACTCTGACGAAGATCCTAATCTCGATCGAATACCCTATTCTCGATTCATTTTAGATCCAGTTTCAATCTGATTCATTCCAAACCCTAAGAGTGACTTTGGTTTCAATCCGATTCATTCCAGATCCAGTTTCAATCTAAGACCCGAATCTTGATCAACTGAAGGTATGGAACTTTTCTTCGCTTCAATAATTTATAGTTTCAGTTATCACATTGAAATATGATAAATTTAATGTTCATTGATGTATTCATTTGATTATTGAACCAAACTATTGAATGTTTATTTGGAGCCCACTGCAAGTTATTTGGATACGCAGTTGATGGTCGGCGACTAAAATTTGAAACCACAGAGAGAACATAAATGATTATACATGGTAAAACATGGTTATATATGTAAACATATAGTTTGAGAGTCCGATTTACTTTGTGAATATGTTCTTCTCGATAGTTTTATCCACTATAGTGTGATGCTTATGTCACACTTTGTATTATTTTCATTAGTTTGAATGTAGAGACTAGAGCATTACTCAGAATTATTTTTGTCGCTTGTCGGATCAGTTCGCAATAAATAGGTGTTTATTTCTTTTGTTTATAGTTTAACCTTATTTTATGGTGGTCAGTATTAATTTAGACTCGTTACTACCAATTTGTTTTATGGTTCTGAGAGAATTTATCTTGTAGAATTTGTGACTGTTGCCTCACAAATTTGAACCATCGGATCTCATTTCAAGAAGATTATTTTAAAAAAAATCCTAATTCTAATTATAGAAGGCTTTAAGTAGCGTATCTATTATATCAAATAAACAGAGCATGATTAAAAAGAAATATGGATAAATGAGTTGTTCCTAAAACTGTTTTCTGTTTTTAAGTGATATAATTTCATAAGTAATTACTTCCAGTTTTGAACTTCTAATATATGAATCCCTATGTATGCAGATTTGTTGACTTTAAGTGTATTCTTCCTGTTTTTAAACAAAGAACGTGCATGTCTCAAAAATGTGTTCATTTTATGAATATATCCCTAAGTATAATTGAGTATTCAAATATATCGTATAAACAAGACTACTGGGTTTGAATGTATTACAATTTTGAACTCTGAAAGTTATAAGCATATAAAGCTCAGTTTCACAGTTCAAATTCATATTTCTGTTAGCTTTGAATGTACAAATAGCTTTGAAGATGATTTGCTTGAGTTCATTTTTTTAAATGCTTGCCTGATCATAGAAATATCTTATGCATTGAGCACAAGTTCTATTTTTTGAGTAAATATTCATGCCTTAATCCAAAACTTCGAGTCTGCAAATTTTAAATGAGTCAGGTATTGTGAAACTGTAAATCATTGAATGTGTACTATTAGGTATTCAACACCACTACTGTGTAAATCATTGTAGCCCTCCACTAATGTGTAATATGATGTGTTCATCTAAAGCATTGTAGTACTCCTATTTGCTAATTGGGAATCATATATTTGGTCATATACCATTATCATTTCATTAGTAGTTAGCAGCATGATATAGCATCATTAACTTTAATATACTTAGCATTATTGCAGTTGTCACATTTGTTAACTTAGTCATGTTCTTCATACCATTTACTGGGACCTCCACTTTTGTAAGTGATTGTTCTGTTTGCTTGGGTTTCTAAACAGTTTATATATTTTTTACTCCTGCTTGCAGACCCTCTGTTACTAAAAGTTACCTACAAAATCAATTCCAAGTTCCTCCAACAAACACTGCTGCTGATGTGGAATTTATTGATCATATGGTCATCGTATTATAAGTTAGTTGTGAAATACAATTAACGATATAAATCATAAACATTACATAATGTTTGCATGTATTTTATTGATAGTTGATACATAGTCGTAAATGGTCTCATATTATTATAACAAGTTAGTCATGGTCTCATTTTATTCTAAACTTATTATATTACCGATGCCTATTAAGAGTATGAGGTTGTTGATAACATGTATAAAAGGCGTGCATTAACATGTATGAGTCCTCTTCCTCTGCTATTACTCTTTCTGGTTGCTGATAACATGTATGCAATGTGTATTATTTAGGTTATTTAGCTCCAAGGTGATCATAGAAAGATGGTTGCTGCATTCCTTGTTCAGGTATAATATGAATATGTTATATCCATAGTGAAATATGCAGCATTATTTGAAGTTATATGTCGCTTTTATGCAATAATGATCTGACGCAACTTGCTCAGACCTAATTTGATTTAGTTGTTAGCCGGATTAGCATTAGAATCCATTATGTGTTATGATTAGAACTTATAACTAGCGTATTCTAAAGTTAAAATACTAGAATTGTTATTGCATACGTGGTCAACTGTGGTTGTCATAGTTAGGGCCAATACATGACATTATTCAGCTTCCTTATTTCTATAGTAGGCATGGCTACTTGTTATGATCAAGTCTGTCTATTTATCATTCTGTTGATATATAATTTGTTAGAAACAGAACAATTAAATTTTGGAAACCGTATTTGGTCGGTCGCTATCATATAAAACATTAAGTCCCAGTGACGTTTGAAATGAATGCAATATAATTTTTGTTTTATGTTTGACATCTGCATATGTAATGACCCAAGGATTTTCGGCCCCGAAAATTGATATAAATACCTTTACCATAAATTATGTCAACCTTCCAAACACCGAAAACACTGGAATGTTTATAGAAAGAAATTAGAGGGTGAGATAAGAAAGAAAGGAAAGTTAGAATAGAAGAAGAAGAACCAATACAACATAATCAGAGTCTCACATCATAGTGGAACAAAATATAATTCAGAAATAAATCTTTATTGAGAGCTTTTGAAAATACTTACAATATTAGAGTACATCAACATCTTTGGACAGTTATAATAATCTGTCCTCATATATATATCACACAGCGGAATAAATACTAGATATCATTCGTCTGAACATCTCCAGCTCGTCTCTGGACTTTGCAGTACCTGATAACCTAAACCTGTACACCCCGGGATAACCCGAGCATTTACAAAACACCGGGTCAGTTTGGTGAACCAGAGTGAGAAAAACTCGCACAGTATTAAGGGTATCACACAACTTGATTTTAAAGTTAAAATACTTTCGAAAGAAAAAATAATCGTAAGACCAAATCCACACATAAATACGGATGATTTTTACCTTACCATAACCCAAAACAGTTTTGAACTCAATATCTTTTCTGGTACTATAATAGTGTCTAAATACAAGTAAATATCAATCTAGTGGAACGCTTGCATCTCACGCTCCACATATATAATATACAATCAAAACCGCGGGCGCTTATTGGAGATTGGATTCCGACTAAGACAAGGTATGGGACCACATGTCGATAGTGTATCTCTAGAGGCGAATACACTGGGTTCAACAAGAACGTCTTGTAACCTGGGCCACACATGACCGACCACTCATTTCGCTTGAGTGTATCGAATGTATATCACCAACGGTTGGGCTCAAACCATTGTTTCCCGAAAAGGGACAGCATCGAAATAGATTAAAGAATGAAATGGATTTTCTCTAGATAGGTGATTATACATCCTAATGGGAGCGACCCACATAGCTATGCTGCCTGCACGATTTTTGTCATGTCCTAGTTGTTGAGGCTTGAGGTTATAATCTTTTGAACACCTGACTACCATTCACTTTGAATACCACATCGTCAGATCCGTCAAATCACTAATTGACATTCACAAGTATACCCTGGGTATAAAAGAAGTGCCCCTCTTTGCCACCGCTCGATATATTTGTAAAAATAACATACGTAGTTTTAGGAAATACTCCATTAGACATTCTTCCATACAAGTCATCCAGGAATAGGATGAACCGAAGGTACTCTCCTACTGCATCCAATATAGGAATCACCCCATGGATCAGTAGCAATAGTCCTTGCAATCCATAGATTCCAACTACGACAGAACCCCAGTATATCTCTGGGTCGAATCAGAGATTGTAAGTGGTTCTTCCGTTTTATGAAGATCTATGGTCTTTACATGCTCCATCTCGATCGTCGTCTAATACTTCTATATTTTCATATTTGTTGGTCGGAATGGTTTTCGAAATATACATTCGATCCCGGTCTTTCCATACCAACAATCGTAAAGGTCAAATTTGATAGTCGGTTGTTTAACTATCAAATAAACATCCATGAAATCATAAAAATAAATTTATTGGTTTCGGTACTTAGCATCACTTGGCATCTTTAATTAAAATTAATTAAACTGAAATATTCCAATATTGGAAAATATTCCACTAGTAAAAATATAGTTTAGAGTTCTTCTTATCTTTTGGAAGTTTCTCTTTTTAAATATAATTAATATCTCTTAATTCGTAAATTAAATAATTATTTACTAAACATCACTTTTATTAACTCTCGACTTATCTAAATAACTTTATTTTACCAACTGAATTATTATTACAAATCCTATTTTCAACTCGTTTACCAAGCTCAAATTAAATATATATTTTTTCAATCACTTTTTTCTGGAAATATCCTTTCAAATCCATTTGATTCAATCTTATTTCCATTATCAAGTAATTCAAAACTACGCTTTAACCTGACATTCCTTTTATAACTATGTTTATGAATCTAGGTTTAACATAAACCCTGTACATTTTCATATCCTTCCACTAAATCCAATGTTAAGTAACGTTTCCATTTAAACTATCGTATCCAACTAGAACTCTTTAATTACTTCATTTTAAAACTCGAGTTCAAATATGAACTTGTTCACAACTTCTTCTCAAATCTCAATTATATTCCATTTCCAAATAGTTACTTACTTAAATATATTTCATTTAAGGAGTAATTAATTAAACTAAAACAAATGATTTACTTTTACATTTATTATTGTAAAATCAGTTAAGTACTCTATTTACAAAGATAAATAATAAAATCTCTTTAAAATATTCTTAAAATTTAAACACTATTCGTTAAGTGATTTTACTTAGGTCACTAATGACAAACTAATTAAAAGTCAATCTCAGTAAAATGGTCAACTCGGTCAATTCAAAACACGATTATTCTTCTAACCAATCCCAGTTAATTCCTCCTTTAAATTAACTAAAATATAATTAATTTAAATACTTCATTTAAAAGTTCCTTAGACGCGATGAACCAAATATTTGATCGCTAGGTTATTTCTTGCTCTTTGCTTATAATTCTTAATGACATAAGAATTCGTTTTATAAAACAATTTCATAATTACTTATAAACTTTATTAAATAAATAATTAATATTCATTTCCTTTTAAATAACTCTTATTTAAAGTAATAACTTTCAAAACCTATTTTCGTTAAAAATATATTTATAACTTCAATACTGTTGATTCACGGTCGATAAAAGCCATATTTAAAAATCGATTGATTTCTAGGCCAGGTGATGCCAAATATCCAGCCAATACTATTCATTTGTGAACATCATAATAAATTTTGAAATATGGTTCAACAATCAACAATAATCAATCATTCCTTTTTATTTGACTGATAATTTCTATAACGATCATCAATCAATCAACAGCCAATTCAAACAATTCACACAATTTCAAACACGTTTATAAACGTGACCAATCAAGGGAAATTTCTTTATTCGAAATGATTGGTATTTTTCCTGAAATTAAATGACCATTTAATTTCAGTGGTTGAGTCAACAATAAATATATTTAACTAGCAAACAGTCAACCACTAACAACTAGAACAAGCAAAATAAAAACCCAATTTATATAAAATATAAATGGGAGGAGCTGAGTGAGTTTAACTCACCTTGATGTGAATCTATCGATAAACAGTTTGGTTTAGTCAAATTAAACTGACGTTTAATTCGACTAAAATTTCCAGTTTCTTTCGATCCGGAATAGACCTGCTCCATCTGGAAGTTCGCGTCTTTACGGTCCCAATGTAACTGACCGTGCTCAAATCTGTTACTGTATGTACGAGATATCGTATAAACAATTTGATGAAGTAATTTAATTACTTAAACTTAAATTTTTTAATAAAAAGATTGGGCCTTTACCTTAACTCGTTCGGCCCGCTTACTCCAGCCTTTTCTTTCCGTCAAAACCCTTCCACCCAATTCCCAATCCTACAGAAAACCACTGCCTCCAAAAAAATATCTCCAATGGCTGCAACCCTAATCCCCTTCCTCCTTTTATCTTCAGAAAAATCGAGAATAGCTGCTTTGGAAACCCCTACGCAACCTCTCCTTCTCCGATCTTCCCTTCTCCCTCTTCCAACGATCGGCCAAAACCCCAAAACAACTCATTCAGCGTCCCATCATTCACACAGTTCTCCGATTAATCCTACAAACCGTCCAACTCCGCTTCAATCCATACCCACAACAAAACCAAAGCTTCCATGCTTCTATTTGAAGAATTTTCTGAACCCTGAGCTATCGGCCTCAAACAAAAACATCAGGGAATTCGCTAGTAGCATCTTGAACGAAGGGCGTGGATTTCCGAATACAGAAAAGTTTATTATCTAATTTTTATTTGCTATTATATTTTTGTTTTGATTTTTCAAGTGGTTAGAACAATTTTCCATTTACTGTATTGTTCATATTGTTCTGGAATGAGGAAACACTACTATGTGAAAGCATATTTATAGTGTTAGATTCTAGATAAGATCAATGTCTTATCTTAGATAGGCTCAGCTACCAATTCTTAGGCCATTGGGTTATTTTCCCTTTTTCGATCCTGTGTACTGTGATGGGAATTGATAGCTATGAGATTTGTTTAATTTAGTATTGGGTTGTATAGTACTGTTGTAAAAAAGAATAGTGATCGAATCTTGTATGGCTGCTATGAGTTGTCAAATTCAGTGATTTGAAAACTGTTTTTGATGTAGATTAGATATAGTGTAGGTATATATACATTCAGCTATGACTTGTTTAATTAAATTCAGAGATCTTAGGATCTATACATTGTAGATTTTGTGTTCAGATCTTAAAAAAATTAGTCTTGTATGACCTTGGCACATGAATTTTCTGTATATTAGATGTTCGATTTGGTAGGAATTATAAATATACCTTTCCTCTTAGTTGTTCTTGTACTATTCTAGTTGCTTAGCTTTTCATTGATCATTTCCTGTACTGTCCACTGTATTGTTTAATCAGCTCGTATGTATATAAAGATATACATATATTTTGTACATTGATCTTTTTATAGGTGTTCATATTATATATAGCTGTTCAACTATATTTTCTTCTAGCTGCTCATGTTTTTGTTCAATTTATACTTTCTTTTGCTATTCATTTTTTTCTTTTCTTTTTAATTACTTCCTTTCACTAATCTTATGATGTTTTTATCCTTCTTTTTCAGATCAAAACTGATCGAGATGATGTATTCATTGTTTTCTTGAAAGCAACAAAGGCCCTCTGATATTAGATAATGGATCCTTTTAGTTCTTCGTATTGTTGGCTTGTCATTGATTTATTCATTATTTATTATAACTATAATAACTGGGGTTTGTTTGTAAAACAAAAAATACAGGCCGAACCTGAAGTGAGCACAAGAAATGTAAGCATTCCTAGGACCAATAGCGGGCCCAAGGGCAACATAGCAACACTTCCATTATCTGATATTTGCTTGGGAATATATTATTTAAGACAAAAAGTGTGATAGTTATTATCCTTCTGTCAAATAAAAGATGTGATAATTGCTATGCATTATTGTATTTGAGTTTTATGTTGTACTTGCATATTGTAATATATTCATAATAATATGTAATGCACTTCTAATAAATCAGTGTTACATACCAAATGACTAACTTCACACTGTTAATGTTATTCAAAGCCGTCCACCGTACTATCTTTACAGTGTTATTGTTATTTACAGTAGAAGATGAGATTTAGTGCTACATACCATATACATACGAACAACTAGTTTCAACGATGTTAAATTAATATCATTGTAATAACAGCTTCAATTTCAAATAGTATATAATTCAAAACTTCAACACTAAAATGCCGGTTTTAAATAATATTCCATTTATATATATGTAAATTCGATTAAAAATCCATTATATTCCCAATATAATATTAAAAAAAATTCAATATTCTAATTTAAAAGGCCGAAAAATTTGGGACATTACATTCTTCCCCCCTTAAAATAATTTCGTCCTCGAAATTGCAAAGTAAGAAGAATATTCTGAACCATATTAATTTAAAAAAAAAAATCATTACTTTTATATAAACTCAAACTCTGATAATTTCGCCAGCACCTCCTTTGCACAGCTCGATCGGTACGACTACGACTGCCACTCTGAGCCTCAACTTCTTTAAAAAGAAAAATCAAAATCCAAATGGCTACCCACTCAGAGTATAAAATCAATCGCTTAACCCATAATATAAGGTTTACCTCTTTGTCGGGCATTCCAATTCAAATTCCAATTTTCGAAGCGTATCAAGTAGCTGCTCATCGTCTGCATTTCCAGTCTGTATAACCAAATCATCTCCACATCCTTCAGGATTCTGCACTTATTCCACTTATAATGCAAATAATAATCTGGGCTAAACAATTCCATTTCCACTTCACAACCAACCTTATTTCCAATCCACTCTACCGGGATTTATCTCCTTGCTTTCCATTCCTACAATTACTCATTAGCTCCAACTGGTTTGATTAAATTCAATTAATATTTAATATCTGGTTTGCATCTGCTTTGGTTTAACATACATTACTATCAATCGATCTATATCAAATTAATTCCCATTTAATTTTCAAATCCCAATTTATTTAAGTTCATTCTATTTGAAGTCATTCTTTAAATTGATTCTACTTAACCAGGTTAATTTTCACATTCATACCCGATTCAATTTGCTAATTGTTCTACTTTATTTCATAATTCAATTTGATTTCAAATCAAATCAATCAGAACAAACAAACAACACACATTACTATAATATAGAAAATAATTTCCTTTTTCTATATAAAAATATACCTTGGGTAAAATTATTTCATTTACCCTCTTTATAAAACAACATTGTATCCATTCACTAGTTCAATGCTTCTCAACACTCGAACCAGTCAAATAACATAATACTAAATATTTGTATATAAAATCTTACAAATACGCTCTCATATATATACACACAAACTTAATCTAGGGTGTTATTAACCCCATCTCTATTGAGTTACGCCACAGAACCAAGGTTACTGCTCAACCAGTAGCTCTGATACCACCGTAACGACCCAAGGATTTTTGGCCCCGAAAATCGACATAAATACCTTTACCATAAATTATGTCGACCTTCCAAACACCGAAAACACTGGAACGTTTATAGAAAGAAATTAGTGGGTGAGATAAGAAAGAAAGGAAAGTAAGAATAGAAGAAGAAGACGAACCAATACAACATAATCAGAGTCTCACATCGTAGTTGAACAAAATATAATTCAGAAATAAATCTTTATTGAGAGCCTTTGAAAATACTTACAATATCATAGTACATCAACATCTCTGGACAGTTATAATAATCTGTCCTCATATATATATCACACAGCGGAATAAATACTAGATATCATTCATCTGAACATCTCCAGCTCGTCTCTGGACTTTGCAGTACCAGATAACCTGAACCTCTACACCTTGGGCTATCCCGAGCATTTACAAAACACCGGGTCAGTCTAGTGAACCAGAGTGAGAAAAACTCGCACAATATTAAGGGTATCACACAACTTGATTTTAAAGTTAAAATCCTTTCAAAAGAAAAGATAATCGTAAGACCAAATCCACACATAAATACGAACGATTTTTACCTTACGATAACCCAAAACAATTTTGAACTCAATATCTTTTCTGATATTATAATAGTGTCTAAATACAAGTAAATATCAATCTAGTGGAACGCTTGCATCTCACGCTCCACACATATAATATACAATCAAAACCGCGGGCGCTTATTGGAGATTGGATTCCGACTAGGACAAGGTATGGGACCACCTGCCGATAGTGTATCTCTAGAGGCGAATACACTGGGTTCAACAAGAATGTCTTGTAATCCGGCCCTCACATGACCGACCACTCATTTCGCTTGAGCGTATCGAATGTATATCACCAAGGGTTGGGCTTAAACCACCGTTTCCCAAAAAGGGACAGCATCGTAATAGATTAAAGAATGAAATGGATTTTCTCTAGATAGGTGATAATACATCCTAATGGGAGCGACCCACATAGCCATGCTTCCTGCCCGATTTTTGTCATGTCCTAGTTGTTGAGGCTTGAGGTTATAATCTTTTGAACACCTGGCTACCATTCACTTTTAATGCCACATCGTAAGATCCGTCAAATCACTAATTGACGTCCACAAATATACTCTGGGCATAAAAAAAGTGCCCCTCTTTGCCACCGCTCGATATATTTGTAAAAATCAACGTATGTGGTTTCAGGAAATACTCTGTCAGACATTCTTCCATACAAGTCATCCAGGAACAGGATGAACCGAAGGTACTCTCCTACTGCATCCAGTATAGGAATCACCCCATGGATCAGTAGCGATAGTCCTTGCAATCCACAGATTCCAACCATGATAGAACCCCAGTATATCTCCGGGTCGAATCAGAGATTGTAAGTGGTTCTTTCGTTTCATGAAGATCTATAGTCTTCACATGCTCCATCTCGATCGTCGTCTAATACTTCTATATTTTTGTATTTGTTGGTCGGAATGGTTTTCGAATATACATTTGATCCCGGTCTTTCCATACCAGCAATCGTAAAGGTCAAATTTGATAGTTGGTTATTTAACTATCAAATAAACATCCATGAAATCACAAAAATAGATTTATTGGTTTCAGTACTTAGCATCACTTGGCATCTTTAATTAAATTTAATTAAACTGAAATATTCCAATACTGGAAAATATTCCACTAGTTAAAATATAGCTTTAGAGTTCTTCTTATCTTTTGGAAGTTTCTCTTTTAAAATTTAATTAATTTCGCTTAATTCGTTAATTAAATAATTACTTACTAAACATCACTTTTATTAACTCTCGACTTATCCAAATAACTTTATTTCACCAACTGAATTATTATTACAAATCCTATTTTCAACTTCGTTTACAAAGCTCAAATTAAATCTTTTTTTTCAATCCCTTTTTTTCTTCTGGAAATCTCCTTTCAAATCCATTTGATTCAATCTTAATTCCATTATCAAGTAATTCAAAACGACGCTTTAACCTCACATTCCTTTTATAACTATGTTTACGAATCTAGGTTTTACATAAACCCTTTACATTTTCATCTCCTTCCGCTAAATCCAATGTTAAGTAACGTTTCCATTTAAACTATAGTATCCACCTAGAACTCTTTAATTACTTCATTTTAAAACTCGAGTTCAAATATGAACTTGTTCACAACTTCTTCTCAAATCTCAATTATATTCCATTTCCAAATAGTTACTTACTTAAATATATTTCAGTTAAGGAGTAATTAATTAAACTAAAACAAACGATTTACTTTTACATTTATTATTGTAAAATCTGTTAAGTACAATATTTAAAAGATAAATAATAAAATCTCTTTAAAATATTCTTAAAATTTAAACATTATTCGTTAAGTGATTTTACTTAAGTCACTAACGACAAACTAATTAAAAGACAATCTCAGTTAAACATTCAACTCGGTCAATTCAAAACACGATTATTCTTCTAACCAATCCCAGTTAATTCCTCCTTTAAATTAATTAAAAATTAATTAATTTAAATACTTCATTTAATTGTTCCTTAGACACGATGAATCAAATATTTGATCGCTAGGTTATTTCTTGCTCTTTGCTTATAATTCTTATTGACATAAGAATACGTTTTATAAAACAATTTCGTAATTACTTATAAACTTTATTAAATAAATAATTAATATTCATTTCCTTTTAAATAACTCTTATTTAAAGTAATTGCTTTCAAAACCTATTTTCGTTAAAAATATATTTATAACTTCAATACTGTTGATTCACAGTCGATAAAAGCCATATTTAAAAATCGATAGATTTCTAGGCCAGGTGATGCCAAATATCCAGCAATACTATTCATTTGTGAACATCAGAATAAATGTTGAAATATGGTTCAACAATAAACAATAATCAATCATTCCTTTTTATTTGACTGATAATTTCTATAACGATCATCAATCAATCAACAGCCAATTCAAACAATTCACACAATTTCAAACACGTTTATAAACGTGACCAATCAAGAGGAATTTCTTTATTCAGGTTAAATCAAAATGATTGGTATTTTTCCTGAAATTAAATGACCGTTTAATTTCAGTGGTTGAGTCAACAATAAATATATTTAACTAGCAAACAGTCAGCCACTAACAACCAGAACATGCAAAATAAAAACCCAATTTATATAAAATATAAATGGGAGGAGCTGAGTGAGTTTAACTCAACTTGATGTGAATCTGTTGATAAACAGTTTGGTTTAGTCAAATTAAACTAATGTTTAATTCGACTAAAATTTCCAGTTTCTTTCGATCCGGAATAAACCTGCTCCATCTCGAAGTTCACGTCTTTACGGTCCCAACGTAACTAACAATATTTAAATCTGTTACTGTGTGTACGAGATATGTTATAAACAATTTGATGAAGTAATTTAATTATTTAAACTTAAATTTTTTAATAAAAAGATTGGGCCTTTACCTTAACTCGTTCGGCCCGCTTACTCCAAACCTTTATTTCCGTCAAAACCCTTCCACCTGATTCCCAATCCTACAGAAAATCACCACCTCCAAAAAAATATCTCCAATGGCCGCAACCCTAATCCCCTTCCTCCTTTTATCTTCAGAAAAATCGAGAATAGCTGCGTCGGAAACCCCTACGCAACCTCTCCTTCTCCGATCTTCCCTTCTCCCTCGTCCAACGATCAGCCAAAACCCCAAAACAACTCCTTCAGCGTCCCATCGTTCACACAGTTCTCCAATTAATCCTCCAAACCATCCAACTCCGCTTCAATCCGTACCCACAACAAAACCGAAGCTTCCATGTGTAACGTCCCGCATTTTTATCAGTTTGAATTTTGAATATTTAAATCAGTTTAAATATTGAAGTCGTGGTATAAGTGGATTTATATATTAATTAAAACGAAGTTGAACGTATAAAAATATATATTAAATATAATCGAGAACGTAATATCGCGGCAGTTCGTAAATTAACGTTTTGAACTTCAACTGAGTGTATCGGACTCGTTTTAATTCGGATCTCTGCAAAACAAGAAACATTGGAATCTGTTGAACTGTACTTTTCTAATGGAAGTGGAAAATAGAGATTTCGTCGAATAGATTGCAAGATATTTCCAAATCAAATATTCAGAAAGTCGCTATGAAATCATATATCGACCGTAACGGTTATTTGAATATAACTTGATATCGTTTGAAAATCGGGACAAGGTACTTTTGAGGAGCAACGATAATTTAATTTTTAGAATTTTACTGTAATTTTTAATTAATTAAATACGCAACTTTTTATTTGGAGTATTTTGCACCCTGTATCGGTATTTCGGGATTTCAAAATATGAGTCAATCTACTGGTATTATTATATTTTTGGGATCGTGACACCTCGTTGAGTACGACCGCACTCTTACTTCTGTCCGTAGGGGTCCGAAAATTAACGGAATCCTATATATAGCAGGAACCGCATGAACATGACCCTTCAAAACAAATTTAGCTTATGAACTCTAAAAATGGTTCAACATATTTTCACCTTGCCTGTACACCGACCAATTACAGTAACCTACCTCCTAAGCAATCGTGAGTGTCATTCCTCTATTCCTTATGAGCTAAGAGATCGATTTTTATACATACTAAAGGGACAACTTTCATGTAGCATCCCATAAATAAGGCTGATTTAAGGTAAGCCTATCGTTGAAAAATGATACCATCCACCCTACATCAACCTATGAACGTGCAAAAGACCTCATGGTATATTTATATATAGAGAAAACGTACAAGATACTGATGGATGGTTATAATATTATAATACGGTTCCTTCGCACTAAAGTAAACGAACCATTCCCTATACAGCTAACACTTTGAAAATAAAATAGACTAGTTCAGACACATTATCCTCTTTACATGCCAATGGTAATACCGCAAGCCTATTTCTTGTCCATTTTCTGAAGACTTCATGCTAATATTTTGTAAAATCAAATCAAATAGGCAAGCCTACCTAAACCCATTATCCTATTGCTTAACACTGAAGCCACCTAGCCTAATCTAACTATAGAACTGTATGCCATGAAGTTGAAGTGAAAGTTCGAAACCATTATCTACCCTAGAACCTATACAATTCCCTAATGCTTAATTGTTAAGCAACATTTCTTTATAGAAAAACAACACCCAAGTCTTCATTGGTGGCGAGCTTCAGTAAAATATAAATCAAAGTTTCCATGGCTTTTATAAATCGAAGCCGTGAGGGATACTGTTAATGCGAAGGTGGCAAGATTTTAGACGAGAATACGGTAATAGTTTTGTGCGTTAAGCCATAGCCATGAAAACGCCTGAAGGCTTGCATTCGAAGTGAGCATTGTGGAGATGGGCTCTGGCGTGGGACTCGAGCAGTGTGAGCAAAAGTTGTGCATGCAAATGGAAGGGCTCATACAACAAAAGGAAAAGAACAGCAGGAGGTTTCGTTTAGCATGCATGAGGTAATATAAGAAAGTGGAGATGCGTGGATGCTAACTTGAGAAGAAGAAGTAAGTGGATGCCGAAGTATACACGGCAGTATAAAAGGGAAGCAGGAATTATATATAGCAGTGAGGGGATTCATGCGTGAGTAGGATGGTGCGGTTCCTAAACAAAACGTGGAGGGGATCATTTTATAAACATACACTGTGTTGGTTTCAGGAGACCAAAAACTTAGAGAAGAAGGGACCCTATAGCACTGGTGGAGATCCGGTCCTCCTAATGCGGTGCGCAAGTATTGTGTTGGGTAGAATACGTAAACGTGGTAGGGGATTTTCGAAAGGTTTGTATTAAGAAGCTGTATGAGGGGTTCTCGCATGAAGTCAGTACATAAAGGAAGTAAAAGGAAGATACGGTGGTTTTCCTTGTGAAGTTTTATGGATTAAAGTTGTGGAGGAGAATGCATTAGTGTGTGAAGAATGCGAACAGTCGAGCTGGGTGTTTTGGTAAATCGGATATGGTGGCAGCAAGTGGAGACAGTTTTCTGGCATGTAAGGGTCTAAGGTTCATGTATGCTAGAGATGGAAGCATCAAATGAAATATGGATATTGTATCTAAATACAGAAGATGATGCTGAGTGTGTATGGTACACGTTTGAGATCATTCGAACCTAAAAGAGCTCGAACATGCACAGTGCAACAAGCACGTGTCCTGTTTCGATGCAAGGAGGAAACTGTTGAATGCAAATTACAAGTTGAGTGACCAGTTTTTGAAAAGGTAGCGACGCTACGAAGTCGATTTGGAGTCAAGTTTGGGTACGATTTTAAACTAAGAAGAGGGAGCGAACAAGCGGGGTATGGGCTGACGGTGGAAAGAAGCGCAAGCGGGTTGGTCATAAACGGTTCATTGAGATGAGAACGTCAGTAAGAGGAAGCAAGGAATGAC
This sequence comes from Allium sativum, assembly GCA_030737875.1. NCBI lineage: Eukaryota > Viridiplantae > Streptophyta > Magnoliopsida > Asparagales > Amaryllidaceae > Allium > Allium sativum. The sequence continues at coordinate 76,063,350 of CM060913.1, forward strand.
GCAAATCGTTATTTAACGGTTAACGCGCCAAGGTGAGTAAAATCACTAACTCTGATCTATTTTAAAATATTATGATTATATTTTAATGTTGGTTGAATACTGTGTGATGGTCGTTTAGGTGGATCACAATTAAATTGGTTGAAAAATATATCGTTGCATATGTTAGATACTTATTCCGTCAATTTAATATTCCCTAGTAATGGAATCAGTGATAATTGTTTGACTAACATCTGTGGATACGGAAACCGGTTGGAGGAATCTGACCGGATTCCTCGATATTTATATGTACTGTTTGTTTTGTATGCACTATTCGAACCCGAATTACATTTAAAACCCCGTATGAATAATTGATGTTGAACAAAAATTCAGCATTTGCTTTGATAAATAAATAAACGATATCGATAAAAAGGGTGGTAACAGTCGACCGTACAACCATCGAAGTTGATTGGCCGTCAGGCAAATTAACGAAGTTAATTATAAAAATTATATTTTCATAATTAAAGGGAAGTTTTAAAATTATAATAGAAGTTCTATTATAAACCAGTATTTTAGAGTTCGTTTTTATAAAGTAAATAAAAACGATTGTTGGCATTTAAATAAGTTTATAAAGTAGAAATTATCCTACGATTAAGTATTTGGATAAACAATTTAGAAATATTATTAGATTTAATATATTAACCTAATGGCAATAAATAATTAAAATCAATTAACGAATTTACTGATGGAATGAAGTTGATTTAAATCAACTGTTAAATTGAAAAATGATTATTAGATTAAATGGGTCCCCTGTCAAGAAGTGATAAATAGAACTATGAAATGAAGTTAAAACGAAGAGTTAATATTTAAAATAAATAATCATAAACAACGGAGATTTCAAAGTATGAATATGGTGTTATAAAACCATATTCCAAAATAAAATAAGGAAATACGGTTTAATTAATATTACTAGTAACAAGGAGTTTAGAGTTACGGACTTGTATCTATTCTAAGGTAAGAACGTTGTCGATCGAGGTCTGAGAGGTAAATACAATACCCCAACTTGAACGGCTTCACTATTATCTAGGAACGATATTAGTTTGTAACGGAAAGAGATGTCAAGATTAGTATAAAGGGAATATGGCATCGTATTGCAAGTCTTAGAACTATAGCGATAAAATAAATGTTGTTGACTAGGCTTAAGCGTGACTGTTATGTCGAGATTAGTTATAACAGAGAATATTACAGCGTATGAAAAGTTTGAACTATAACGATAAAATAACGTTGTTGATAAGGTAAGTGTGACTGTTATGTTGAGACTAGTTATAATGGAGAATATTACAGCGTATTGCAAGTTTTTACTATAGCGATAAATTAACGCTATTAACCAAACTTAAGCGTGATTTTTATATATAGCAGCACTTCATAGGAAATGAAACAGTTTAATCTAAAATCCACTTATTTTAGAAGTAATAGGTAACGGTGTTTGTCCAAAGAAAATATAAGAATAAGTTTAGAAAGAGAAATTGGAGAAATCGTGTTAGAAAACGATGACAACATTTCGATGTTCGAAAAGTGATTAGAATTAAACCATTTGGATTTGGAACTAGGATTCGACGATGTCGAATGTATTAAAAGTAAATTATTTTTAGGAATTATGACTCTGATAGGATAGTTAATATTTAGTTTTTAACCAACAAATTATAATAGCATATGTAATCAATATGTAGTTATAAGCTTGATATTGATTTAAAAAGGAATTGACGTAGAAACAGAGTTTATAAAGTGAAATGGGAATATAAATCAGGAAAGAGATTTCGGTAAATAAGATAATGGTATTTATTACTTGAGTAATAAGTTATTTGATAAAGATGCTCAGATTTCTATAATAGAAATGGTATTCACATTTTAAAGTGAATAAATGTTTAAAGTGAACGCTTGGCAGATTAATATGTTTAAAAAGAAATTGGAAATATTTTTCCAATAAAGTTAGGATATATTATCCAAGTGTAGAAAACAAATATCGTGAAAAGAATGGAAATGTTTCGAACGTTAATAACGTATATTTTCTGGAACAATGAAAGAATAAGAGTTTATAATAACTGGAAATGTTTTCCAAGAAGTGTAAAAAGGCTAAAACGGGATTTGAGAAATATCCGGTAAGAAATGGGAATTCGAAGAATAAAAACGAATGTTAAATAAAAAGTACCCGTGTTTGTGTGATGTCTAGTATACATTTGAATGAATGTTTGTTTTTACTACGATGGTTAAATAACCGACTATCGAAGTGTTTTAAACATCGTTGTCAATACGGAGAGACCGGTTGGGTTTATTATCCGAAAACCACTCCGTATAGGCATAAGCGCTGCGAATTAGATAAGCTGAAGATAATTGAAGACGGAGTAAATGCAAGGGTCGTCCAGTTCTAGAATGGTGTTTTTGTTTGTCCAGACCAAGGACAACTTTTATGGACGAGTGTCTGACAGAGTATTTCCAACGGTCACGCCGTTGATTTTTACGAATATACCAAGTTGGTGGGGAGAAGATAACTTCTTTTTATTCTACACCCAGTGTGCTTTTGTGTAATCAATATGTGATTACGGATTTGACGATGTGGCATTCAAAGTGAATGGTGATCAGATGTTCTGAAGATAGACGTAGCCTCTAGCCTCACAGCCAGGAAGTAACAAAAGTTGGGTTAGGCAGCATGGCTAGTTGGGTCATCCCCAAGCAGGGTGTATTGTCACCGATCTAGAGAAAATTCATATTTATACTTCTTTTCGATTTTGTATCTTCGGATGACGGTTGGATGGCCTACAACTATGGTCGCAATATATTCACGACACTCAAGCTAAATGAGTGAGCGGTCATGTGTGGCCGGGTTGCATGACGTTCTTGTTGAACCCTGAGTGTATCCCCTCTAGAGTACACTATTCAGAAGGTACTCCCATACCTTGTCTATTGGAATCCAATCTCCAATAAGCACCTAGCGGTTTTTGATTTTATACTATATATGTGGAGCGTGAGATGCAAGCGTTCTGCTACTTGGATATTTATTTGATTAGACATTATTATAATATCACTGAAGTTTGATATAAAATATGTTGGGTTATAGTAAGGTAAAAACCGTCCATGTTTATGTGTCGGCTGGTCTTACTATTATCCTTTTGTTTCAAAAGGATTTTCTTCAAAGTAAAATCGTATGGTTAGAATTTACTCATACCAGTCCCATGACTGACCCAGAGTTTATTTTGTTTGTGTTTTCTAAACTCTTGGGTGCCCAAATTTGTACGGGCAGTCAAGTGTTTCAGGCTTTTACAGATTCACTTGGAGGAGCTGGAAGCAGAAGGCTTCACCATTAATTAGTTATGTTGAGATTATTTCTGCTGTGATGTATATGAGTTATACTCTGATATGATATGTAAGTACAGATTCAGAAATTGTATTTCAAAGTTAAGTTATAATACAATTTATTCATTCCGCTGTGAGTTTTCGTGTTTACTCTGATTTTGTTCAGTGTTCTTCTTCTATTCTATTAGTTCTATCTTTTCTATCTTATCCTCCAAATTCTTCTATTAATGATCTGAATTTTCGTGCACTTTGAGTTGAATGTGTAGAATATTAGTCAGCTCAAATTGGTACGAATTTTCCGTCCATTACAGTTGGTATCAGAGCGAGGTTGTTAAGTTATTACCTTGGCTCTGTGGCGCAACTCAATAGAGGTGGAGTTAGTAATACTCTAGATTGACTTGAGTGTATATATATATGAGTGCGTATTTGTAAATTAATATAAAAAACTGTTTTATATTGTGTTGACTGGTCAGTCAAGTAGTTTATGAATTCTGGTCGAAACAGTAATGCAAACTGTGTCGATAAGTGTTTCTGAACTCTTGAACAGAGTAATTCAACACAGTATGTTTTGAAAAGAGGGTAATGAAATAATTTTACCCAAAATATATATTGATATAAAAAGAAGTATATATCTTGAGATTATTATAGTATTGATCGTTATTATGATCAAATAAGATTTGTAATTGTGTTGGTTATATAAATAACCAATCGAAATATTATATAAGCATAATATGCAAAATCAAATGAACTGAATCTGAAATTAAAAACCAGAATTGAAATAAAACTCTAGAAACTTGGAAAAAGAGTTGGAAATAATATTTGGATTAAATATATGAGAATTTTAAAATCTTGGGAGATTTGAAATTGTTTTCCAAGTACAGTGTAAGATATTTTAAAGTGATTTTCAAATGAAAATGTTTGAAATTAAGCATTTTGAAAGTAAGCGTTTTGAAAGTAATATAGTATTGAACTCACTTCTTCCACTGGAAAATAATTCTGATGATGTTGGCCACATCATCAGTGTCATTTTCAAGTTTCGGAGTGATGGATTACTACCAAAAGATTTTGGTTTGAATTGTTTTCAGAAAATGAGTTGTTAAAAGTTCAAATGCTTGAATTTCTATTATCATATGTAAATATATACAATTTCAAACTGATTTGAAATAAATCCCAGGAATTTGAATTCTGAAATAAAAATTTAACTTATGGAGTTAAAATGGTAAAAGTGGAACTTAAACTAAGATAAATAAAATTGGACTGAATTTGGAACGATCTAGAATGGAAATTGTAAAAGAGAAATAGTGGAGATTCGAGTTATTAAAATGAATTGATTCTTGGAAAATAAGAATCGAATTTTGAATTTGGAGATGAAGATAACTGATTTGAGAATAGAATTGGAGTTGAAATAGAAATTTGGCTGAGTAGAAGCGAATGATTGGATTGAAAAATAAATTGATTGGAGATCAGTTGGAAATATTTGGATATATGCTAGTTTGATAGCGGATGGCAGAGATAGAGTTGAATGCCCAACAGAGAAGGTACACATTTATATACGAGTGAGATTTTTATGAGTCGGTTTGGGCAAGTCGTTTGGCTGTTTGATTTTCTCTTGAAATTGGAGAACGCCCAAAGTGGCAAGTTGTGGTAGTACCGAATAAGCCATGCAGAGGAGATGCTGGCAAGATTCTCTGAAAATTTGAGCTGTTAGGAAATTTTCAGAATCTCTGAAAGGATTTGTTAAAATGAAGGAATTAATATTTTAATTGGAATTAACCAGTTCAGTTGAAACTGAAATTGTGAAGCAAACCAAAAAGATTTTTAACCGGGTCATAACAGAAATTGTAGCATTTTACCTACCTTAGCAATTTCGAGGACGAAATTATTTTAAGGGGAAAGGACTGTAACGTCCCGCATTTTTATCGATTTGAATTTTGAATATTTAAATCAGTTTAAATATTGAAGTCGTGGTATAAGTGGATTTATATATTAATTAAAACGAAGTTGAACGTATAAAAATATATATTAAATATAATCGAGAACGTAATATCGCGGCAGTTCGTAAATTAACGTTTTGAACTTCAACTGAGTGTATCGGACTCGTTTTAATTCGGATCTCTGCAAAACAAGAAACGTTGGAATCTGTTGAAATGTATTTTTCTAATGGAAGTGGAAAATAGAGATTTCGTCGAATAGATTGCAAGATATGTCCAAATCAAATATTCAGAAAGTCGCTATGAAATCATATATCGACCGTAACGGTTATTTGAATATAACTTGATATCGTTTGAAAATCGGGACAAGGATCTTTTGAGGAGCAGCGATAATTTAATTTTTAGAATTTTACTGTAATTTTTAATTAATTAAATACGCAACTTTTTATTTGGAGTATTTTGCACCCTGTATCGGTATTTCGGGATTTCAAAATATGAGTCAATCTATTGGTATTATTATATTTTTGGGATCGTGACACCTCGTTGAGTATGACCGCACTCTTACTTCTGTCCGTAGGGGTCCGAAAATTAACGGAATCCTATATATAGCAGGAACCGCATGAACATGACCCTTCAAAACAAATTTAGCTTATGAACTCTAAAAATGGTTCAACATATTTTCACCTTGCCTGTACACCGACCAATTACAGTAACCTACCTCCTAAGCAATCGTGAGTGTCATTCCTCTATTCCTTATGAGCTAAGAGATCGATTTTTATACATACTAAAGGGACAACTTTCATGTAGCATCCCATAAATCAGGCTGATTTACGGTAAGCCTATCGTTGAAAAATGATACCATCCACCCTACATCAACCTACGAACGTGCAAAGGACCTCATGGTATATTTGTATACAGAGAAAACGTACAAGATACTGATGGATGGTTATAATATTATAATACGGTTCCTTCGCACTAAAGTAAACGAACCATACCCCATACAGCTAACACTTTGAAAATAAAATAGACTAGTTCAGACCCATTATCCTCTTCACATGCCTATGGTAATACCGCAAGCCTATTTCTTGTCCATTTTCTGAAGACTTCATGCTAATATTTTGTAAAATCAAATCAAATAGGCAAGCCTACCTAAACCCATTATCCTATTGCTTAACACTGAAGCCACCTAGCCTAATCTAACTATAGAACCGTATGCCATGAAGTTGAAGTGAAAGTTCGAAACCATTATCTACCCTAGAACCTATACCATTCCCTAATGCTTAATTTTTAAGCATCATTCCTTTATAAATAAACAACACCCAAGTCTTCATTGGTGGCGAGCTTCAGTAAAATATAAATCAAAGTTTCCATGGCTTTTATAAATCGAAGCCGTGAGGGTTACTATTAATGCGAAGGTGGCAAGATTTCAGGCGATAATACGGTAATAGTTTTGTGTGTTAAGCCTTGGCCATGAAAACGCCTAAAGGCTTGCATTCGAAGTGAGCATTGTGGAGATGGTGTAACAACCCGAAAATTTGGGCCAGTTTAAAATTTTTATTTTGGCAATTTTAGCGAATTTTGAATATTTAAAATGAATTATTTTAAATAACATCGACGAGAAATTTATTTTGAATAGAATCGAACGTATATATTTATATACGTCGTTGTTAGAATATAAATAATTATATATAATTATAAATAGAATTGAAAATGGCGCGGTAGTTCGATAATTCGATTTCAAACTTCAATTGAATGTACCGGGTGCAAAACAATCCGGATTTTATCGAAACCAAAAATAATAGGATCTAATTGATAATATCTTTCCAACGAATCTGAAAAATCGAGATTTCATAGCGGGAATCAAAAGATATGTCCAATTGAAAATTCTGAATAGTCGCTATGGAATTCAGGCCCTTAAAAATGGGAATTTTGCAAACGACCTCGGATTTCGATGAAACCACTTTTGTTGGATCCGTGATGTCAAGTTATTGCTAGATTCCAAATTTCATAATTTTTCGAATCAATATGTGAGCGTGGCAAAGGAAAACGCGTTTGACCAGTTTCAGTTGATTTTAATCGACTGGAAAAGGGCCATTTTTCAAACGTTCTCAGAATTCGATGAAATTAGTTTTGTTAGGACCATATCGTCAATACGAAGCTAGAAAATATTTTTTGGGAATTTTTCTAGTTTGTATGTGACCCCAGTAAATTGAAATGTGCGTTCAAATTCAGTATATAGAGTTATATGTTGATTTTGACGAAAACTGATCGAAACGATCGAATCAGCCAATGATACATATCCCATTGTGGTCGGAATGAGGGTATTACCCTAGGGGCGACAGTCGTTGGGTTTCGTTTGGAGTTTAAATGTAAAGTCTACTTTCTAGAGAAAAATAATAATATAAAATAAAATAAAATAAAAATCCTTTTATACACATACCCCCCCTTCCTTCTTATCAGTTCAGATCGAAATAAAAAAAACTATGAACCCGTGCCCGATCCAATCAGACCACCCCGCGCCTAATCACGCCCCCCATCGAGATCGACTGCCGCCTCATCCCCCTCAAATCGCGAGCCACCCTTTCAGACCATCTCATCCACCATCGTTCAGCCTTCTCGTGAGAATCCCGAACTCGCGCGACCACCAAGGAGGACCAGATAAGCATCGTTGGGCGCGGTGGGGTCTGGGCCACCCACGGTGGCAGCGAGATGACCTCTAATCAACTGAGGAGGCTGCGGGGAGGGATTGAAAGGGGCGAACTCCCTACCGTCGAGACCTGAAGCGCGATACAGGAATATCAGCGTTGAGTAAGCTTTTTATTTTATTGGATTCCCTTTTTCAGTTTTAATATATATAATAATGGGTTTAAATTTCCGATTTTTATTATTATGAAACCATATTTAAAATCCGATTTATTATGAGTTTCACATTAAATAAAAATTCAATCTTTTTATATACATTAACATAACAAAGACACAATGTTTAACATAGGAGAAATCGTAGATTTTATAAACATGAAAGATTTGATTTTTATTATGTAAAAGCAAGAATAAAGGTTTGATTTTTATTATGTATAATCATGTTTAAAGATTAAATTTTTATATAGTGGAAATGTTAAAGATGTGTTCTTTATGGTAGTAGCAATGTAAAGAAAAGATTTTTATATATTGAATAGCATAGTAAAAATTCGATTTTTATATATTGAATAGCATAGTAAAAATTCGATTTTTATATATTGAATAGCATAGTAAAAATTCGATTTTTATATATTGAATAGCGAAGTAAAAATTCGATTTTTTGAATAGCGAAGTAAAAATGTGATTTTTACATATGTAGAGAATACGGGCAAAGAAAGTGACAAGAGGCGAGAACGACGAAGATTTCTATAAATGAAGAGCCGTAGGATTGGATTAGCTAATCTATGGGAACTTTTCACTTTAAATTCTTTTTCTAGTTATATATATATACTAGGATGCAGACGGTGCTTAGCAGCACCCGACACCCGTCATCCACAGACCATGGATGGCTTGTTTGTTTGATTGATATGTTGTGAAAATTTGTTTGAGATGTTGATGTGAAATCGATAATAAAATATTCTTGTGCTGAAAGGAAACAAAATATTTATATAGTTAAAAATATTTTATCGTTAAAAATATAATTTTTAACGTGAAAGTGAATAAATAAATATTTATAAACAAATCGGCCGATTTGTTTATATACACTGATTTGACTGATATTGATTGGGTCGATAAATTTTACACATCGCCCAACTGCACAATAAAATCTGTGTTTGATTGTTTGAAACCCCACACGGGTATTGGGATGATATATGACGTACACTAATCCCGATCATTTAGTTGTATGTCGATCGATTGATTGACAGACTGTTATAAGCATTGAATATTTATATTTGATGATTATACAGTGTAGAATGCACTTTGGATGATGGTTGATTATTCATCGTTGTTATTGTATACATGTGTTGTAGAAAATCCACATAATTAACATTATATGGTAATTGATTGGGCCTCATTCCATATTTGAAATAGGAATATTTGAAAATAAAAATATATGAAGCCATGTTGATTAGATTGACGCCATTTTGACGTGAACGATATTTATATCGATTTTATTAATTTTATAATGAATATCGAAAGTGATTTCAAAATCTGATTTTTTGAAAAGAATTGAAATTCGAATTGAAATTGAATATAAATGAATTCGAATTGAAATTGAATATAAATGAATTCGAATTGAAATTGAATATAAATGAATTCGAATTGAAATAAAATATAAATGAATTCAAATCGAATTAGAATCGAAATTGAATTGAAATCAATTTGAAATGAATTTAAAACGAATTTATATTGGAATATTAAATTTTGATTTGAAATTGAATATGAAGTTGAAACCGTTTTGAAAATGAATTTAAAACGATTTATAAAGCACGTTTTGAATTGAAATCGACGAAGTATATATTATATATATTATATATATAATATAATGGCCTGAATAGAACGCGCCGCGCCGAGGCAGTTCGCGAATTTCGACCATTGACTTCGAACGGATATTACGGGAGATCCGACCATCGGATTCTCCTGAAATCGGAACCGTTGGGTTCGTATCGAAAAGAGCTTTCTAAAGAATATTAGAAATTTGAAATCTCACGGTTGGATTTGGAATTATGTCCAAATCTAATTTGGAAAAGGTCGGTGTAAGTGCAGTTCGATGGCCATTGATGGAAATCGACTGTACGGGCCTTGATAAAATTATTAAAAATAGTAATAATTTGTGTAAAATCAAAAGAAATGATTTGTGAAGATTTGGGATGAAAAACTCCATATTTGAAAAGATAAAGATAGATTTTTATCGAATTGAACTAGTTTTGAACTAGAATTATAATTCTATTTATTTTTGAATAAATAAATTGAATTTGAAATGGTTTTGAAAATAACCAGAATTTCCAATGATTGCATTGGAATGGATTTGAATCGAAATTGTCTTCGGAATATTTCGATGTTGGATTTCGTGATTATACAGATGTTGTTATGGAAATTTGAAAGATATAGATATATATATCGTTATTTCCAATACGATATCCGTTGGCCGTAGAATTTGATATTAAATATAAGCCGATATATTTTCTATTCAGAGCCTTGTATTTAATATCGAATGTGATTTGGGTTTGTCGTGAATGGTGTCTTCATTAACACTGTTCTTAAACCCAGTTGAGAAAAGATTAAATCTTTTTATTTAGATTTAATGAAGTGTACCAATTAAATAATATTTAATTGAAATTGAATTGATATTGATTTTTGGGTTTATCGTGAATAGTATTTTAAATAACACTTGTTCTTTAACCCGATAATTAATGGAATGTGGTTTTGGGTTTATCGTGAACCGTGTTTTAAATGACACTGATTCTTTAACCCAGTTAACGATTAAAACTAAGTGGAGTTTTAATGAATCTTTAATTAGATTGAAAAGATCGAGAATGGAGTATCACCAGTTTTACTCCAGGCGATAGTTAAATCTTTTATTAGATTTGAACGTGAAATGGTAATTGAATTTACCGATAACACTGTGGTGTTAGATATGAAGTATTACCAGTTTTACTTCATGGGATGAATAGGTTGGGATTGGGAAATTAAAACAAATGATTACTTCGGTAAGGTTCGTTAATCCCGACTAGTTGAATCGAAATTCAAAAGAAGATTAAAGAATAAATTCAAGGAATTTATCTTTGATAAAATTAATGGGAACCTTTCCCTATGAATGTGAAATTTAGAAACTAACTGTTGGTTAGCCAAGCAGAATGGTTTTCTGGATATTGATCTGATGTTGGTTTCGGCCTTCGGGGTTAATATTTGGGGAATTATTCTCTTGATTAATTTACGATTAGTGACCGATGAATTGGAATGAGGCGTATGTTGTGTTTGTGTAACACTTATTTAAAATATACGCGAGTTATTCGGAAAGACCGGGTTTATCCCATTCTGAATAACTGATACGACGATAAGTCAAAGATGAAGACGGTGGTCGATGACCGGAAGTCTTCACGTCGTTTGGGTAATTACTGATGATCTTGATTGGGCTGTACACCCAAGAAGATGGAAACGGTTGGTGATCGTCTAGACGTACTTGGAGATCGATGGATATGCGAGGTAATAGGTGCCTCCGGTTTCGTTCAGACCCAGAACGGACTTGTAAATGGACAGTGTGTCTGACATGGGATTTCATTCTGTGTGACTGATATCGGTTGCATAGAGTGGTTTGCCTGTGTGGCATGCTAAGATGCAAATGATCCAGGCTTCTGTTGAAAAGCAGATTCTTGTGGATGATGATCAAAGCAAGGCCTGTGTGGCATAGCTTTGTGTAGCGTTGATTCGCGAGCCTCACACCCCGGTTGTGAACCTAAAACGGGAGAAGGACCTCAGGGAGGGCATGCGTTTCTTTCTAGCTAGGGTGGTGTCAGTGACCTACCAGCCCTGACATTTATATACTTTTCACATGTGTGGTTGTTGCTGTTGCGAGGCGCCTCTGTTAGATCGGACGATCCGGGTCCTAAGGAGCCATTCGTTGGCTCATTTATGCCCCAAAGGGCGGAGGGATGTATTGTTCAGGCATAATAATCCACATCGGTGGACCGGCCCTGACGATCCAAGGCTTGCCTGCGCGCTTGCCTGAGACACGGGCTAGAGCGTCTCGAATCGGTTGAGGACGATCCCTAGCCTCAGTTCACAGACAGAAATCCAATTTCCAAATACGTGACATTTGCGGTTTTAATTGTAGAACTAGTATGGCGACATGATATATGGTACCCATGCCGCCTATGATTGATACTTATGATTTGAAGTTGTTTTATACACTATTCACTTATAATAGTATCAAATGATTTTTTTAAAACGTACTAAGCATGTTTGGCTATTATAAGGGAAAACTCTATCCCCCGGCTTGTGTTGCATTGTGTGATAGGACCTGGGTCTTATAATAGCTTCATTTTTCTTTATTTAGCATTGCGCTGTTTGTTTTATGCACTGGTATTCTTGGGATGAAACCCGTTCCGTGTTATACGGCGTGGTCCCTTGATTTACCTAACTTTAAAATAAAGATTTATAACTGTTTTAGTTCTCACACCAGTCCCATGACTGACCTGGAGTTTATTGTTTTAACCTAAACTCTGGGTGCCCTTATTTTGACATGGGCAGCTAGTAGTTTTGGTTTTGCAGATTTATATTCACAGGATCCTGGTTTACAGCTGGAACGATATCCGGAAAGCTTTGTATCCGTATATCTCTTCTAGTTGTGCATTGTATTATTTTCCGCTGCGATGTATTGAAATGTAATTTAAATCTCTGATATTTCTATGTAATATTTATTCATACTCTGTATATTCTTGTATTCTGATGCATTGTTGTAATATACAATGAAATGTTCTTCCGTCTGCGTTCTGTTGTGGCTTGTTCTCGAACTATCCGCTCTTTCCTTTACGGGGAAGTTACGGGTTTTCATAGTTGGTATCAGAGCTTTGGTTTACAAAGCTTAGAGAACAAGACACGTTAGAACCGTACGAAAGAATTCATCAGATATTGGATTAGTAATATCCAATGAGAATGACTCGTTAGAGATAGGATCAGTAGTATCCTAGAACGAGTGTGAAGAGTATATTTTTAAAATGAAAACAATTTTTGTTTTGAAAATTTAAATCGTTGTATACGTATTTGAATATTTATTTTATATTGATTAGGACAGTCCAGTATATAAAGATTTTGCATATACGCCTTGCAAACCTGTATTTGAAGTTTTAATATACTGGATAGATATAGAATTACACTCAAGTCGCCCGGGGGTGATTCTGATGATTGATATATCATCATCAGATTTTATATTCGAGTGACGAACGTGTAATATCTATATATTTCCTATTGACTGTTGTGAGAACCGAAATTAGATAGGGCTTATTGTTGTGATTTGGCATCAAAAATCTGATTTTTTGACTATATATCAAAGTTATGAATTTCAAATGATAATTCACTAATTGATTGATGTTTGTGTTATTTGTTTAATTGTTTGATAATTTTGAACCATTATGCCTAACTGAATCAAATATTGAATTGTATTGAAAATTAGTCGCATTTGCTTGCATATACTTGTACTTACATTGAACAGGTCATAGCAAGGAGGCTAGAGCAGAGAATAAAATTTGTTTGCCCGACAAATAGGTACATGTTTACTATAATTTACTGTTTTGTTTAGGTGATGATGATTTTATGAGCCTATTGGCTAGCCTCTTGGCTTTTTCTTTTTTATTTTGAGATCAGAAGGCCTATATGGCAATTTCGGGATTTTCCCATGGCTCCCGGTGCAGGGGAGGTTATGGCGAAATTTTTCAAAAATTTAGGGTGTTAGCCAAATTTTTGAAAATTCTCGGAAATTGAAAAGTTGAAGAACTTAAGCCGTAATCAAAACAACGAAAGTTGAGTTGATTGATCAAACCACTTTCGACTTTGTTCCTTTTCGGGGACGAAAAGTTTTAAGTGGGGGAGATTGTAACAACCCGAAAATTTGGGCCAGTTTAAAATTTTTATTTTCGCAATTTTAGCGAATTTTGAATATTTATATTTGATGCTTATACAGTGTAGAATGCACTTTAGATGATGGTTGATTATTCATTGTTGTTATTGTATACATGTGTTGTAGAAAATCCATATAATTAACATTATATGGTAATTGATTGGGCCTCATTCCATATTTGAAAAAGGAATATTTGAAAATAAAAATATATGAAGCCGTGTTGATTAGATTGACGCCATTTTGACGTGAACGATATTTATATCGATTTTATTCATTTTATAATGAATATCGAAAGTGATTTCAAAATTTGATTTTTTGAAAAGAATTGAAATTCGAATTGAAATTGAATATAAATGAATTCGAATTGAAATTGAATATAAATGAATTCGAATTGAAATTGAATATAAATGAACTCGAATTGAAATAAAATATAAATGAATTCAAATCGAATTAGAATCGAAATTGAATTGAAATCAATTTGAAATGAATTTAAAACGAATTTATATTGGAATATTAAATTTTGATTTGAAATTGAATATGAAGTTGAAACTGTTTTGAAAATGAATTTAAAACGATTTATAAAGCACGTTTTGAATTGAAATCGACGAAGTATATATTATATATATATATATAATATAATGGCCTGAATAGAACGCGCCGCGCCGCGGCAGTTCGCGAATTTCGACCATTGACTTCGAACGGATATTACGGGAGATCCGACCGTCGGATTCTCTTGAAACTGGAACAGTTGGGTTCGTATCGAAAAGAGCTTTCTAACGAATGTTAGAAATTTGAAATCTAACGGTTGGATTTGGAATTATGTCCAAATAAAATTTGGAAAAGGTCGTTGTAAGTGCAGTTCGATGGCCAATGATGGAAATCGACTGTACGGGCCTTGATAAAATTATTAAAAATAGTAATAATTTGTGTGAAATCATAAGAAATGATTTGTGAAGATTTGGGATGAAAAACTCCATATTTGAAAAGATAAAGATAGATTTTTATCGAATTGAACTAGTTTTGAACTAGAATTATAATTCTATTTATTTTTGAATAAATAAATTGAATTTGAAATGGTTTTGAAAATAACCAGAATTTCCAATGATTGCATTGGAATGGATTTGAATCGAAATTGTCTTCAGAATATTTCGATGTTGGATTTCGTGATTATACAGATGTTGTTATGCATATTTGAAAGATATAGATTTATATATCGTTATTTCCAATACGATATCCATTGGTCGTAGAATTTGATATTGAATATAAGCCGATATATTTTCTATTCAGAGCCTTGTATTTAATATCGAATGTGATTTAGGTTTGTCGTGAATGGTGTCTTCATTAACACTGTTCTTAAACCCAGTTGAGAAAAGATTAAATCTTTTTATTTAGATTTAATGAAGTGTACCAATTAAATAATATTTAATTGGAATTGAATCGATATTGATTTTTGGGTTTATCGTGAACAGTGTTTTAAATAACACTTGTTCTTTAACCCGATAATTAATGGAATGTGGTTTTGGGTTTATCGTGAACCGTGTTTTAAATGACACTGATTCTTTAACCCAGTTAACGATTAAAACTAAGTGGAGTTTTAATGAATCTTTTATTAGATTGAAAAGATCGAGAACGGAGTATCACCAGTTTTACTCCAGGCGATAGTTAAATCTTTAATTAGATTTGAACGTGAAATGGTAATTGAATTTACTGATAACACTGTGGTGTTAGATATGAAGTATTACCAGTTTTACTTCATGGGATGAATAGGTTGGGATTGGGAAATTAAAACAAATGATTACTTCGGTAAGGTTCGTTAATCCCGACTAGTTGAATCGAAATTCAAAAGAAGATTAAAGAATAAATTCAAGGAATTTATCTTTGATAAAATTAATGGGAACCTTTCCCTATAAATGTGAAATTTAGAAACTAACTATCGGTTAGCTAAGCAGAATGGTTTTCTGGATATTGATCTGATGTTGGTTTCGGCCTTCGGGGTTAATATTTGGGGAATTATTCTCTTGATTAATTTACGATTAGTGACCGATGAATTGGAATGAGTCGTATGTTGTGTTTGTGTAACACTTATTTAAAATATACGCGAGTTATTCGGAAAGACCGGGTTTATCCCATTCTGAATAACTGATACGACGATAAGTCAAAGATGAAGACGGTGGTCGAAGACCGGAAGTCTTCACGTCGTTTGGGTAATTACTGATGATCTTGATTGGGTTGTACACCCAAGAAGATGGAAGCAGTTGGTGATCGTCCAGACGTACTTGGAGATCGATGGATGTGCGGGGTAATAGGTGCCTCCGGTTTCGTTCAGACCTAGAACGGACTTGTAAATGGACAGTGTGTCTGACATGGGATTTCATTCTGTGTGACTGATATCGGTTTCATAGAGTGGTTTGCCTGTGTGGCATGCTAAGATGCAAATGATCAAGGCTTCTGTTGAAAAGTAGAGTCTTGTGGATGATGATCAAAGCAAGGCCTGTGTGGCATAGCTTTGTGTAGCGTTGATTCGCGAGCCTCACACCCCGGTTGTGAACCTAAAACGGGAGAAGGACCTCAGGGAGGGCATGCGTTTCTTTCTAGCTAGGGTGGTGTCAGTGACCTACCAGCCCTGACATTTATATACTTTTCACCTGTGTGGTTGTTGCTGTTGCGAGGCGCCTCGGTTAGATCGGACGATCCGGGTCCTATGGAGCCATTCGTTGGCTCATTTACACCCCAAAGGTAGGAGGGACGTATTGTTCAGGCATATTAATCCACATTGGTGGACCGGCCCTGACGATCCAAGGCTTGCCTGCTCGCTTGCCTGAGACACGGGCTAGAGCGTCTCGAATCGGTTGAGGACGATCCCTGGCCTCAGTTCACAGACGGAAATCCAATTTCCAAATACGTGACATTTGCGGTTTTAATTGTAGAACTAGTATGGCGACATGATATATGGTACCCATGCCGCCTATGATTGATACTTATGATTTGAAGTTGTTTTATACACTATGCACTTATAATAGTATCAAATGATTTGTTTAAAACGTACTAAGCATGTTTGGCTATTATAAGGGAAAACCCTATCCCCCGGCTTGCGTTGCATTGTGTGATAGGACCTGGGTCTTATAATAGCTTCATTTTTCTTTATTTAGCATTGCGCTGTTTGTTTTATGCACTGGTATTCTTGGGAGGAAACCCGTTCCGTGTTATACGGCGTGGTCCCTTGATTTACCTAACTTTAAAATAAAGATTTATAATTGTTTTAGTTATCACACCAGTCCCATGACTGACCTGGAGTTTATTGTTTTAACCTAAACTTTGGATGCCCTTATTTTGACACGGGCAGCTAGTAGTTTTGTTTTTGCAGATTTATATTCACAGGATCCTGGTTTACAGCTAGAACGATATCCGGAAAGCTTTGTATCCGTATATCTCTTCTATTTGTGCATTGTATTATTTTCCGCTACGATGTATTGAAATGTAATTTAAATCTCTGATATTTCTGTGTAATATTTATTCATACTCTGTATATTCTTGTATTCTGATGCATTGTTGTAATATACAATGAAATGTTCTTCCGTCTGCGTTCTGTTGTGGCTTGTTCTCGAACTATCCGCTCTTTCCTTTACGGGGAAGTTACGGATTTTCACAGATGGTCTCTGGCACGGGACTCGAGCAGTGTGAGCGAAAGTTGTGCATGCAAATGGAAGGGCTCATACAGCAAAAGGAAAAGAATAGCAGGCGGTTTCGTTTAGCATGCATATGGTAATATAAGAAAGTGGAGATGCGTGGATGCTAACTTGAGAAGAAGAAGTAAGTGGATGCCGAAGTATACACAGCAGTATAAAAGAGAAGCATGAATTATATATAGTAGTGAGGGGATTCATGCGTGAGTAGGATGGTGCGGTTCCTAAACAAAACGTGGAGGGGATCATTTTATAAACATACACTATGTTGGTTTCAGGAGACCAAAAACTTATAGAAGAAGGGACCCTGTAGCACTGGTGGAGATCCGGTCCTCCTAATGCGGTGCGCAAGTATTGTGTTGGGTAGAATACGTAAACGTGGTAGGGGATTTTCGAAAGGTTTGTATGAAGAAGTGGTATGAGGGGTTCTCGCATGAAGTCAGTACATAAAGGAAGTAAAAGGAAGATACGGTGGTTTTCCTTGTGAAGTTTTATGGATTAAAGTTGTGGAGGAGAATGCATTAGTGTGTGAAGAATGCGAACAGTCGAGCTGGGTGTTTTGGTAAATCGGATATGGTGGCAGCAAGTGGAGACAGTTTTCTGGCATGTAAGGGTCTAAGGTTCATGTATGCTAGAGATGGAAGCATCAAATGAAATATGGATATTGTATCTAAATACAGAAGGTGATGTTGAGTGTGTATGGTACACGTTTGAGATCATTCGAACCTACAAGAGCTCGAACATGCACAGTGCAACAAGCACGTGTCCTGTTTCAATGCAAGGAGGAAACTGTTGAACGCAAATTACAAGTTGAGCGGCCGGTTTTTGAAAAGGTAGCGACGCTACGAAGTCGATTTGGAGTCAAGTTTGGGTACGATTTTAAAATAAGAAGAGGGAGCGAACAAGGGGGTATGGGCTGACGGTGGAAAGAAGCGCAAGCGGGTTGGTCATAAACGGTTCACTGAGATGAGAACGTCAGTAAGAGGAAGCAAGGAATGACGCAAATCGTTATTTAATGGTTAACGCGCCAAGGTGAGTAAAATCACTAACTCTGATCTATTTTAAAATATTATGATTATATTTTAATGTTGGTTGAATACTGTGTGATGGTCGTTTAGGTGGATCACAATTAAATTGGTTGAAAAATATATCGTTGCATATGTTAGATACTGATTCTGTCAATTTAATATTCCCTAGTAATGGAATCAGTTATAATTGTTTGACTAACGTCTGTGGATGCGGAAACTGGTTGGAGGAATCCGACCGGATTCCTTGATATTTATATGTACTGTTTGTTTTGTATGCACTGTTCGAACCCGAATTACATTTAAAACCCCGTATGAATAATTGATGTTGAATAAAAATTCAGCATTTTCTTTGATAAATAAATAAATAATATCGATAAAAAGGGTGGTAACAGTCGACCGTAAACCAATCGAAGTTGATTGGCCGTCAGGCAAATTAACGAAGATTATTATAAAAATTATACTTTCATAATTAAAGTGAAGTTTTAAAATTTTAATAGAAGTTCTATTATAAACCAGTATTTTAGAGTTCGTTTTTATAAAGTAAATAAAAACGATTGTTGGCATTTAAATAAGTTTATAAAGTAGAAATTATCCTACGATAAGGTATTTGGATAAACAATTTAGAAATATTATTAGATTTAATATATTAACCTAATGGCAAGAAATAATTAAAATCAGTTAACGAATTTACTGATGGAATGAAGTTGATTTAAATCAACTGTTAAATTGAAAAATGATTATTAGATTAAATGGGTCCCTTGTCAAGAAGTGATAAATAGAACTGTGAAATGAAGTTAAAACAAAGAGTTAATATTTAAAATAAATAATCATAAACAACGGAGATTTCAAAGTATGAATATGGTGTTATAAAACCATATTCCAAAATAAAATAAGGAAATACATTTTATTTAATATTACTAGTAACAAGGAGTTTAGAGTTATGGACTTGTATCTGTTCTAAGGTAAGAACATTGTCGATCGAGGTCTGAGAGGTAAATAGAATACCCCAACTTGAACGACTTCACTATTATCGAGGAACGATATCAGTTTGTAACGGAAAGAGATGTCAAGATTAGTATAAAGGGAATATGGCAGCGTATTGCAAGTCTTAGAACTATAGCGATAAAATAAATGTTGTTGACTAGGCTTAAGCATGACTGTTATGTCGAGATTAGTTATAACAGAGAATATTACAGCATATGACAAGTTTGAACTATAACGATAAAATAACGCTGTTGATAAGGTAAGTGTGACTGTTATGTTGAGACTAATTATAAAGGAGAATATTACAGTGTATTGCAAGTTTTTGCTATAGCGATAAATTAACGTTGTTAACCAAACTTAAGCGTGATTTTTATATATAGCAGCATATCCTAGGAAATGAAACAGTTTGGTCTGAAATCCACTTATTCTAGAAGTAATAGGTAACGGTGTTTGTCCAAAGAAAATATAAGAATAAGTTTAGAAAGAGAAATTGGAGAAATCGTGTTAGAAAACGATGACAACATTTTGATGTTCGAAAAGTGATTAGAATTAAACATTAGGATTTGGAACTAGGATTCGACGATGTCGAATGTATTAAAAGTAAATTATTTTAGGAATTATGATTCTGATAGGATAGTTAATATTTAGTTTTAAACCAACAAATTATAATAGCATATGTAATCAATATGTAGTTATAAGCTTGATATTGATTTAACAAGGAGTTGACGTAGAAACAGAGTTTATAAAGTGAAATGGGAATATAAATCAAGAAAGAGATTTCGGTAAATAAGATAATGGTATTTATTACTTGAATAATAAGTTGTTTGATAAAGATGCTCAGATTTCTATAATAGAAATGGTATTCACATTTTAAAGTGAATAAATGTTTAAAGTGAACGCTTGGCAGATTAAAATGTTTAAAAAGAAATTGGAAATATTTTTCCAATAAAGTTAGGATATATTATCCAAGTGTAGAAAATAAATATCGTGAAAAGAATGGAAGTGTTTCGAACGTTAATAACGTATATTTTCTGGAACAATGAAAGAATAAGAGTTTATAATAACTGGAAATGTTTTCCAAGAAGTGTAAAAAGGCTAAAACGGGATTTGAGAAATATCCGGTAAGAAATAGGAATTCGAAGAATAAAAACGAATGTTAAATAAAAAGTACCCGTGTTTGTGTGATGTCTAGTATACATTTGAATGAATGTTTGTTTTTACTTCGATGGTTAAATAACCGACTATCGAAGTGTTTTGACCATCGTTGTCAATACGGAGAGACCGGTTGGGTTTATTATCCGAAAACCACTCCGTATAGGCATAAGCACTGCGAATTAGATATGCTGAAGATAATTGAAGACGGAGTAAATGCAAGGGTCGTCCAGTTCTAAAATGGTGTTTTTGTTTGTCCAGACCAAGGACAACTTGTACGGACGAGTGTCTGACAGAGTATTTCCAACGGTCACGCCGTTGATTTTTACGAATATACCAAGTTAGTGGGGAGAAGATAACTTCTCTTTATTCTACATCCAGTTTGCATTTGTGTAATCAATATGTGATTACGGATTTGACAATGTGGCATTCAAAGTGAATGGTGATCAGATGTTCTGAAGATAGACGTAGCCTCTAGCCTCACAGCCAGGAAGTAACAAAAGTTGGGCTAGGCAGCATGGCTAGTTGGGTCATCCCCAAGCAGGGTGTATTGTCACCGATCTAGAGAAAATTCATATTTATACTTCTTTTCGATTTTGTATCTTCGGATGACGGTTGGATGGCCTACAACCGTGGTGGCAATATATTCGTGACACTCAAGCTAAATGAGTGAGCGGTCATGTGTGGCCGGGTTGCAAGACGTTCTTGTTGAACCCGGAGTGTATCCCCTCTAGAGTACACTATTCAGAAGGTGCTCCCATACCTTGTCTGTTAGAATCCAATCTCCAATAAGCACCCTGTGGTTTTTGATTTTATACTATATATGTGGAGTGTGAGATGCAATCGTTCTGCTACTTGGATATTTATTTGATTAGACATTATTATAATATCACTGAAGTTTGATATAAAATATGTTGGGTTATAGTAAGGTAAAAACCGTCCATGTTTATGTGTGGGCTGGTCTTACTATTATCCTTTTGTTTCAAAAGGATTTTCTTCAAAGTAAAACCGTATGGTTAGAATTTACTCACACCAGTCCCATGACTGACCCAGAGTTTATTTTGTTTGTGTTTTCCTAAACTCTTGGGTGCCCAAATATGTACGGGCAGTCAAGTGTTTCAGGCTTTTACAGATTCACTTGGAGGAGTTGGAAGCAGAAGGCTTCACCATTAATTAGTTATGTTGAGATTATTTCCGCTGTGATGTATATGAGTTATACTCTGATATGATATGTAAGTATAGATTCAGAAATTGTATTTCAAAGTTAAGTTATAATACAATTTATTCATTCCGCTGTGAGTTTTCGTGTTTACTCTGATTTTGTTCAGTGTTCTTCTTCTTCTATTCTATTAGTTCTATCTTTTCTATCTCATCCTCTAAATTCTTCTATTAATGATCTGAATTTTCGTGCACTTTGAGTTGAATGTGTAGAATATTAGTCAGCTCAAATTGGTAAGAATTTTCCATCCATTACAGTTGGTATCAGAGCGATGTTGTTAAGTTATTACCTTGGCTCTGTGGCGTAACTCAATAGAGGTGGAGTTAGTAATACTCTAGATTGAGTTGAGTGTATATATATATGAGCGCGTATTTGTAAATTAATATAAAAAACTGTTTTATATTGTGTTGACTGGTCAGTCAGGTAGTTTATGAATTCTGGTCGAAACAGTAATGCAAACTGTGTCGATAAGTGTTTCTAAACTCTTGAACAGAGTAATTCAACACAGTATGTTTTGAAAAGAGGGTAATGAAATAATTTTACCCAAAATATATTTTGATATAAAAACAGGTATATATCTTGAGATTATTATTGTATTGATCGTTATTATGATCAAATAAAATTTGTAATTGTGTTGGTTATATAAATAACCAATCGAAATATTATATAAGCATAATATGCAAAATCAAATGAACTGAATCTGAAATTAAAAACCAGAATTGAAATAAAACTCTAGAAACTTGGAAAAAGAGTTGGAAATAATATTTGGATTAAATATATGGGAATTTTAAAATCTTGGGAGATTTGAAATTGTTTTCCAAGTACAGTGTAAGATATTTTAAAGTGATTTTCAAATGAAAATGTTTGAAAGTAAGCGTTTTGAAAGTAATATAGTATTGAACTCACTTCTACCACTGGAAAATAATTCTGATGATGCTGGCCACATCATCAGTGTCATTTTCGAGTTTCGGAGTGACGGATTACTACCAAAAGATTTTGTTTTGAATTATTTTCAGAAAACGAGTTGTTAAAAGTTCAAATGCTTGAATTTCTATTATCATATGTAAATATATACAATTTCAAACTGATTTGAAATAAATCCCAGGAATTTGAATTCTGAAATAATAATTTAACTTATGGAGTTAAAATGGTAAAAGTGGAACTTAAACTAAGATAAATAAAATTGGACTGAATTTGGAACGATCTAGAATGGAAATTGTAAAAGAGAAATAGTGGAGATTCGAGTTATTAAAATGAATTGATTCTTGGAAAATAAGAATCAAATTTTGAATTTGGAGATGAAGATAACTGATTTGAGAATAGAATTGGAGTTGAAATAGAAATTTGGCTGATAAAAGCAAATGATTGGATTGAAAAATAAATTGATTGGAGATCAGTTGGAAATGTTTGGATATATGCTAGTTTGATAGAGGATGGCAGAGATAGAGTTGAATGCCCAACAGAGAAGGTACACGTTTATATACGAGTATGAGATTTTTATGAGTCGGTTTGGGCAAGCCGTTTGGCTGTTTGATTTTCTCTTGAAATTGGAGAACGCCTAGAGTGGCAAGTTGTGGTAGTACCGAATAAGCCATGCAGAGGAGATGCTGGCAAGATTCTCTGAAAATTTGAGCTGTTAGGAAATTTTCAGAATCTCTGAAAGGATTTGTTAATATGAAGGAATTAATATTTCAATTGGAATTAACCAGTTCTGTTGAAACTGAAATTGTGAAGCAAACCAAAAAGATTTTTTACCTGGTTATAACAGAAATTGTAGCATTTTACCTACCTTAGCAATTTCGAGGACGAAATTATTTTAAGGGGGAAGGACTGTAACGTCCCGCATTTTTATCGGTTTGAATTTTGAATATTTAAATCAGTTTAAATATTGAAGTCGTGGTATAAGTGGATTTATATATTAATTAAAATGAAGTTGAACGTATAAAAATATATATTAAATATAATCGAGACAGTAATATCGCGGTAGTTCGTAAATTAACGTTATGAACTTCAACTGAGTGTACCAGACTCATTTTAAATCGGATCTCTGCGAAACAAGAAACGTTGGAATCTGTTGAACTATATTTTTCTAAAGGAAGTGGAAAATAGAGATTTTTCGAATAGATTGCAAGATATGTCCAAATCAAATATTCAGAAAGTCGCTATGAAATCATATATCGACCGTAATGGTTATTTGAATATAACTTGATATCGTTTGAAAATCGGGACAAGGTTCTTTTGAGGAGCAGTGATAATTTAATTTTTAGAATTTTACTGTAATTTTTAATTAATTAAATACGCAACTTTTTATTTGGAGTATTTTGCACCCTGTATCGGTATTTCGGGATTTCAAAATATGAGTCAATCTACTAGTATTATTATATTTTTGGGATCGTGACACCTCGTTGAGTACGACTGCACTCTTACTTCTGTCCGTAGGGGTTCGAAAATAAACAGAATCCTATATATAGCAGGAACTGCATGAACATGACCCTTCAAAACAAATTTAGCTTATGAACTCTAAAAATGGTTCAACATATTTTCACCTTGCCTGTACACCGACCAATTACAGTAACCTACCTCCTAAGTAATCGTGAGTGTCATTCCTCTATTCCTTATGACCTAAGAGATCGATTTTTATACATATTAAAGGGACAACTTTCATGTAGCATCCCATAAATTAGGCTGATTTACGGTAAGCCTATCGTTGAAAAATGATACCATCCACCTTACATCAAACTATGAACGTGCAAAGGACCTCATGGTATATTTATATACAGAGAAAACGTACAAGATACTGATGGATGGTTATAATATTATAATACGGTTCCTTCGCACTAAAGTAAACGAACCATACCCTATACAGCTAACACTTTGAAAATAAAATAGACTAGTTCAGACCCATTATCCTCTTCACATGCCTATGGTAATACCGCAAGCCTATTTCTTGTCCATTTTCTGAAGACTTCATGCTAATATTTTGTAAAATCAAATCAAATAGGAAAGCCTACCTAAACCCATTATCCTATTGCTTAACACTGAAGACACCTAGCCTAAAATAACTATAGAACCGTATGCCATGAAGTTGAAGTGAAAGTTTGAAACCATTATCTACCCTAGAACCTATACCATTCCCTAATGCTTAATTGTTAAGCATCATTCCTTTATAAATAAACAACACCCAAGTCTTCATTGGTGGCGAGCTTCAGTAAAATATAATTCAAAGTTTCCATGGCTTTTATAAATCGAAGCCGTGAGGGATACTGTTAATGCGAAGGTGGCAAGATTTCAGGCGAGAATACGGTAATAGTTTTGTGCGTTAAGCCTTGGCCATGAAAACGCCTGAAGGCTTGCATTCGAAGTGAGCATTGTGGAGATGGGCTCTGGCATGGGACTCGAGCAGTGTGAGCGAAAGTTGTGCATGCAAATGGAAGGGCTCATACAACAAAAGGAAAAGAACAGCAGGCGGTTTCGTTTAGCATGCATGTGGTAATATAAGAAAGTGGAGATGCGTGGATGCTAACTTGAGAAGATGAAGTAAGTGGATGCCGAAGTATACACGGCAGTATAAAAGGGAAACAGGAATTATATATAGCAGTGAGGGGATTCATGCGTGAGTAGGATGGTGCGGTTCCTAAACAAAACGTGGAGGGGATCATTTTATAAACATACACTATGTTGGTTTCAGGAGACCAAAAACTTAGAGAAGAAGGGACCCTATAGCACTGGTGGAGATCCAGTCCTCCTAATGCGGTGCGCAAGTATTGTGTTGGGTAGAATACGTAAACGTGGTAGGGGATTTTCGAAAGGTTTGTATGAAGAAGCTGTATGAGGGGTTCTCGCATGAAGTCGGTACATAAAGGAAGTAAAAGG
Source organism: Allium sativum (assembly GCA_030737875.1). Classification (NCBI taxonomy): domain Eukaryota; kingdom Viridiplantae; phylum Streptophyta; class Magnoliopsida; order Asparagales; family Amaryllidaceae; genus Allium; species Allium sativum. The sequence goes on from CM060913.1 coordinate 76,089,122, forward strand.
AAGCTACGGTGGTTTTCCTTGTGAACTTTTATGGATTAAAGTTGTGGAGGAGAATGCATTAATGTGTGAAGACAGCGAACAGTCGAGCTGGGTGTTTTGGTAAATCGGATATGGTGGCAGCAAGTGGAGACAGTTTTCTGGCATGTAAGGGTCTAAGGTTCATGTATGCTAGAGATGGAAGCATCAAATGAAATATGGATATTGTATCTAAATACAGAAGGTGATGCTGAGTGTGTATGGTACACGTTTGAGATCATTTGAACCTAAAAGAGCTTGGACATGCATAGTGCAACAAGCACGTGTCCTGTTCTGATGCAAGGAGGAAACTGTTGAACGCAAATTACAAGTTGAGCGGCCGGTTTTTGAAAAGGTAGCGACGCTACGAAGTCGATTTGGAGTCAAGTTTGGGTACGATTTTAAACTAAGAAGAGGGAGCGAACAAGCGGGGTATGGGCTGACGGTGGAAAGAAGCGCAAGCGGGTTGGTCATAAACGGTTCACTGAGATGAGAACGTTAGTAAGAGGAAGCAAGGAATGACGCAAATCGTTATTTAACGGTTAACGCGCCAAGGTGAGTAAAATCACTAACTCTGATCTATTTTAAAATATTATGATTAAATTTATTGTTGGTTGAATACTGTGTGATGGTTGTTTAGGTGGATCACAATTAAATTGGTTGAAAAATATATCGTTGCATATGTTGGATACTGATTCCGTCAATTTAATATTCCCTAGTAATGGAATCAGTGATAATTGTTTGACTAACATCTGTGGATGCGGAAACCGGTTGGAGGAATCCGACCGGATTCCTCGATGTTTATATGTACTGTTTGTTTTGTATGCACTATTCGAACCCGAATTACATTTAAAACCCCGTATGAATAATTGATGTTGAATAAAAATTCAGCATTTTCTTTGATAAATAAATAAACGATATCGATAAAAAGGGTGATAACAGTCGACCGTAAACCCATCGAAGTTGATTGGCCGTCAGGCAAATTAACGAAGTTAATTATAAAAATTATATTTTCATAATTAAAGTGAAGTTTTAAAATTATAATAGAAGTTCTATTATAAACCAGTATTTTAGAGTTCGTTTTTATAAAGTAAATAAAAACGATTGTCGGAATTTAAATAAGTTTATAAAGTAGAAATTATCCTACGATTAAGTAATTGGATAAACAATTTAGAAATATTATTAGATTTAATATATTAACCTAATGGCAAGAAATAATTAAAATCAGTTAACGAATTTACTGATGGAATGAAGTTGATTTAAATCAACTGTTAAATTGAAAAATGATTATTAGATTAAATGGGTCCCTTGTCAAGAAGTGATAAATAGAATTGTGAAATGAAGTTAAAACGAAGAGTTAATATTTAAAATAAATAATCATAAACAACGGAGATTTCAAAGTATGAATATGGTGTTATAAAACCATATTCCAAAATAAAATAAGGAAATACGGTTTAATTAATATTACTAGTAACAAGGAGTTTAGAGTTACGGACTTGTATCTGTTCTAGGGTAAGAACGTGGTCGATCGAGGTCTGAGAGGTAAATAGAATACCCCAACTTGAACGGCTTCACTATTATCGAGGGACGATATCATTTGTAATGGAAAGAGATGTCAAGATTAGTATAAAAGGAATATGGCAGCGTATTGCAAGTCTTAGAACTATAGCGATAAAATAAATGTTGTTGACTAGGCTTAAGCATGACTGTTATGTCGAGATTAGTTATAACAGAGAATATTACAGCGTATGACAAGTTTGAACTATAACGATAAAATAACGCTGTTGATACGGTAAGTGTGACTGTTATGTTGAGACTAGTTATAAAGGTGAATATTATAGCGTATTGCAAGTTTTTACTATAGCGATAAATTAACGCTGTTAACCAAACTTAAGCGTGATTTTTATATATAGCAGCACTTCCTAGGAAATGAAATAGTTTGATCTGAAATCCACTTATTCTAGAAGTAATAGGTAATGGTGTTTGTCCAAAGAAAATATAAGAATAAGTTTAGAAAGAGAAATTGGAGAAATCATGTTAGAAAACGATGACAACATTTCGATGTTCGAAAAGTGATTAGAATTAAATCATTAGGATTTGGAACTAGGATTCGACGATGTCGAATGTATTAAAAGTAAATTATTTTTAGGAATTATGATTCTGATAGGATAGTTAATATTTAGTTTTAAACCAACAAATTATAATAGCATATGTAATCAATATGTAGTTATAAGCTTGATATTGATTTAACAAGGAGTTGACGTTGAAACAGAGTTTATAAAGTGAAATTGGAATATAAATCAGGAAAGAGATTTCGGTAAATAAGATAACGGTATTTATTACTTGAGTAATAATGTAACACCCCATAATTCTGTTAATATTAATATTCACAAATTAAAGAATAACTAATCTCAGATGTGAGAATTGTGGGAAACGAGTTGCGCCATTGTGTTCGTCTCGAAATTGTGGTTGAAATAGAGTCCGAGTTTGCGTGATTTGGACTTCGTATGAAGGAGATATGACCATCAGAAGTTTCAGAAAATTCAAAATTCAAAATTCGAAGTCAAACAGGACAGGCGGCAAATTTCCCGCCCAACACCCTAGGTCGACTGGGCAGTCGACACCCCCAGGACCAGGTCGACTTGGGTGTCGACCTGGTCAAGTCGGCCAGGTTTTGGTAGAGCCCAATCTTGAGCTGCTGATGTGTCTTTAGGGATGAGTTGGCTAATTTAACGGTTCAGGTTAGTTCTGAGTTGATCTGACGGTCTAAATAAATCCTAAACTCTATATATACCTAGGTAGTCTCTCACTCTAAAATCACATGAAAAATAGAATAGCCGCCATCATGCCATCGCCATGGAACTGAGTGTAGCCGCCGCCAACTAAGAAGGAAGAAAGCTAATTAAAACTCTAATTCTAGTCAACTCTAAAGCAAATCAAGACTCTCTTTCTTTTCTAATTGTGAGTATGATGATCTTAATAAGATTATTAGCAAACTAATTAGATTAAGATGGGATATGGATCATAAAAAATGATGTGAATTGTCATATATGTTGTTGTAAACCTTATGCTATCATGTATGTTGTAAATCCTATGTTATGTGATGATGATATCCTATATGTTGTAAATCATGCTATGATGATATTATATACGTTGCAAGTTTCTATGCTAAGTTGTGATGTTACAAAGCCGTGATGTTATTATGTTGTAGTTAGCTTATGAATCATGATGATGATTATATATATTTGGGCTATGATGATTCACATGATAAATCACATGTACCTATGCAAGTTTAGATTTATTAGTATGTATAATCTCACATATTGTATGACATCTATTCAGATCTAGAATTAAGACATCTATTTAGATCTAGAATTATGCTATGACATGTGTGAGTTCTATGTGTTAGATGCTAGTTCACACCATCGTTATGTTGCATAAACCACATATGCAAGTTTATACATGAACTTGGGTTATGATCATATTATGTAAGTTGTGACATTTAACCAAACAAGTTGACACCTTTAGATCCATAACATGTGTAGTTTTATGCAAGTTTCACCCCTATTATGATTAGATCTATTTTATTTGTCTATATGTTGTGATAATTTATCTTTGTGCTATGAGTTAGACTATTCGAGTCTAACGTATATATTGCGTTGAATAAGCGAACGTATATCGTGGGGTAGGGGTAATATTAAGGATTTAATATTAAGAAATTGGGGTGCAATTGATACGATTTTGCATACCGTAAGTGGATGGCCATAATTGAGTCAATTATGGACATCATTAAAATTGGAATTAATTAATAATTTGAATAGAGATATATTTAAAACTGGGGTAAAAGATTATAAGTAATAATCAATGCTTAGGACACGAGGTCGGACTCGTTTGTGACGTAAACCTGCCTGGACCCGACCGGCAAATCCAGTGGTCACAAATGTCAGCCCAATGTGAGAGGTCCTAGGCCCAAATTAAAGCATAACAGTTGTAAAGACATGAGGTTAGACTCTTTTATTGTAACAACCCGTATTTTCAATAACCTGTAATAATGAAAATTGAGGCAGAATTAAATTATAAAATCTGAATCAAGGGAAACGGGCTATGCCATTGCGTTCGTCTCGGAAAAATACGCGAAATAGAGTCCGAGTTTTCGAAAAACGGAGTCCGTATGACCCAGTTAAGGCCCATGGAAGTTTTCAGAAATTTCCATAATTAAAACAGATTTAAATTTAAATTAAAAACAAGGATTTGGGCCAGCTGGGCCAAGGCGGGAAAAATCCCGCCAGGACCCGCATGTCGACAGGCCTGTCGACAGGGTCCCTAGGCATGTCGACAGCCCTGTCGACAGGGGGTGCCCAGGCAGTCTAGCCTGGTGCACCATTTCTGATTTGGGCTTGATTGGGTGGCTTGGTTCTAGAGAGTTCCGAGATCTGACGGGCCAAAACTGTCCTAGGGTTAATCCTATGGTCTAAATCACCCTAATCTTCTATAAATAAGCTTCTAATTCTACCCTAAAGCCTCATTAATCATTCTAGCAACAAAACTATGCCAAAATCCAAACTCTCATGGCCTCCACCCTCTTCATACAATTCCTAAACAAATCCCTAAGAGATTTCCATGCATACAAGGGTATTTAGGCTTGTATGATCCTCCTTAGTTTGCATTAAAGGCTTGTTTTTCAATTGGCATCATAAAGGAGGAGTCTTGATCAAGTTTGCTTGCATTTGGGGGTTTTAATTAGTTGCATAAAGGGTTTCTTTCATTTGTTATACTCATTTGAGTCCGCATAAGCATTGTAAGCCCTCTTACCCTCATTTTAGAAACTATAAAGTTAATGTGTGATGAAAGTTGGGGTTTATGTATGTTTATTGAGTTGTGCATGTTATGCAAGGGTACTAAGCCATGATTTGCAAATCTATTAAGTTATGCATGTATACTAAGCCATGATTTGAAAGATTTATAAGTTATGCATGTTTATGCAAGTTTGTTAAGCCATGGTTTGTATGTTTATTAAGTCATGCATGTATACTAAGCCATGATTTGCAAGATTTATAAGTTATGCATGTTTATGCAAGTTTGCTAAGCCATGATTTGTGTGTTTATTGAGTTATGCATGTTTATGCAAGTTTGCTAAGCCATGATTTGTACGCTTATTGAGTTATGCATATTTATGCAAGTTTAAAATGACAAGTTGTGCATGTTTTGACAAGTTGTGCATGTTTTGGCAAGTTGTGCATGTTTATGCAAGTTTAAAATGACAAGTTGTGCATGTTTTGACAAGTTGTGCATGTTTTGGCAAGTTGTGCATGTTTATGCAAGTTTAAAATGACAAGTTGTGCATGTTTTGACAAGTTGTGCATGTTTTGACAAGTTGTGCATGTTTATGCAAGTTTAAAATGACAAGTTGTGCATGTTTGACAAGTTATGCATGATTATGGTAATATGCAAGTTCATTATGCTAAGTTATGCAAGTTTAACATGTTATGCATGTTTTATGGTAATATGCAAGTTCACTACGCTAAGTTGTGCAAGTCTAACATGTTATGCATGACTGTTGTGCAAGTTTATGTTGTGCCAAGTTCCCTCTTCCTATCCTTTATGCGTTACTACGAATATGTAAGCGATAGAATGACGTTGGGGGTTTTGGGGTAAACTTAAAATACATAAAAATATAAGATTGGGAATTTACCTATTAAGTTAGGTCTACCCCTTGGGAATTTACCTATTAAGTTAGGTCTACCCAAGTAATTGTTTGACTTGTGATTATGTTTTGAAATAAAGTGGACATGACACTTAGAAAACATAAGTGTGGCCAACTCGAGGTTGGGTTGAGTTTATAGCGTAATTCTACCCGGAACCGACCGGCTTAACTAGTGGCTACAAACAATAGGACCCAATGTGAGAAGTTGGTCATGGGGTGCCAAGACCCGAGGTTAGACCAAGTTGTGGTGTAAAGCTACCCGGACCCGCCCGGCCTAACTAGTAACCACAACAAGGTCTAATGTGAGAGGTTGAGGTGCATTAAGTTAATTAATGCCTCATAATTAGGGTTAAGTCAGGGTCCACTAATACTTAACCAATTTGGGGATTCAAGGGATGAAGATGGGGTTAAGTTACACTTAACCAATTTAATCAATTTGGGAGTTCAAGGGATTAGAATGGGGTTAAGCCACACTTTACCAGTTTAATCCAGGATTAGTGAAGGGTTAAATCACACTTAACCCTCTTAGAAACCCTAGCAACGTGGTCTGTTCCAGCAGTAATCCCAGTTTGGTATCATTCACAACCCTAGAGGCTAGGCTAGGGCGGGACACGATTACTGGACTGATGTAAGCGACCAAAGCGACGGCTGAGTGGTACAGCGGTGCGGGTCCGGCGGGCTACGGACGTGCACGTAGTCCGATGTTGGACAAACTCGAGGCACGGGTACCAGTAGGTTAGGGCTGTGCATTATTGCTTAAGTGTCCGGGGTCGACAACCGAGGGCTTGATACACCCAAAGGTGGGCCCAGCACAGACTACCTACATCCATATGTGGGCCGTATGGACATCAACACTTGACGTGTTAGGCTTATAGGGAGCCGATCGACTAGACCGTTGGGCTGGACCTTGTATTAAGGTCACCTCATGTTATTGGGCCAAAGCTTGGGCCAAGGGATCAATACCTGTTATGTTGGTTTGCTAGTACACCGTGGTGCAAAAACTTAACTTTGTTTATGCGATGACACCTCTATCTATCTTGTAGTTAATTTACCATGCCAGTATGTTGTTATCTATGATCATCTCAGTTCCCACCATGATGTTAACTTTATTAGTTTATAGACTGATCGTAGCAGGGCTTACTCAGTCTTTTTGACTGACCCGTTTTGTTTCGCCTCTTCTCTTCCGTTCCCCCCCCCCCCCCCAGGTTCTTAGGGAGGGAATACAGGAGCCTAGCTTGGATCTTAGCTGCTTTCTTGGATAGCTCATGTATGCTTTGGACTTGGGCTCGCTATGGTTTCTTCCACTTTGGGGATAGCCACTATTATGTTTTCTTTTTCAGTTTCAGATGATGTTATTTCATGTACTAGACTTGTTTATTTGGGAAATTGACATTTTGATGTACCAGACTTGTTTTTGAAATAGTTTAAAAGTCTTCCGCTGTTTTATTTACTTACTCTGTTTATTTACATATATTTATATGTCATGTCCTGCCTTGCTATATCATTATGCATGTTTACCAATAATACCCCTCCAAAGCTAGTGCATTCCTTTGCGAGTGACCCTGGCAGAGGTGGGGTGTTACATTTGGTATCAGAGCATATGGTTTACGAGAAGGGATAAAAAGGGTTTTAAAAACTTTTGAAAAACTATTTTCAAAACCAAGTATTAAGTATTTTCCAAAGAAAAGTCTAGTTGTTTTTAAAGGCTATTCCCCAAAAGCCATTAGCACTATCCTTTGACTCCTCGTTTGAACTCTTTTCTTTTCGTTTCCAGCATGCCTGATAATCTCGTCTTGCCCGAAGGAGTAACGATACCCGATTGGTTTCGTCGGTACTTGGAAGTCACGGCACCGGTCCCGGATGTCCCTAATGTTGTTCCCCCAGTCGAGGCCGCTGTTCCTCCTCCTCCTCCCGTAGCTGATGTTCCTCTTCCCCCTCAGCCTCCACAAGCGGATTTCGCGGAAACTTGCAAGAACTTTAAGAGGATGGGTGGCAAGAATTTTAATGGGACAGAGACTTTTGTAGAAGCAGGGAATTGGTTGAAAGAGACCGAAGATCTTTTAGCCACCTTTGATATAGGTGACCGCAGGAAGGTTTTATTAGCAGTATGGTTGCTAAAGGAAGAAGCTGCACGTTGGTGGGTAGTCACCACCGCGACCAGGCCAATTGAGACTTGGGATGACTTTAGAGGAAGGTTTGGACTGAGATTCTTATCACTGAAGCAAGGGGACATGACTATTAGGGAATACATAGATAAGTTTAATCAACCGGCTCAAGACGGTTTAGACTTGGTTAATACAGCTCAGAAGAAGGCCCTACACTTTGCTCTAGGATTAAACGAGCCATTACATGATTTGGCCCTGTCTCATATACCCTTGGGGGCGACTTCCGAGAGTTTAGTGAATTTGGCCCTACTTCAAGAAGAAGGTAACAATGACAAGAAAGAGGTTAAGGCAAATGAGTCTCAAGGCAAGAGAGTAAATTCCGGGAAATGGGGCAAGAATAACCACAACCGCAAGGACAAGCCAAGAGGGAATATAAAATGTAACTTCTGTGGTAACGTTGGACATATGGCTAAGGAATGTAGGAAGAAGGAAAAGAGAAAGCGGGGCGAATGCTTCATTTGTGGTGAGTTTGGACATTTCAGCAAGGATTGCCCGAGGAAACAAGGGCAAGGTCAGACTCAGTGTGCAGGACTATCTGGAGGGCGAATTCATCCCCTCAACCCTGTTCTTCCAGCTCATGATAGAGGTAGTGTTTCTGTTGAAAAACTCGTTTACATTTTCTGATTTTTCCTGTTCGAACTTTGTTCGATCCTGGCACATCGCATAGTTTTATTTCACTTGATCTAGTTGAAAGTTTTGCACCTAAGTACTAGTATGGTTGAGGATCCCGTATGTGTTTCAAATCCAATTGGGGGTTCTGCCCGTTCGTCTGTGGTCTGAGTGGATTTGAAAATTTCTATCTTGAGTATAGAATTCTCGTGGGATGTTTTTATTCTCAGTTTCAGGGGATATGGGTTGGCTTTGGGCATGGAATGGTTATCCTATTTTGGAGCCATTCTGGGTTTTTGTATATAGGGTGGTGAGGCTCATGACTCGCCTCGGTAATACCCTAGAAATTTCTAGCAACCCTATGGGTCCCGTCATGATTGTTATCTTGAGTCCCTCAATTCGTCTATCGATAGTTTGCAATCTGTGAGGGAGGTCTGAGAATATCCTGATATCTTGGGTGGAGTGAAGGGGTTACCCCTGGACATGGGATAAATTTCCGCATTATCTGGTTGGTAATACCAAGCCAGTTTCGGGGCCGGTTAGGCACATGACCTCACGAGGTGAGAACTAAGAAAGCAAGTCAAGGAGTTGCTTGGGAAGAACTTCCTGAGACGAGGCATTTCCGAGTAGGGTGCTCCAGTAGTATTCGTTACTAATATGGATAGTTTGCTTCGCTTATATGTTGAAAAGAATAGACAACCGTTACCAGGGATCGATGATTTGTTTGATCAGCTGGTAGGAGCATCCGTTTTCTTTTGACCTAGCTACCGGATTCCATCAGCTTAGGATGGCTGAGGATAGAATTGACAAGACTGCGTTTAGGACTCTAGATGGATTTTTAGAATGGCTAGTCATGCTATTTGGTTTGACGGATGCACCCGCATATTACGTGGACTTGATGGGTAGGGTGTTTAGGGAGTCCTTGAACAAGTTTGTCGTGGTCGTCGTAGACGATATTTTGATCTCCTCAAAAGAACGAGGAAGAACATGCTATACATCTCAAAGAGGAGATGGATACGCTTAGAGCCACCGGATTGAAGGTCAAGTTCTCCAAATGCCACTCTGGAGGAAAGAAGTTGGATTTCTTGGGCACATAGTTCTTAAGTAAGGCTTAGCGGTGGGTTCCGCTAAAGTGGTTGCGGGTTAAGACCGGAAAACTCTGAGGAGGACAATTGAAGTAAGAAGCTTCCTCCGTTTGGCTAGTTAGTTGGCATTCCCGGGGATTAGACTTACTCTTCTGGATCAAGAAGGGGGTTTCACGGGAAGAAGACCCGCAGTTAGTCAAGTACATGGACCGGTTGATTCGAGGCGAGATGTTAAGTCACCTCGTTAGTTATATTATAGATGACAAGGGATGACTAAGGCGCGATGAGAGATTATGTGTTTCTCGAGTGAAAGACTTGGTAAAGAAGGATCTTGAAGATGCGCATCACTCGAGGAGATGGCCGAGTTGGTTTCAGGATACATGTTGTGCCACCAGGTTGAGGCCAAGTCATAGAAGCCCAGTGGGCCATTACCTCCATTGGATGTTCCGCAAGGGAAGAATGGAAACATCTCGATAGATTATGTGGATGGACTACCTAGATCAAAGAAAGGGAATACGGGTATGAGGGTCATAATAGGAAGACTCACGAAGAGTGCTCATTTCAGTCTAGTGAAGAGCGAGAGGACTGCATCATGGTCAGCAACGGTTTACCCTCAAGAAGTTGGCCAGTTCTGAAATAGCCTACAGAAAACCATGGGTAGGCAACGGAATCTAGGTACGGCCTATAGGCGGATGGTTCATGTCGATTAAGCCTGAGTTATAGGAAATCACGTTTATAAGGGCAATTGGCAACGTGGAGTGGTATTTCCAAGAAAAGTTCTGCTGCATGGAATACCTTATGGTAAGAAGACGAGATCCAGGACTCACTAGTGAATTTTGGAGAGCTTGCATAAAATCATAAGGTTATAGTATGGTTAGGCCAAGTATACAGAAGGAAGGATAAGTGGAAAAGGAAGACGAGAGGCAATAATGAAATGAGTTCCAACTCGAATTCGGGAAATAGGAGTTAGGAAGCCAAGGAATCATGAAGTGGAAGATAGTCAAAGCACAGTAGAGTTAAGCTCAAGGAAACGTGACTAAGAAGAGTGAAGACTAGATACGCGCATTCATATCTTTTTAAGGAGTGCATCCTTGATCCTCGTTTTCCTGTGAAGCTTGCTTGCAAATTATCTTTTGTATATATACCCTCTCGGTCTCATTCTCGACCTTATTTCTGTTGTAAACTCCATAAGGGGGTTAAGACTCATCGGTTAGTACTATATGTCAAAATTTGAATGGATTTCTTGTAATCCAAAAAGGAATTTATCTAGTTTATCTAGTTCACCGTGTCTATCTTGTCATGAGAACCTTAGGTAGAAACCCTTTGGATGAAACATGTATTTGAAGCATGTTATGCTTGATGGTTGCAAGTGGTTGCAAGTGTTTGCAAGTGGTTGCTCGTGGATGCATTATACACGATTAGGCACTAGATCGGCTCGCACACTCCTCATATTGCATATGCATGAGTGTTTATGCTTATTCATGGATGGAAATTGTGTGTTATCACATGGATGTTGCATATGGGTGAATGTGATGTGCACTCATATAGATACTATGAATTTAGGAATTTTCATACATATGGATTCATTTCACTGACATACATATGCATTAAGGAGGTTTACTGTATCAGTAACCGCCTGATTTACATACATATGCATTAAGGAGGTTTACTGTATCAGTAACCGCCTGATTTTTGCATTAGGTAAGTACATATACACACACTTTTGCATATGTTCATACCACATTTAGAATCCTTTAAGGACAATGATTGCTCGTGGATGATGTTTTGAGTAGATGGATGATTGGATGGTAGGATACGTTCCTCCTAACTTGAAGATTTCGGGGACGAAATCCTTTAAGGAGGGGAGAATGTAACAACCCGTATTTTCAATAACCTGTAATAATGAAAATTGAGGCAGAATTAAATTATAAAATCTGAATCAAGGGAAACGGGCTATGCCATTGCGTTCGTCTCGGAAAAATACGCGAAATAGAGTCCGAGTTTTCGAAAAACGGAGTCCGTATGACCCAGTTAAGGCCCATGGAAGTTTTCAGAAATTTCCATAATTAAAACAGATTTAAATTTAAATTAAAAACAAGGATTTGGGCCAGCTGGGCCAAGGCGGGAAAAATCCCGCCAGGACCCGCATGTCGACAGGCCTGTCGACAGGGTCCCTAGGCATGTCGACTGCCCTGTCGACAGCCCTGTCGACAGGGGTGCCCAGGCAGTCTAGCCTGGTGCACCATTTCTGATTTGGGCTTGATTGGGTGGCTTGGTTCTAGAGAGTTCCGAGATCTGACGGGCCAAAACTGTCCTAGGGTTAATCCTATGGTCTAAATCACCCTAATCTTCTATAAATAAGCTTCTAATTCTACCCTAAAGCCTCATTAATCATTCTAGCAACAAAACTATGCCAAAATCCAAACTCTCATGGCCTCCACCCTCTTCATACAATTCCTAAACAAATCCCTAAGAGATTTCCATGCATACAAGGGTATTTAGGCTTGTATGATCCTCCTTAGTTTGCATTAAAGGCTTGTTTTTCAATTGGCATCATAAAGGAGGAGTCTTGATCAAGTTTGCTTGCATTTGGGGGTTTTAATTAGTTGCATAAAGGGTTTCTTTCATTTGTTATACTCATTTGAGTCCGCATAAGCATTGTAAGCCCTCTTACCCTCATTTTAGAAACTATAAAGTTAATGTGTGATGAAAGTTGGGGTTTATGTATGTTTATTGAGTTGTGCATGTTATGCAAGGGTACTAAGCCATGATTTGCAAATCTATTAAGTTATGCATGTATACTAAGCCATGATTTGAAAGATTTATAAGTTATGCATGTTTATGCAAGTTTGTTAAGCCATGGTTTGTATGTTTATTAAGTCATGCATGTATACTAAGCCATGATTTGCAAGATTTATAAGTTATGCATGTTTATGCAAGTTTGCTAAGCCATGATTTGTGTGTTTATTGAGTTATGCATGTTTATGCAAGTTTGCTAAGCCATGATTTGTACGCTTATTGAGTTATGCATATTTATGCAAGTTTAAAATGACAAGTTGTGCATGTTTTGACAAGTTGTGCATGTTTTGGCAAGTTGTGCATGTTTATGCAAGTTTAAAATGACAAGTTGTGCATGTTTTGACAAGTTGTGCATGTTTTGGCAAGTTGTGCATGTTTATGCAAGTTTAAAATGACAAGTTGTGCATGTTTTGACAAGTTGTGCATGTTTATGCAAGTTTAAAATGACAAGTTGTGCATGTTTGACAAGTTATGCATGATTATGGTAATATGCAAGTTCATTATGCTAAGTTATGCAAGTTTAACATGTTATGCATGTTTTATGGTAATATGCAAGTTCACTACGCTAAGTTGTGCAAGTCTAACATGTTATGCATGACTGTTGTGCAAGTTTATGTTGTGCCAAGTTCCCTCTTCCTATCCTTTATGCGTTACTACGAATATGTAAGCGATAGAATGACGTTGGGGGTTTTGGGGTAAACTTAAAATACATAAAAATATAAGATTGGGAATTTACCTATTAAGTTAGGTCTACCCCTTGGGAATTTACCTATTAAGTTAGGTCTACCCAAGTAATTGTTTGACTTGTGATTATGTTTTGAAATAAAGTGGACATGACACTTAGAAAACATAAGTGTGGCCAACTCGAGGTTGGGTTGAGTTTGTAGCGTAATTCTACCCGGAACCGACCGGCTTAACTAGTGGCTACAAACAATAGGACCCAATGTGAGAAGTTGGTCATGGGGTGCCAAGACCCGAGGTTAGACCAAGTTGTGGTGTAAAGCTACCCGGACCCGCCCGGCCTAACTAGTAACCACAACAAGGTCTAATGTGAGAGGTTGAGGTGCATTAAGTTAATTAATGCCTCATAATTAGGGTTAAGTCAGGGTCCACTAATACTTAACCAATTTGGGGATTCAAGGGATGAAGATGGGGTTAAGTTACACTTAACCAATTTAATCAATTTGGGAGTTCAAGGGATTAGAATGGGGTTAAGCCACACTTAACCAGTTTAATCCAGGATTAGTGAAGGGTTAAATCACACTTAACCCTCTTAGAAACCCTAGCAACGTGGTCTGTTCCAGCAGTAATCCCAGTTTGGTATCATTCACAACCCTAGAGGCTAGGCTAGGGCGGGGCACGATTACTGGACTGATGTAAGCGACCAAAGCGACGGCTGAGTGGTACAGCGGTGCGGGTCCGGCGGGCTACGGACGTGCACGTAGTCCGATGTTGGACAAACTCGAGGCACGGGTACCAGTAGGTTAGGGCTGTGCATTATTGCTTAAGTGTCCGGGGTCGACAACCGAGGGCTTGATACACCCAAAGGTGGGCCCAGCACAGACTACCTACATCCATATGTGGGCCGTATGGACATCAACACTTGACGTGTTAGGCTTATAGGGAGCCGATCGACTAGACCGTTGGGCTGGACCTTGTATTAAGGTCACCTCATGTTATTGGGCCAAAGCTTGGGCCAAGGGATCAATACCTGTTATGTTGGTTTGCTAGTACACCGTGGTGCAAAAACTTAACTTTGTTTATGCGATGACACCTCTATCTATCTTGTAGTCAATTTACCATGCCAGTATGTTGATATCTATGATCATCTCAGTTCCCACCATGATGTTAACTTTATTAGTTTATAGACTGATCGTAGCAGGGCTTACTCAGTCTTTTTGACTGACCCGTTTTGTTTCGCCTCTTCTCTTCCGTTCCCCCCCCCCCCAGGTTCTTAGGGAAGGAATACAGGAGCCTAGCTTGGATCTTAGCTGCTTTCTTGGATAGCTCATGTATGCTTTGGACTTGGGCTCGCTATGGTTTCTTCCACTTTGGGGATAGCCACTATTATGTTTTCTTTTTCAGTTTCAGATGATGTTATTTCATGTACTAGACTTGTTTATTTGGGAAATTGACATTTTGATGTACCAGACTTGTTTTTGAAATAGTTTAAAAGTCTTCCGCTGTTTTATTTACTTACTCTGTTTATTTACATATATTTATATGTCATGTCCTGCCTTGCTATATCATTATGCATGTTTACCAATAATACCCCTCCAAAGCTAGTGCATTCCTTTGCGAGTGACCCTGGCAGAGGTGGGGTGTTACATTTATGGTGTAAGACTGCCCGGACCCGCCCGGCAAATCCAGCTGCCATAAATGCCAGTCTAATGTGAGAGGTCTTTATAAGGTTATGGCCTTAATGAATTAAGAAATACTTAACCAGATAAACATGTAAGGTGGGACATGGGGGTTAAGTAGGTGCCTTGGGTGGCATGAGGAATCTAGTGAGTGCCTTTAGTGGCATTTGAAATATGATTAGTAAGACTTAACCAAACACACATGTAAATGAACATGACTAAGAAGAGGGTTAAGTGGGATATACTAGTGTGGACAAGCTTAGGTGGATAGCTTGTGGTAAGTAATTGGGGACCCATTTCAACCAGTTACCCAAACGTATCTTTATGGGCTCGACCCAAGTCGAGGACGGGACACGCATACTGGGCTTGACTATAAGAGGCCAAACGGTTTAGCGGTGGCAACGCAAGTCCAACGGGTTCATATGCGTGTGTGGACCCGGGCTGGTAGATAAGACGTTGTTGCATCGTGTAGGTATAAGCCGTGCATCCTCAAGTTGTATCGGGTTGCCACTTTAGGGAAGTGATACACCCCACTGTGGGGCCAACACGGGTATCTACGAGTAGGGAGCCGATCGCAAGTGGGTAGTAGGGTACACCTAGCGGAGATAGGGGCAGGCGGCACCTATATAGTCAGCTAGGGGTACACGAAGCTATTTATATAATTTCTAAGTGAAGCAAGTGGGATCAACTTTTAGGGTGACTGGTGTGGTGCAGTATAGTAATTATTCATTAGTATTAGGTGTGCCTTTAACGTTATCTTTATCTGCTCTTCCATACCCAATAGTTCATAGACATTTCCTTGTTTTCCAGCTTATGCCTTAGTCTAGTTATTTTGATAATAGTATTGTTAGAATTATCATACTCACCAGACTTTATGTCTGACCCCCTCTATTTCTATCTTTTTCCCCCTCCAGGTACTCAGGGTGGACCCAGCTCTAGTGGAGTCTGATTGAATTTCTTATTCTCTCTTTTGGAAAGCTTGGACCGCCGAAGTAAAGTCCAGCTTGTTATCCTCTTTAATGGCTATTTATGTAATGGGATTATGTATTTTGTTTTATCAAGATGGATATTGTACTTGACTCTGATTTATGGTTTTATGATGTAACAAACATGTTTAATTTCCGCTGCAATGAAATAAAGTTTTAGATTTCCAAGTACTACTTATTATCTGTCTTGTTGTAATTTTTCTGTTCTATATTCACTTAAAACCTCCATGGAAGTTAATGCGTTCCCTTTGTGAGCGACATTAATGGACGTGGGGTGTTACATGTGGTATCAGAGCTTAAGGTTACCAGAACAGATAATTTTTTTAGAAAAACTATTTTTCTAAAGTATTTTTGGAAGAATTGTTTTCAAAAACATGTCTTGATGAGTAATTTAAAGAGGAAAGTTTTTATGAAAAACATAATCCCTAATAGCCATATATCTTTATCTTTTGAATTCTCCATTTTGAATCTTTCCTTTTTCGTTTCAGCATGGCTGAAGATCTTAACCTTCCGGAGGGTGTAACGATACCAGGATGGTATAGGAGGTTATTAGAGGCTAGGGCCGCTGCAGGTCCAGCCAATGTTCCTCCACCACCAGTTGCACCCGCTCCTCCTCCTCCTCCTCCCCCTCCTCGCGTTGATACTTTTGCAAAGACATGCAAGGAATTTAAGGCTATGGGTGGAAAACCTTTTCAAGGGTCAGAAACGTTTGTGGAAGCTAGAGATTGGCTTAAGGAGGTGGAAGAATTGATAGAAATCTTTGAAGTAGAAGAAGGGAGGAAAGTCAAATTAGCAGCTTGGTTAATGAAGGGAGAGGCCTCGTTTTGGTGGGAAGTCACTAATGGGGAGCGTCCTGTTGATTCTTGGGCGGATTTCAGACGTAGGTTTGAGGCAAAGTTTCTCTCAAGGGCAGAAGAGAATCTATATATGGAAAGGTTCTTGACATTAAAGCTAGGAAGCTCATCAGTGAAAGAATATGTCAACAAATTTAATCAGTTAGCAAGGTTTGGCTTGGACTTAGTGAACACGCCGGAGAAGAAGGCTCTGAGTTTCGTTAAAGGCTTGAATGAGCCATTGCAATGGTTGGCTATGACCCACATCCCTATAGGGGCCACCTTTGAGAAGCTAGTAGACATGGCACTCATGCACGAGGAGAAAGGCGCTAATGCTAATAAGGCACCCGAGAAGAAAGGGATTAGAAGAAACCACAACAGCAAAACAAGAAGGGTGGTAAAGACAATAATGGCAAAGGAAAGAAAAGATGCTTTAACTGTGGGACACCAGGCCATCTCAGCAAGGATTGCAGAAAGAAAAAGAAGACTGGCTGTTTTCAATGTGGTGAAGCGGGACATCTAGTGAAGGATTGCCCAAAGAAGGGGCAGAGGGCAGGGTCTACCTCGGGAGGACAGGTGCAGGCTCTTATGGCACCAGGGCAGGCAAGGGGACAAGTTCAGGCTCTCGCGGTCCCACCACTGCAAGAACGAGGTAGAACCATTTCTGTTGAAAGCTTAGTTTTTCTGTTTGATCATCCTGTCCGTACCTTATTCGATTCGGGCGCATCGCATTCGTTTATCTCTACATCATTAGTTGAATCACTGCACTTAAACACCAGTTTAATAGAGGATCCCTTAGTTGTTTCGAATCCAATTGGGGGCTCAGCTTAGTTGTCCATGATGTGTTTGGATTTGAAAATTTCTATACTTAGCGTTGAGTTTAGATGTGATGCTTATGTTTTAGGCTTCACGGGCTATGGGCTAATTTTAGGAATGGATTGGTTATCCAGAAATGGGGCCGTTCTTGATTGTGAAAGGAGAGTAGTTAGGCTCATGACTCGCCTTGGCAACACTCTCAAAATCTTTTGTAATCCCATAAATTCCATTATGCTAAGTTATCTAGAATCGCTTAACGCATCGGTGGAAAATCTACGATCTGTTAAAGTAGTCCAAGAATATTCGGATGTGTTTGAGGAGGTGAAGGGCTTGCCTCCGAAGCGGGAGATAGATTTTCGAATATATCTTGTGGATAATGCAAAACCAGTATCTTTGCCAGTACGCCACATGGCTCCTCGTGAAAGGAGGGAACTCAATAAGCAAGTGAAGGAGTTGCTTGAGAAGGGGTTCATAAGACGAAGTATATCAGAGTGGGGTGCTCCAGTAGTATTTGCCACGAAGGCGGATGGGTCCCTTAGACTTTGTGTGGACTATAGAGAACTTAATAAGCTTACTAAGAAGAACAGACACCCACTACCGAGGATTGACGATCTCTTCGATCGGTTAGTTGGCGCCTCAGTGTTTTCGCAGTTGGACTTAGCCACTGGTTTCCATCAGTTGAGAGTGGCTAAGGATAGCATTGACAAGACTGCCTTTAGGAATCCGGACGGTTTATATGAATGGCTAGTGATGCCCTTCGGTTTGACAAACGCCCCCGCATACTTTGTTGATTTGATGAGTAGGGTGTTTAGGGAGTACCTTAATAAATTCATGGTGGTCTTTGTAGACGACATCTTGATCTTTTCTAAGAATGAAGAAGAGCATGCCCTACATCTTAGGGAAGTGTTGGAGACTCTACGAGCGCATAACCTTAAAGCTAAATTTTCTAAGTGTCACTTCTGGAGGAAGGAAGTACGGTTCTAAGGGCACGTGGTTTCCAAAGAAGGGATAGTTGTGGATCCCGCGAAGGTAGTGTCCATCCAAGATTGGAAGGTCCCTAAAAATGCTACCGAAGTGAGAAGTTTCTTGGGGTTGGCTGGCTACTATAGGAAGTTTATCAAAGACTTCGCAAAAATATCAGCTACATTGACACGCCTAACGAAGAAGAACCTAGTCTTCGCGTGGGAAGTAGATTATGATGATGTGTTCCAACGTTTAAAGAGAGCTTTGACCTCAGCTCCAGTCTTAGTGCTGCCAGACGGGAGTAAGCCATTTCCTGTTTATACTGATGCTTGTGGGACAGGTCTAGGCGCAGTCTTAATGCAAGAGGGAAGGGTAATAGCCTATGGTGGAAGGCAGTTAAGGGTGCATGAGAAGAATTACCCCACGCATGACCTAGAGTTGGCCGCAATTGTTTTTGCGCTTAAGTCTTGGCGCCATTATCTTTTTGGCGAGAAATTCGAATCATTCACTGACCACAAATCTTTAAAATACTTATTCTCTCAGAAGGACTTGAACTTAAGGCAGCAAAGGTGGATGGAGTTCTTAGCATCCTACGATTTCGAAATAGCATATACCCCTGGCAAGGGTAACGTGGTGTCAGATGCCTTAAGTACGAAAAGTTTGTCCTTGAGCCTATTGTTTGTTGAGCGGCGAAACTTAGAATTCATCTCTAGGTTTGACTTTAGACCTTCCGTTGACTTTGTATCCGGTTTGCTAGCATCCTTGGAGGTCAGACCTACGTTTTTGGGACGGATTGGTGAGGCACAGCGAGACGACCCATAGTTGGTTGAGTTAGTAGAAAAGCTCAAAAGAGGGGAGTCATCAAGCCATCTCCGTAGGTATACCCTGGATGATAAGGGATGGTTACGTAGGGATAGTAGACTTTGTGTACCTCGAGACGAAGGTTTGAGGAAGGCTATTCTTGACGAAGCACATCATTCGAAGATGACCATTCATCCCGGCGGGGACAAGATGTACAAAGACATGAAGCGAGTTTTCTTTTGGGCCAGTATGAAGAGGGATGTGGCCGAGCATGTTGCTAGATGCTTGGTGCGCCAACTAGTAAAAGCGGAGCAAAAGAAACCCGGTGGGTTACTTCACCCATTGGAGGTTCCACTATGGAAGTGGGAAAGTGTCTGGATGGACTTTGTGGATGGATTACCAAGATCAAGGAAGGGTAATACGGGGATTTGGGTTATATTAGATAGACTTACTAAGAGCGCCCATTTCATTCCCGTGAAGAGTAAGGGTACTGCTCCATGGTTAGCTTCTGTATACGTCCGAGAGATAGTTCGTTTGCATGGTGTTCCTTCTAGCATAGTAAGCGACCGTGATCCTATCTTCACTAGCGAATTTTGGAGGAGCTTACAAGAAGCAGTAGGGACTCAGTTATGTTTGAGCATCGCATATCATCCTCAGACGGACGGCCAAACCGAGAGGGTGAATCGTATTCTAGAGGACCTTTTGAGGCTATGTATCATAGACTTTGGGGGTACATGGGAAGAGCATCTTCCATTGGTAGAGTTCGCATATAATAATAGCTTTCAGTCCAGCATTGGCATGGCACCTTTCGAAGCTCTTTATGGACAACTTTGTCGTTCACCTACATGTTGGTGGGAATCTACCGATAAGATCTTACTTGGGCCAGATATGATTAGAGAGACTTCGGAAAAGATCGACTTGATTCGAAGGAGGATGAAGACAGCGCAAGATAGGCAGAAATCTTATGCAGACAAAAGGAGGACAGATCTTGAGTTTGATGTTGGGGACATGGTCTTTATCAAAGGGTCTCCATTACGAAATGTCGTTCGCTTTGGGTCCGTTGCGAAATTAGCACCAAGGTTTGTAGGGTCGTTTCCTATTAAGGAGAAAATTGGACAGATGGCGTATAGAGTGGAGTTGCCTGAGAGACTTAGTGGTGTACACGACGTATTCCATGTGTCACGTTTGAGGAAGTGCATGCACGAGACTGCGGAGGTGGTAGAGCCGAACTTGCTTAGAGAGGTGGAGATAGAGCGTGATGCGACGATTCGACGAGCTCCTATATGCATTCTAGGGTCGGAGATCAAGAAGTTGAGGAATCGAGAGGTCAGACTAGTCAAATTGCAATGGGGAGATGATGAGAGCAACGCTACTTGGGAGACAGAAGAGATGATGCGTTCATTTTACCCTTTTCTTTTTGAGGGTATGTCTTTTAATTTCTCCTTTATCGCTTAGCTTGTACTTATCTTATCTTTAGTATGTCCTCTCGCTAGTATCTTTGACCTTTAGTTAGGATAATCCTATGGTTGAAACATGTGTTTGAGACATGTTATGTATGATGGATGCAAAGTGGATGCAAGTGTTTGCTAGTGGTTGCTCGTGGACGCATATACACACACTATTAGGCACTAGATCGGCTTAGTCACTTCATATTGCATATTGCATATATATGGATGTATTTAGTAGAATGGATGTGTGAGGATTTTTTTTTATCATATGGATGCGGCATTCAGATGATGATTGTGCACGCATATAGAGATAATATGTAACATTAAGGAACTTTTGCATACATAATGGACGCATGGCACTA
Source organism: Allium sativum (assembly GCA_030737875.1). Taxonomy (NCBI): domain Eukaryota; kingdom Viridiplantae; phylum Streptophyta; class Magnoliopsida; order Asparagales; family Amaryllidaceae; genus Allium; species Allium sativum. Next base: position 76,110,068 of record CM060913.1, read on the forward strand.
TCATGATTTGCATTAAGGAGGTCAGCTGAATCAGTGGACCGCCTGACTTTGCATTAGGTATGGACATATACACACACTGTGCATTCAAACATGAAAGCATTAGAAGTCTATAAGGACAAAGGATGCATGTGTTTGATGGTTGAGTAGATGGACGATTGGATGTTAGGATATACATTCTTCTTGACTTGAAGATTTCGGGGTCGAAATCCTTTAAGGAGGGGAGAATGTAACACCCCGTAATTCTGTTAATATTAGTATTCACAAATTAAAGAATAACTAATCTCATATGTGAAAATTGTCGGAAACGGGTTGCGTTATTGTGTTCGTCTCGGAATTCTGGTTGAAATAGAGTCTGAGTTTGCGTGATTTGGACTTCGTATGAAGGAGATATGGCCATCGGAAGTTTCAGAAAATTCAAAATTCAAAATTCGAAGTCAAACAGGCCAGGCGGCAAATTTCCCGCCCAACACCCCAGGTCGACTGGGCAGTCGACACCCCAAGGACCAGGTCGACTTGGGTGTCGACCTGGTCAAGTCGGCCAGGTTTTGGCAGAGCCCAATCTTGAGCTGCTGATGTGTCTTTAGGGCTGAGTTGGCTTATTTTAACGGTTCTGGTTAGTTCTGAGTTGATCTGACGCTCTAAATAAATCCTAAACTCTATATATACCGAGGTAGTCTCTCACTCTAAAATCACATGAAAAGTAGAATAGCCGCCGTCATGCCATCGCCATGGAACTCAGTGTAGCCGGCCAACTAAGAAGGAAGAAAGCTAATCAAAACTCTAATTCTACTCAACTCTAAAGCAAATCAAGACTCTCTTTCTTTTCTAATTGTGAGTATGATGATCTTAATAAGATTATTAGCAAACTAATTAGATTAAGATGTGATATGGATCATAAGAAAATGATGTGAATTGTCATATATGTTGTTGTAAACCTTATGCTATCATGTATGTTGTAAATCCTATGTTATGTGATGATGATATCCTATATGTTGTAAATCATGCTATGATGATATTATATACGTTGCAAGTTTCTATGCTAAGTTGTGATGTTACAAAGCCGTGATGTTATTATGTTGTAGTTAGCTTATGAATCATGATGATGATTATATATATTTGGGCTATGATGATTCACATGATAAATCACATGTACCTATGCAAGTTTAGATTTATTAGTATGTATAATCTCACATATTGTATGACATCTATTTAGATCTAGAATTATGACATCTGTTTAGATCTAGAATTATGCTATGACATGTGTGAGTTCTATGTGTTAGATGCTAGTTCACACCATCATTATGTTGCATAAACCACATATGCAAGTTTATACATGAACTTGGGTTATGATCATATTATGTAAGTTGTGACATTTAACCAAACAAGTTGACACATTTAGATCCATGACATGTGTTGTTTTATGCAAGTTTCACCCCTATTATGATTAGATCTATTTTATTTGTCTATATGTTGTGATAATTTATCTTTGTGCTATGAGTTAGACTATTCGAGTCTAACATATATTTTGCGTTGAATAAGCGAACGTATAACGTGGGGTAGGGGTAATATTAAGGATTTAATATTAAGAAATTGTGGTGCAATTGATATGATTTTGCATACCGTAAGTGGATGGCCATAATTGAGTCAATTATGGACATCATTAAAATTGGAATTAATTAATAATTTGAATAGGGATATATTTAAAACTAGGGTAAAAGATTATAAGTAATAATCAATGCTTAGGACACGAGGTTGGACTCGTTTGTGACGTAAACCTGCCCGGACCCGACTGACAAATCCAGTAGTCATAAATGTCAGCCCAATGTGAGAGGTCCTAGGCCCAAATTAAAGCATAACAGTTGTAAAGACACGAGGTTAGACTCTTTTATGGTGTAAGACTTGCCGGACCCGCCCGGCAAATCCAGCTGCCATAAATGCCAGTCTAATGTGAGAGGTCTTTATAAGGTTATGGCCTTAATGAATTAAGAAATACTTAACCAGATAAACATGTAAGGTGGGACATGGGGGTTAAGTAGGTTCCTTGGGTGGCATGAGGAATCTAGTGAGTGCCTTTAGTGGCATTTGAAATACGATTAGTAAGACTTAACCAAACACACATGTAAATGAACATGACTAAGAAGAGGGTTAAGTGGGATATACTAGTGGGGACAAGCTTAGGTGGATAGCTTGTGGTAATTAATTGGGGGCCCATTTCAACCAGTAACCCAAACGTATCTTTGTGGGCTCGACCCAAGTCAAGGACGGGACACACATATTGGGCTTGACTATAAGAGGCCAAACGGGTTAGCGGTGGCAACGCAAGTCCAACGGGTTCATATGCGTGTGTGGACCCGGGCTGGTAGGTAAGACGTTGTTGCATCGTGTAGGTATAAGCCGTGCATCCTCAAGTTGTATCGGGTTGCCACTTTAGGGGAGTGATACACCCCACTGTGGGGCCAGCACGGGTATCTACGAGTAGGGAGCCGATCGCAAGTGGGTAGTGGGGTACACCTAGCAGAGATAGGGGCAGGCGGCACCTATGTAGTCAGCTAGGGGTACGCGAAGCTATTTATATAATTTCTAAGTGAAGCAAGTGGGATCAACTTTTAGGGTGACTGGTGTGGTGCAGTGTAGTAATTATTCGTTAGTATTAGGTGTGCCTTTAACGTTATCTTTATCTGCTCTTCCATACCCAATAGTTCATAGACATTTCCTTGTTTTCCAGCTTATGCCTTAGTCTAGTTATTTTGGTAATATTTTTGTTAGAATTATCATACTCGCCAGACTTTATGTCTGACCCCCTCTATTTCTTTCTTTTTCTCCCTCCATGTACTCAGGGTGGACCCAGCTCTAGTGGAGTCTGATTGAATTGCTTATTCTCTCTTTTGGAAAGCTTGGACCGCCGAAGTAAAGTCCAGCTTGTTATCCTCTTTAATGGCTATTTATGTAATGGGATTATGTATTTTGTTTTATCAAGATGGATATTGTACTTGACTCTGATTTATGGTTTTATGATGTAACAAACATGTTTAATTTCCTCTGCAATGAAATAAAGTTTTAGATTTCCAAGTACTACTTATTATCTGTCTTGTCGTAATTTTTCTGTTCTATATTCACTTAAAACCTCCATGGAAGTTAATGCATTCCCTTTGTGAGTGACATTAATGGACGTGGGGTGTTACAAATAAGTTATTTGATAAAGATGCTCAGATTTCTATAATAGAAATGGTATTCACATTTTAAAGTGAATAAATGTTTAAAGTGAACGCTTGGCATATTAAAATGTTTAAAAAGAAATTGGAAATATTTTTCCAATAAAGTTAGGATATATTATCCAAGTGTAGAAAATAAATATCGTGAAAAGAATGGAAATGTTTCGAACGTTAATAACGTATATTTTCTGGAACAATGAAAGAATAAGAGTTTATAATAACTGGAAATGTTTTCCAAGATGTGTAAAAAGGCTAAAACGGGATTTGAGAAATATCCGGTAAGAAATGGGAATTCGAAGAATAAAAACGAATGCCAAATAAAAAGTACCCGTGTTTGTGTGATGTCTAGTATACATTTGAATGAATGTTTGTTTTTACTTCGATGGTTAAATAACCGACTATCGAAGTGTTTTGACCATCGTTGTCAATACGGAGAGACCGGTTGGGTTTATTATCCGAAAACCACTCCGTATAGGCATAAGCGCTGCGAATTAGATATGCTGAAGATAATTGAAGACGGAGTAAATGCAAGGGTCGTCCAGTTCTAGATTGGTGTTTTTGTTTGTCCAGACCAAGGACAACTTGTATGGACGAGTGTCTGACAGAGTATTTCCAACGGTCACGCCTTTGATTTTTACGAATATACCAAGTTAGTGGGGAGAAGATAACTTCTCTTTATTCTACACCCAGTGTGCATTTGTGTAATCAATATGTGATTACGGATTTGATGATGTGGCATTCAAAGTGAATGGTGATCAGATGTTCTGAAGATAGACGTAGCCTCTAGCCTCACAGCCAGGAAGTAACAAAAGTTGGGCTAGGCAGCATGGCTAGTTGGGTCATCCCCAAGCAGGGTGTATTGTCACCGATCTAGAGAAAATTCATATTTATACTTCTTTTCGATTCTGTATCTTCGGATGACGGTTGGATGGCCTACAACAGTGGTGGCAATATATTCGCGACACTCAAGCTAAATGAGTGAGCGGTCATGTATGGCCGGGTTGCAAGACGTTCTTGTTGAACCCTGAGTGTATCCCCTCTAGAGTACACTATCAGAAGGTGCTCCCATACCTTGTCTGTTGGAATCCTATAACACCCCGCAATTCTGTAACACTAAGATTCACGCATCAAGGTAGAATTAAATTTTAAATTCAAAATCAAGGGAAACGGGCTATGCCATTGCGTTCGTCTTGGAATTCTACATGAAAACGAGTCCGAGTTTGCATAAATCGGAGTCCGTATAAGGAAGATATGACCACCGGAAGTTTCAGAATTCAGTTTAGAATTCGAACAGGTCAGAAAACGAGTTCAAATTCGAAAATCAGACCCAGATTGGGCTGGGCGGGAATATTCCCGCCCAAAGACCCAGGTCGACTGGGTAGTCGACCTGGGGGTCGACCCCCCCCCCCCCCCCCCCCCGCTTTTTCCAGTTTTCTAAACCTGGTTCGTTCTCCTGTATCCGGACGCCATTCTGACCAGATTCGTCCGCCTAATCCTATATAAACAGCCCTAGACTCCTTCTCTATTCACAAATTCTTTTCTATCCTTATGCTGCCTCTGAAAAAATGTATAAATAAATAAAAATAAGAAAATAATACGAAAGTCCAAGACAAGGTTATGCTGCTCAAGTTGTCCAGAAGAGATTCGAATCAAGATTAAAGCTTCAAGATAAAAATCAAAGGCTAGTTCAAACGGTTTCAAGCAATGTCGCACGAATCATAGCAACGCCATCTTTCTAATATAATCTAATCTCTGTAAGTCAGTTATTTTTAGATTTGGACATTTTTCTCTATTCGTGACATGAAATTAAAGGAATAAAAGAATATGACAAATCTCTCTATTCGAATCTGTGCCTATATCTTTGGACCTAATTAAGAACTGTTATGATTCGGTGACCAATTAGGCCTTACCTATGACTATGAACATTGCCTATGACTATGAACATTGCCTATGACTATGAACATTGCCTATGACTATGAACATTGCCTATGACTGTGACTGTGACTATGAGAATTATTTCCTTAACTATGAACACAAGCCTATGCCTTTGATTAGGAAGCATAAACTATTGCCTATGACATAAATTGGACAACTGTGATTAAACACCTATGGTTCATGACTAGGAAAGTGTTGTTTGAGTTTTGTGACTATGAAATTGGGTCTAAACCCGATTATCTATTCTGTCTATTCTTGGTTTTCTCTGGTTTTAGATCTTGGGAATTTACCTATTAAATTAGGTCTACCCATGTTTATCTATTCTGTCTATTCTTGGTTTTCTTTGGTTTTAGACCTTGGGAATTTACCTATGAAGTTAGGTCTACCCATGTTCTTGAACCTATACTATTCAACCCTTTTCATGTCGTAATTTTACCATATCTATATGTCTGTGAATTGTCATCTTATGCCAATTGTTATGCCCGTTCTTTCATGGCATTTTGGCTCATTCCCTTCTATCCATGAATCTAGCTTTATTTATGATCTAGGTTGAATCATGATTATACGAACGATGGGAATACGTTTTGGGGAAAAACAGGAAATTGACTAAACTTGGAAATTGGCATAATTTGGGAACATGCATTATAGCATGACTATTAAGATGAAAACTAGAATAATAAGTCTAGTTTCGACATGAAATGGAATTGGAATACTAAATCAGAATTGGGTGGCTAAATTAAGCATGATAGGTATATTAGCATAATTTACATACATTGGATGTAAATGGTAAGTGGTTTAATGGGCCACAAAATAGGTAGTTGGTATGCAAATTAAGTTTTGGGCATAAACGGTGAACTAGAATATGAAATCTAGTTTGGCATAAACTATAAACAAGAATATAAAATCTAGTTTTGGCATGAACTGTAAATGGGGGTGTTGGATCTAAATTGCTATAAACTGTAAGATAGGCAAATCAAGATTTGGGCCTAGAATACAAGTCCATTAGTAGGCATGGCAAATGTATAGGGTATAGGCCAAATTTATTTTAAAAAGGGAAAATGGACTTTGAGCATAAGGGGTTGAACCTTGAGGATAAATTGTTAACAATTTATTTATATACAAAAGAAAGGTTTATTAATGACATCTCTTTTAATAATACATATACCAGAAAGTTCTAGGGTGACAGAGAGGATAGTGTCTAGGCTTGGGTTTGGAAAATACAAGTTTCCTGCTCTCCCTGGCTATCCCTAACTGATCCGACGGATGGGATGGTTACTTTCAAAACCTGATTTGAAAATTAATCAAAACCCTTGAACTTAGAAAACATGAATATGCCTAACCCGAGGTTAGACTGAGTTGCGATGTAAACCTGCCTAGAACCAACCGGCATATCCAGTATTCGCAACAATATCTGTCTAATGTGAGTGGTCGTAGCTTTAATTTATTTAGTTTAAGCTAGAACAAGAATGGTAGGGTTAAGTTAACTATGACACTTAACCGATTCGACATGATAACCAGACCGGTGGGTGGGGTTAGGTTCATGCAGACACTTAACACAGTTAAGCTAGAATAGGAGGGTTAAGTCTGACACATTTAAGCTAGAATGGGAGGGATAAGTCTATAAAGACACTTAACCAACTTAACATGGTAACAAGACAAGATTTGTAGGGGTTAAGTAACTAAGAAAACACTTAGCCAAATTAACATGTTAACTAGACTAGAAGGTGGGGGTTAAGTAAAGTTAATACACTTAGCCAAATTAACATGTTAACTGGACTAGAGGTTGGGGTTAAGTAAAATTTAATACACTTAGCCAATTTGATATGTTAGCTGGCTAGACCGTAAGGTTAAGTAAACTTGAACACTTAACCATCAGATTGTGATAAAGGAATAGGGCTAAGTCTAAAACAAGAAGGGATAATACTTAACCATTAATAATAACATTTCAGTTAAAACAGACGGGCAAGGAACACTTAACCAATACAGGATGAATGGGTAGGGTTAAGTAATAAGAAATACTTAACCAATATAACTTGGTTTGTGGTAGGGTTAAGTCATCATGAATTACTGATAACACTTAACCAGTTTAACAGGATGAATGAAGAGGGTTAAGTTGGCTTGAATTGACTAATGACACTTAACCAATCCAAATTGACGGGAAAGAGAACTAAGTAGTAAACCTTAGTTAAGAAAACAACGATTCTGGAAACTAAGTGGTAAATCTTAGTTAGTAAAACTAAGTAGTAATTCTTAGTATGACACGGGAAGGAGCGAATGTCCGTCTGAGTAAAAGGAGGCTCCAACGAATTGGGTTACGAAGCCCGAGGATTCGAGGGGACGTGAGGGTACTCTTGGTATCCCTCTGTGAGGCTGCAGATGATCCTCCTGGGCTCACAGAGGTTAAGGTTTGCGTTATAAGAACCAGGGGTGTGCCTTGGTTGCAATATATGGCAACCTAAAGACTAGGACGGACCGGCGTGATTCGGCGAGAAAACGGTAGCCCTGTGATAGCAACTCGTCGTCTACCAACCATGTTGAGTCAATCGAGATACGTGAAGCGGAAAGGCGGAGAACTCCAAAAGACCATATACTTGCTATCTAGTTATGGGTGAGGATGGCCATAGGTTAGTGGGGCACCGGGGGCCTGCGTATAGTTCTCATTTTTCAAGGTGTGCCTTTCATTAGTTGAGGGAGGGGTCAAGTGGGACCATAGCCACTGGAATAAAAATAGACCTTAGCATCTGCATCGGCAGATATCTGAAAGCTCCCGACCGAGTTCTATATTCCTTGATTTGCCCTGCCACAGGACTCGGGCTGCACATTACAGGACATGTGCGTCTAGACAAGCGATAACGATTCGCGATACATGCATGGGGAAGTATAGGAACATATACCACTCTAGGTAGTGTGTCCTACACTTGGGGGCATCGTTCGACATGTAGCATAATCCCTAGTTGAACTAGGTGGCATAAACCCTGAATCCGAGAAGTGTTCAGCAGATAGCGTAAACTCTAGTTGAATCTTGAAGGCACTGATAGAAAACCACAGATTAGATCTAGGTAACAATTAATAAATGTATGCCTGAAGGCAATGGAAACTACAGGGATTGGGATCACGTTATCGTTACTAGTTGGGACACTAGTTAGGTGGTGCAGAGATATAGAAACCAGTATAACAAGGAAATAGCGAAGCGGCGAAAGTATTAGAGCATATCCAGTTGATCTTAGCTTAGCATATCTTGTGTTAATCTTGTCTAATCTTGCCAACCCTATCATCATGGTGTTATCTTGTATTCAGTTAACTCATGTCGTTTTGTTTTCCCATGTTCACATGCTAGAAGTTACTAAACTTACTCAGGCTTTATGTCTGACTCTGTTTTTCTTTCGTCTTCTTTTCTTCCCTTCCCCCCTCCCCTCCCGGTAGTAAAGGAGGGAATAGTATAGCTCAGGTTAAGTTGGACTGTCACTCTTTCCCAGCTTGAAGATTTGTCGAAGTTTGCTTGGATTCTCTTTTCAGATGCTATGGCTGGCTCTTGCTAAAATTGGGGAATATAAATGTTGTTTTATGCTTTTTTATTTTGTGAGATAGACGATACTCTGATATTGTAAATAAATCATTGTACAAACTATTTTATCAATAAAGCAAAGTTTTATTTTCCGCTGTTTAATTTCTGTCTGTCTTGTAATTTATCTGCATCTTTTACCCTAAATGCTCCACAGAACTTAGTGCATTCCCTTTGTGAGTGACACCAGCGGATGTGGGGTGTTACAAATCCAATCTCCAATAAGCACCCTGCGGTTTTTGATTTTATACTATATATGTGGAGCGTGAGATGCAAGCGTTCTGCTACTTGGATATTTATTTGATTAGACATTATTATAATATCACTGAAGTTTGATATAAAATATGTTGGGTTATAGTAAGGTAAAAACCATCCATGTTTATGTGTGGGCAGGTCTTACTATTATCCTTTTGTTTCAAAAGGATTTTCTTCAAAGTAAAACCGTATGGTTAGAATTTACTCACACCAGTCCCATGACTGACCCAGAGATTATTTTGTTTGTGTTTTCCTAAACTCTTGGGTGCCCAAATTTGTACGGGCAGTCAAGTGTTTCAGGCTTTTACAGATTCACTTGGAGGAGATGGAAGCAGAAGGCTTCACCATTAATTAGTTATGTTGAGATTATTTCCGCTCTGATGTATATGAGTTATACTCTGATATGATATGTAAGTACAGATTCAAAAATTGTATTTCAAAGTTAAGTTATAATACAATTTATTCATTCCGTTGTGAGTTTTCGTGTTTACTCTGATTTTGTTCAGTGTTCTTCTTCTTCTTCTATTCTATTAGTTCTATCTTTTCTATCTCATCCTCTAAATTCTTCTATTAATGATCTGAATTTTCGTGCACTTTGAGTTGAATGTGTAGAATATTAGTCAGCTCAAATTAGTACGAATTTTCCGTCCATTACACCATGCTTCTATTTGAAGAATTTTCTGAACCCTGAGCTATCGACCTCGAACAAAAACATCAAGGAATTCGCCAGTAGCATCTTGAACGAAGGGCGTGGATTTCTGAATACAGATAAGTTTATTATCTGATTTTTATTTGCTATTATATATTTATTTTGATTATTCAAGTGGTTAGAACAATTTTCCTTTTACTGTATTGTTCATATTGTTCTGGAATGAGGAAACACTACTATGTGAACGCATATTTAGAGTGTTAGATTCTAGATAAGATCAATGTCTTATCTTAGATAGGCTCAGCTACCAATTCTTAGGCCATTGGGTTATTTTCCCTTTTTCGATCTTGTGTACTGTGATGGGAATTGATAGCTATGAGATTTGTTGAATTTAGTATTGGGTTGTATAGTACTGTTGTAAAAAAAATAGTGATCGAATCTTGTATGGCTGCTATGAGTTGTCGAATTCAGTGATTTGAAAAAAAAAATTGATGTAGATTAGATATAGTGTAGGTATATATACATTCAGCCATGACTTGTTCAATTAAATTCAGAGATCTTAGGATCTGTACATTGTAGATTTTGTGTTCAGATCTAAAAAAACAGTCTTGTATGACCTTGGCACATGAATTTTCTGTATATTAGCTGTTTGATTTGGTAGGAATTATAAATATACCTTTCCTCTTAGCTGTTCTTGTACTATTCTGGTTGCTTAGCTTGTCATTGATCATTTCCTGTGTTGTCCACTGTATTGTTTAATCAGCTCGTATGTATATAAAGATATACATATATTTTGTTCATTTATCTTTTTATAGGTGTTCATATTATATATAGCTGTTCAGCTATATTTTCTTCTAGCTGCTCATGTTTTTGTTCAATTTATACTTTCTTTTGCTATTCATTTTTTTTCTTTTCATTTTAGTTACTTCCTTTCACTGTTCTTATGATGTTTTTATTCTTCTTTCCTTCTTTTTAAGATCAAAACTGATCGAGACGATGGGTTCACTGTTTTCTTGAAAGCAACAAAGGCCCGCTAATATTAGATAATGGATCCTTTTAGTTCTTCATATTGTTGGCTTGTCATTGATTTATTCATTATTTGTTATAGCTATAATAACTGGGGTTTGTTTGTAAACAAAAAATACAGGCCGAACCTGAAGTGAGCACAAGAAATGTAAGCATTCCTAGGACCAATAGCGGGCCCAAGGGCAACATAGCAACGCTTCCATTATCTGATATTTGCTTGGGAATATATTATTTAAGACAAAAAGTGTGATAGTTATTATCCTTCTGTCAAATAAAAGATGTAACAATTGCTATGCATTATTGTATTTGAGTTTTATGTTGTACTTGCATATTGTAATATATTCATAATAATATGTAATGCACTTCTAATAAATCAGTGTTACATACCAAATGACTATCTTCACAGTGTTAATGTTATTTAAAACCGTCCGCCGTACTATCTTCACGGTGTTATTGTTATTTACAGTAGAAGATGAGATTTAGTGCTACATACCATATACATACGAACAACTTGTTTCAACGATGTTAAATTAATATCATTGTAATAACAGCTTCAATTTCAAATAGTATATAATTCAAAACTTCAACACTAAAATGCCGGTTTTAAATAATATTCCATTTATATATATAAATTCGATTAAAAATCCATTATATTCCCAATATAATATATAAACAAATTTAAATATTCTAATTTAAAAGGCCGAAAAATCTAGGACGTTACAGCATAACTTTATTAACTATGTAGTAGTTAGATTATGTTTCTTTTCCAAAGTCAGAACTAGTAAGTGGATTGCGTTATTTGTCGAATGATTATGCATGTAGTGTATATGTAGAAGGTGGCTTGTTCCAGAAATATTTGTAAAATTAAGGCTATCGCATTTTTCACCATCATTCTTATCATAATCCAATCGACAGCTGCCTAGTGACATAGAATAAAGACCATATTTTAAAAATGGTATGATATACTACAAGAAATGAAAAAGTAACGAAGTAGAAAATAGAAAATTGCTCAAAGGTTATTAACAATAACAGGGAGCATTAGGAACACAATGGGACATGAGTTAATGTGAGTATAATATTGCCCTGTTTGATATAACGTTGTAAATAATTATAAACTTAACATTTAAACTAACTTTTTGGGTTATAATATTTCTACTATTAACTAACATTATATCCAATATTTGCAGCCTTATCAATTAATTGCTATATGACATATATCTATGCTATTTCCAAAAGTTAATATGTTGTGCTATGATTTAATTTTGGTTTATTGCTTATGCATATGGACTCTATGAAATTGTACAATCAGAATAAAATATCAATTGATAGTGGTGAGAAAGATTTAAATACAAAAAAAAGAAAATATAAATTTAAAGAAGCAAGTTAAAACTATGCATGCAGACTCCATGTAAGTGGACAGTTAGAACAAAGTGACTATTGAAAATGGTGTGCAAGATTTATATACAAAACAATCTGAAAATGCTAATATAAAAAAGCAAGCTCATGCATTTCATAATCCGTTACAGTCCCAAATTATTGCCGAAGTTATTAATTCTGAATACAAGTGGCCCTCAAGTTCAGTTATGTACTCTCATAAGCAAGACTTAAATTTAAATAATGGGATGCTGTTGCTTCTTCATGTCTAGATGAAATGAAAGTTGCACCTAGCTACACTTTAATTTTGATACATGTTTAGGTGATAGTATGTTTCAGTTTTTTGAGCCATTTGAAAATATTAAGAGGATATTCTCCCTAATATTAATTTTTGATGCGCAATTTATTATCGTTGGCTTCTTATGTTTGGATTCTTTTATATCATTACACGGAGAACGCTGTAGACAAGTTTTGTACTAGGAACTTATTCACTTCATAAAAAACTCCCAGAAGTTGAAAATATTATTGATTTAACTATTTTCGTGTCTTTGAACTATGGTTTAATCTGTTAGCTAGTTGAGGTTATTCAAAAATTGACTATATCCTACTTCTGCACTGCATGTTATAATGGTAGCGAATTGTATATTATATACGGAATCAATAACCCAGTACTAATCAAGTTCTAAATTTCCTCAGGGTTGATAGGAAATAGTGACTGTCCATCTCAAATATATTTGTATTGTTGACATGTTTTCATAGTTGCTTGGTCATGACTGACAGATTTTAATGTTCTGTTCATTCATTGTTTTTTGGTGTTGACTTGTTGTTGCCTTGTCCATGTTTCTTAAGTACCCTATGCAAAAAGTAAACAATTTGAATCCATCTGGCTAAATCCCCCGATTATGACTTGTGAGTCCTACATATGAATTTATGGTATTATTATTTATGTTTTCTCGTGTACTGTAAGTCTGCCATTTCCACATTTCAGTATATTGCTTAGAGCAGCCATCAAAATATCAGTTTTTTGTTTGCTCCATTTTAAAATTTCAATATATTAAGTAGGTCCAGGCTTGTTAATTTTATAAGCTGTAATGTACATATTAGTATCATAGTTAAAAACATAGAACTTCTCTACTTTGTGAAATTCATGCTGAAATACCTACTTCACTCACCATTATAATCGTTATACATGTTTGATGTACCTTCTACTTGATGAATATAAAAGAATGTACTCATGATTATCAGTTTGACCTTTCATGAGCCCTATAGTAGCCATCAAATGATTGATTATTAGATCATTAAGGGTTACATACTGGAAAACTAGATTAAGGGTGCTTTTTTGTTAACCGTTTATTGGACAAAAAAGATATGCCACACAAAATGCTATGATCTTGTCTTTATTTGACGGACTTTTACATATGTGATGCTGGTTAAAAAAACTGCATTCATGACAGTGGAGCATTATATTCTGTAATAGATCTAAACTCATCTTTCTACATCCTCCAGTTAGTCAATTTAGTATATCTGCTAATAGATTATGTAATTCTATTTCTGATTATGTAATTGTAGTGCCTGCTAGTGTTTTCTCATTTAATTTCTTTATTATTTTACTATGTTTTGATATATGTGTGTAGTTACCAATTTGTCAAAGAAAGAATGTCAGAATGCCGAGAATCTTCAAACCATTCTACACAATCGTCAACTACACAACCCAAGAAGGTTGATATAAATGTATATGGAGTTCCCATTTCAAAAAATACGGGAAAAATAGACAGTTGAATTGGTAAACTTGTGCGGATTCATGTGCCAATCTCCTACGAAAGCAGGGATAAAGTGTCAGCGAAAATTAAAAATGACGTGTGGGCTGCATTGTTGGTAAGCGGAAATATTTCAATGTATGTTTTTATGTGTAACTATTTTTTTTATCATGATGCCTTTTTAAGTAATTCGAATTTTTTGCAGAAACATTTTGAACTTGATCCAAATACAAAAGAATTTTCACTTTTAGTTGATATGGTTTTTTTTCGTAGAACATGTCGGTTTGCATTAAGGGTAAAAAAAAGTATCTGCTTCTTCGCTTATTATTAGTTCAAATTACATATAAATTTTGTCTATTTGATTTACAAGTTTCTGAGAACAAAAAAAAACATTGTAATGTACAGATCATCTAACGCCGCAAAATTGTATTCTTGTTAACCAAATCATAAGTTATAAACAACGACCAGTGTGAACAAATTGGCATGCATATAATGCAGTGTATGCATGTGCATAGAGATATGTGCCAATAAAAGCTTCATTGTCCATGATAGAACTAATGAAACTAGAACTAAACTTGCATAGGGGTTTAACTATTTATTACTTCTAATAAGGTAAGAGTTAACAAATAGAACTAAGCTTTCTTGAAAGGGATAGACATAAGCATGCAGCATGACTAGATCATATTATAAGCTTCATTGCCCATCCTATTACTATGACTTTTGAAGAAGTTGGAGTTGGCTGCTTTGTGTGCCATCCGAAGAGTCTTATTCGATACCTTTAGATGCGGGAGCACAGGTACTTATTTAACTTATCATTTAATTTAAGGAAATGATGTTGCTAAATGTTTCTAGGATCCAATACTCCTCAACTATTAACATCCCTAACACTGAGCTACAAACTCAAGGTTGTGTTTGACTATGCAAATAGCATTAAGCTTTCCAAAGTCTAAGCTTCAACTTTGAGTTTTAGAACTAAAATCTGCTTTAATACTACCAGTTTTGGCGGTTTCAAGCTTTGTAAATAAATACAGATATTGCACAGAAGTTATAATTCAAACACTCATAGTACATTGTCACATATATTATCAAAAAAGTTTATAAATATTGTATAGGTAGATTCTTTACATCGGATTATTAGTTTTATTGAAATATAGTAGTTTGTATTATAATTTTAGGTTTGCGGTAAGATGATGGATGCTCCATTTGCTCTTAAAGGTATGGCATGACAACCGTAAGTTTGTTCTTTTTGTTAATTTTTCTGCATTTCGTTTAGCCCTTGAAATTCATGGTGTTTGCGTTTATAGTAAACAACCTTTAAGATGTTGCCATCAAGTCTTTTGCAAGACCACCATGTTATATTTGCAGTTATATTTTGATATAGGACAGTTAAATCAAATTAGCCTTGTTTCATTTGCAGTTTTAATTTTGGGTTTTGTTAACATTTGAAATGCATTAGACCTTCAAAACGGTCTATTTGGAAAATGGTTCGAACATATGAAAGTGAACCCTAATATTCTGGAAACCCATAGGTTACCTTGTAGGAATTGTCTTCAAATGAAGTGATTGAGTACTAAAAGTAATGTGTATGAAGACAATTTGTTTCTTTGCATTTTAAAGATAATTAAGGAATGGTGAAAGGTGCCTAACCATTTTATGACATTATACTAGAAAATTAGAATATACGAATAATATTAGAGTTAAAAAAATTAATTAGTTTGTAGAATTTTATTTGTGCACTGAAACATGTAAAGAGAACTGTTAGAACATCAAAATAGAACTTAGAATTTTAAATTGAGTTAACAGGCTACTTGAATTTAATGGATGTGATTTGATACTTGAATTTAATTGATTATGCATAGCTCAATTCTACATGTTATTTATTTAAGGGATATTTCATAGAAACGTAATGCTGCATTTAGTACACTTAAGGCTGTCATCCTTATGTCTTAGCATATTTAACATTTAAAGCAAAGTTTAGCTTGGTTAAGAAAATGCTAGGATAAAAAGTTTAAGAATACAACGTTTGGTTAATTATGCCCTTGCAGAAGTTCACAGAAATTCCAAGTGCCATTCTTAGTTAGGACCAATAAATAATGAATGCTAACCCAGTTACATGTAAGTCATTGGATCTTGATTTCAACAGGATTAGAAATAGTTACATGCATGCTTGGAAATAATTACACAATGACAAGTTCTGGAATGATAAACTGATAGACTTAGAATTAACATTGCATTGCATAGTTTCATTTCCATTATTTTGTAATTCAGCAGCTACTTCTATGATTAATATATTTTTTGTTATGTTTTTCTGTCCAGGACCTATTAAACTATGGTGTAGGATGTTTTTTCCAAACTACATGTTTTACTATGTTTTTGTTTGTCTATTAAACTGTGGTGTAGGAAATATTAAACTTTAGTGTTTTTGTACTTTATGAAGGTATGTGGTTTGTAGTATTTGTACTTTATAAAGGTACGTATGTGGTTTGTAGTATGTGGTTTGTTTATGTTGAATGTATTGAAAATATCGTAATATTATGAACTGTTGTGGTAGTTTAATCGAATATGCAAAGATTTTTGCTGTATATGGAATGTTGTAAAAGGAAAAAAAATCGGGGAAATTTTCAATTTAGCAACGGCCAGAAACCGTTGCTAAATAAAAATAGCAATAGGTCTAAGCCGTTGCCGAAATAAACTATTTCGTATTCGAAGTTCATGTAGCAACGGACCAAAGCCGTTGCTAAACGTAAATTTGCAACGGGCAAAAGCCGTTGTAGATTTTCATTTAGCAAAGGCTCAAAGCCGTTGCAGAAATCAAATTTCGCAACGGCTTTGGTCCGTTGCTAAACGTTTGCAACCCAGAAATTAGCAATGGCTAAAAGCTGTTGCTAAACACATTTGCAACGGCTCAAAGTCGTTGCTAAATGATGTTTTTTGGTGTAGTGCATCTAAAATTTCTATCGATATGATGCACATTACAATGTATTCAAGCAAATGAAAACCACTCCATAGATGGTTATTCAAGGTTCAACTATGCATACATGATTATTACTCACCGTTGGATATTAAAATTTTCCTTAATAGGCTTGGCATGACTCCTGTAATGTATTCGTTAATCATTAAAACTGCTTGCAGTGAATTAGAATGAAGCCAACATCAATTTGCCTAGCTAAGGATATTACTATGCTGTGGCGGACCGGGACTTAGTATTATTAAGAATTAAAACTGCCATGAACCAATATCCAAAAATACCATATTGTATATTTATGAATGTTAATACAAATCAATCATATGTGAATGGAATAATGTATAATTTTAGAAGGGACACAGACTTACCACGTAACTGTAAAAAAATAGGAGGAAGAGTGCATACTGACAGTATTTTCTCAGGTTATCTGCATGGCATTCAAAATGTACAATGGTGCACACTAACATTGTATTCTTTTACGTATGGTTAAATTTAATATCATAAGTTGGTTATTAGAGGCAGAAAATGGTGATTTTGTTATTCAATGCTTCTCAGGGTGCATCTGCACTGGCTAATATCATGTAGGTTCTAGCTTAAAAATTGACTTCAACCCATTTTTTGTACTGTTTATAAATTATTACATATAGGGATGAGCAAAAAAATTGTCAAATCCAACATCGATTCTTAGCAACTTCATGGGGAAAAATGTTTTTTTTTTAATTACATTTCGTGCTTTATGGGTATACCGCGACTGCAACTTTTAAAAAAGATGTTTGATATTGTTACATGTGTTCACCAATTATGTCTTCATTCCCATCACCTATATTTTGCCATATAATAAGGTTAATTTATTAGATCATGGACTAATTGTATAATAGGCTATGTTTCCTAATTTTAGGATTGATAACTTAATGATGTAGCAGTTAAGAAACTATTAGCATCAAAACCACACTTGAGACCAAACATATATACATGCACTTGAGAAATCTAGTTTGAGTAAATGTGATGTCTTAGTTTGGGTGATTTTTTTTTAAGTGTTGTCAATGAATTTCAGTTCTGTAAGAGCATCTTCAACCCTAATTGAATGTAATGTCTAAAAATGGCTATGTGTCCATGTCTATTCCACAATGTTAATTATACAAATTAGCTTCTGCACTAGAATTTAAATTTTCTCTCCAATTCAAATGTCCAAAAGCTTTCTATTTTGTACATGTGTCGTTTTAGGAATAATTCAAAAAAAAAAAAAAAAGTAGTGGTTGTATATCATTCCACATTGTGAAATACAATGTCTAGAACTAGACATTTTTCATCTTATGATGTCTAACAAAAAGTTTGTCACATCATATTACACATACCTTTAACATTTGCATTGGAGACTAAAAAGTGAATGAAAATGTTAATTATCTATGTGGCATTTAGTTAACATAAAAAAAACACTTACATTGGAGATGCTCTAAGTCATTGTTATATTCATTTATTTCAAATAACCGCAGTACACATTTTGATACCATCACTAAGTATGCCATCATCCGTCATCCATGTTAGAATATCAGTGGTTCTTAGCACAATAGGTAAACTAATGTGTCAGGTTCAAATTTATGAGTGTTTTACATATATATGGCAATAAACTCATATACCGGAAATGTTACACAAAAGATGAGCAATTTAAATATCAAAATATTGAAAATGGTAAGTTTGTTTGACATTTCTTATTTTTGTCTGAAGTACTAAGCTTTTTTTTCTTTTCTTAATTCCTAATTTATGAACAAGAGAGTTACTACTATGGATTGAAAAACTTAAAAAATGGCCTATGATATCCAATAGTTCTAATAACGGTGATTGATTAATTGGAAAAATATAACAAATAAATCGTGTGTATTTGTGATTGTATGTATATATGTATAATTGTTAACCATGAAGTACAATTATACAAATATGCAGTTTTTCTCCATTTACATGCAATTAATTAGCAGTTATATATTTAACAAACACATTGTTTCTACGATTCGAACAAGAACCGTGAACATGGAAGCAGATGGTGAAAATTATGGAAAATTAGCAGAGGTAATCAGTCATTTGTTGAAACATCTCTGGAATAGCTCAATTTTTGCTCTCTTCTCTGTTTTGTTTTATTGATTGTGCTTTCTTTGTAATCAATCTTTCTGCTGTGTTTGTAAAATTGTATGTCATGACCGGGAAGTAGAAAAAATAAAAGGATGACAATCCTTTTGTGCAATTCCTATGTGTTTGTATTAATCCACTCCAATTCAATTTTTATTTTCTTTTTTTGTTCCTATTATTTTAATACTAATTGTGTTTTGCAACCACACTCAAATCTGTGGTGCAACATCATTTTAATATTAACCTGGATGAAAGTTCAACTAATTTATCACTTTAGTGATAAAATAAATGTAGTTTCATTAACAACTGGCAATGAAATATGACTGCAGCCTGTGTGCGAAGCACGGGTGCGCACTAGTAGATTATCCATCATTGTTCCTGATATAATCTCTCCTTCCCTAGCGGGATTTATCAAAGGTCGGCTTATTTCTGATAATATTCTTCTGGGACAAGAGCTCATCTCTCAAATCGATCGCAAAGTCCACGGGGCCAACATTGTTATTAAATTGGATATGTCCAAGCCCTACGATAGACAATCTTGAGGTTCTCTGAAAATTCAGCTTTTGGGAATCTTTCATTGACATGGTGCGGAGACTAATCTCAACCGTTGGTCCTTCGTCCTCATTAATGGTTGTTCCAGATATTTCATTCATTCTGGCAGGGGAGGTTGGCAAGGAGACCGCCTATCTCCAAGCCTTTCCGTTATTGCCGCTGAGGCCCTCATTCGTGGCATCCACAATCTCATAAACTCTGGTTCGATTCGGCGTTTTCCCCCTTCTTAGTGGCGCATCGGTTATTCCTTTCTATCCTTTGCTGATGACATTTTGATCTTTGTGAACGGTCACTTTAATTATGTTCGTAATTTATTAAAGTTTTTGTCTTGTTATGAAAAGGGCTCTGGTCAGCTTGTTAATTCCTCTGAAAGTTCAATCATTTGTTCCTCCTATGCTCTTAACCATATTAAAATGAGATTGCACAGGGAGTCTAACTTTATCGTCTGTTACCTCCCTATCACTTAACCTTAGCATTCAGTTTTATCGCAGTCGTAAAATAAACATCTACTTTAGAGACTCTATTGGCAAGGCCCGTAAGTTAATCAACAAATGGAGCAGTTCTCTGCTCTCTCAGACGGGTCGTCTTGTGCTTATCAATTATGTTCTAAGCACTTTGAGCTGTCGTATATTCACAGTTCTCGTGCCTACAGATTCGTTCTTCGTTGAATTTCATCGCATCTGCGCCAATTCCTTCTGGGGTTCTCAAGATAACCACGTGAAACATCATTGGGTATCGTGGGACCGCATTTGTCGTCTTAAAGCTGAGGGTGGCTTAGGCATCCGCAACTTGCTGGACGTTTGTAAGCCCTATCGCTTCAAGCTTTGGTACCAGTTTCTGCATTGTGACTTTCTATGGTCCAACTTTCTTCACCACAAATATCGACAGTTTGAGCCAATGGCCTTCATTGGCACTCCTTACTCGAGTGAATCCTGGAAGCGCATGCAAAAGAATAAAGATCACTATGATATTGTCACCTCTTCTAACCAACCTTTGTGGTCTAACAACTCGTTCTCTCTATTCAAAGCATCCGAAGCTATTCGTTCTCGATCCCCTAGCCGGCTCCCACTCGCTATGATACGGGACCGTCACATTCTTCCTAAAATATCCGTTCTAATGTGGAAAATTATTCATAATGCACTGCCACTTGACGTTAACATCACTAAACATGGCTTTTCTTCTACGTCTAATTGTTGCTGCTGTGATAGCGATCATTGTAAATCCATATCTCACTTATTCGATAGCAGCAAGGCTGCAATTTTCTTTTGGCACTATTTCGAAAACCTCGTAGGCAGGCTTCTCGTAGACATGTGTCTCCCTCAACGCTTGATGCACCTTCTGGTGGTCCAACTCTCGTGGCAAATCTATTAGGGCTATTCTATCTCGTTATATCTCAGCTTATATTTGTTGGCTTTAATGCTTATTATTATTTTCTTCTTTTCAGTTACTACCGTTTGCTCATTTACTTCCAGGTTGGTTTGCTTTAGCTTGGCTTTCCGGGTCTTTGGACTCTTTGCTAGTTCGCTGCTCCTTTTTGTTGGGTTGGTTGGCTTTGGCTTACGCTTTCCAGGCTTTTGGACTCTTTGATGGTTCACTGCTCCTATTTGCTGGGCCTGCTTGCTTATTCTTATTTTTTCATAGATGCTTCCTGGTGGTGGGGCCAGATCTGTTGGTATCTATCCTCTTCTGCATATGCTTATTGTATTTCTGATAGTTTCTTGTTGACCGTCCTGTTGTTGGCTACCTTTTCTTGTTATATTTTTGTGACCCACCAATGGAAGACGGTTTGCCGTTTTCTCTTTATTTATTCAGCGTCATCCTACTTCACTGTTTTCTCGATCGTTTTCGAGGGCTGGCTTTTGCATTTAAAAAAAAAAATTGATTCACAGTATTTGTCTAATCTTGTGTTCAAAATTGAACAAGCTACACAGACGACGTCTAGTTTTGCTCAAGTATATTTTATTGACAAGCCTAAATAAAAAAACTCGTCCTTCCAATTGTTTCTTTTAAGCTTGTGTCTTGATGATATTACGAACTTGCATGTGGCTAAATCTATAGACACCGCCTGAAGAATCTGTTGTACACGTCAACTTTGAAAAAACCTACTTAACATATTATATTGCAATAAAACGCTGCTAAAATCAAACATGTCCTGTGGTATACTATTATATTTATAATATAACAATTTGTTCCCTAAATGTCCGACTTCAACCATTGTTATGATTCACAAATCATACCATATTACTTGCAGACACCTTACCAATTTGCAATTCAGAAATATTTCGATGAACATTGGTCATCTACCCACTTCCATTGAGAAGGAAATGCTGTTTGTAGTAAATATATCATGGTTACTTGAAGAAGAATTAGGAGAAGGCAGATCTCTTCTTGCTGTAAACCCTGGCTCTTGTGGCTTACAAACCGATGCATCTTGATGATCACTCAACATGACCACCACAGACGACATTGTTGGTCTAGCTTCAGGTTTTTGTTGTACGCATAGCACGCCTACTTTTATACATCTTATAATTTCATCCAAAGAGAAGTTGTGATCCATGGATGGGTCAATTAATTCTTTTCCTCTATCTTCAGTCAATAAACGCCATGCCTGAAATTATTATTGAAAATCTTAAAATTTCAATCTTGTTTCACAATGCATCTCTCTCACCACAATTCAATCTGCATTTTAATCCCAACTCAATAAAAACCGTAGTTTAAAATAAATAAATAAATCAAATCATGCTCATATGATCAATACCACCGACTACTATGTTAAAGATCTTTAGCTCAAGCGTTTATGGTGTAACGATTTAGATAATGGTTCTGAATATTATGGTTTTAAGCCATCGAGGCATTAAAAGAAAGTGTTTTGTTTGAATAAAGCATCGCTCGTGTTTTAAAAAAAATGATCTAATTTGGATTCACAATTCCAATTTTAATATTTTCCTAATAAAATATAAATGAAAAAAAAAAAGGAAAATTGAGCTTGCTTAGATTTAGAAGTTCAAACATCATAATAATTATGAATTGGGTATAAACCTTGACGTATTAAGTTTTTAAATCTATGACTTAAGAATTAAATCTCATTTTGGTTAGAAGTTTGAGCCTCGGTGATTTACGATTATACTTTCATTTTGAAAGCCTTGATTTTTTAGGACTGTATTATCTGTGTGCAACATCATCTAACTGCAACATGTAAACAGACTACAATGAACAACCGTTTTGAGTCCATTTTGGGAACAACTTTATCTGCACCTACTTAAAAGTAATTATTAGATTTATCTTTTAAGAAGTTTCAACTTTTAAGAGACAATAAAAACTCCAAAATGTTTGGAACATTGGCTAAGATAGATTGAAATTTTGATAACACAAATTAATTGTAAAGATGAAATAAATAATAAGTGAATGACTGATCATTTGACCTATTAACCGTTCAAACATCTTATTTCTTCTCTTTTCAAGTTGTTATCATACGATAAGAACAAGTTATGAGTGGTTTACTACTTATAAACAGTTGCTAAATGTGCTTTGTGTGGATATTCTTAAACTTACTTTAATTAGGAGGTTAGACTGTGGCTCAGTGAGGAACACGCCTTTACTTCTCTGTCCGCTTACAATTTCAAGTAATATAACTCCAAAGCTGAACACATCGGATTTGATTGAGAAAACACCATCCATTGCATACTCAGGAGACATATAACCACTGGGTATTTTAAGATAAAATGAAAATGAATATTCAAGTGAAAATTTGCATGAAAAAATGCCATTAATAGGGATCTATTCTTACTATGTGCCAACCACCCGTTTTGTCCTTGTGGTCGCTTCATCCCCACCAAGAATTCTTGCTAGGCCAAAATCTGAAATTTTTGGATTCATATCTTTGTCAAGAAGAACGTTGCTGGTTTTTAAATCTCTATGGATTATTCTAAACCTAGAGTCTTGATGAAGGTACAGAAGCCCTCGTGCAATTCCTGTAATAATATGGTAGCGTGTTGGCCAATCCAAACGTTTACCCCCTGCTTTATCTGTCATTGGAATTATAAGATACACAACCATTAAAATAAGTACTCTGTTATGGTAAGTATTTTTCTCTAATTAATGGAATATAAGTAAACTACCAAATAGAAAAGCATCCAAGCTTTTGTTGTGCATATATTCATATACTAGCATTCTTTCCTCCCCTTGTGTGCAACAACCCAACAGTCGGACAAGATTTCTATGTTGAAGCTTTGCTATTAATGAAACCTCAGTTTTAAATTCATCAATTCCTTGGTTGGAATCTTTAGACAATCTCTTGATTGCAACGTCTTTGTCCCCTGGTAATATACCCTGACATGCATTAAATTGTACATGAGGATCTTCATATTAAGAGATTAGTTATTTCTCAGGCTATTCTAATGTGAAAAGCCAACATGAATTCTATGAAAGCAAAGTTTGTAAATTGAAGAGATGCAAAATTCAGAAGTTGTATAACAAAAATGGTCGTGCTCTTATAGTGATTGGATGATTGGTTTTTTATGAAGCAATTTGTTTCTGATATGGTGCATCCAATTTAGTTTGTTTAGGAAAGGAGACAAAAAGGTATGATTGAAACAATATATCAATCTTATTTCTAGAGACAGGAATGTAGCTACAACCAAATTATGTTTAACATGTGACTAGTACTGTTCTTCATTAAACATAAGTAATGCTAGTTCATAAATAACGCTAATTGGATGTGTAATCCTACCTTGTACACTGGACCATATCCACCTTCTCCAAGTTTATTAGCAACTGCAAAATTATCGGTTGCAACAACCATGGACTCTAGATCATATAATGGTAACTCTAGGTCTTCATCTTCCATTTTGCTTTCCTCATTCCAGTTCTCTGCATTATATAGATCTATATTATATGCTATTGTCCTCATCCACATTATAATGAATCCGGGTTATTATTTTCCCTCAAATGATGGTAAAAAGTTGCAGACATTCACATGTAGATACACATATCAAACGAGATATAAAAGTGATCACTATGCAAGTGTACCTTTTCTAATTCGTTTCCTCTTTCTACATATGCAGTGCATGATGCAGGCAAGCAATAAAGTCCCGATGACAAAGCTCACTGTGGCTGCAATGATTTTACTCTCTTTCTTGTTAGAATTGCTTTGTGATGGCGACATAGCTGTTAAGGCATCAATTTTTATTTTATTTTTTGAATTGAAAGGAATTTAATTTGTTGAATGATAAGAACTTATTTCTATGGTACCCTACAATGCTGAAAGCAAATGAAAACAAGGATAGTAGCTTAGGTGGAACATTTTTGCAATTGTAGGGATCTTTAATCATAACAAATTATGCATGCTACCGCATGAATATTTTGTCAAATTCTGCGGTAGGAAACGAAAAAGGCCGAAACCCCACCATTATTTTACTCGAAATACCCATTATACCCCTGAAGTATAAGACTACGTACTGTTTTGTCAGTTTACTCGGGTTTAAACCCGGGTAAAGTAGCAAAGACCTAATCTAAATATCTCATGTATATATGCACGTCTAGTTTCATAATATGAAAGGTATATGTTTCTGTGTTGACCTTTTATTATTATTCACAGATAATAAAAAATGTACAATGCTACAAGGACCGAAAGTTTTTTTGATAAAAAATGCATAGACAGAAAAAGATGGGTTTCACCTTCTAATTTTAAAGCGCAATTCATGGGAGTTATACTCATTTATCTCACTTTCACATAATATGACAAAATGACTTCCGGGCAAAGTAGCATTGTTGATAAAAAAATGTTGCTTGACTTGTGCAACCAGAAGATTTAAAAGTCAAAAGCAGCAGCAGCAAAAGCATACAAATTATGCATTTGTGATGGCAGCTGCTCCATCTAAAATATATTTTAAAAGGTACATTGCTAAGTCAATACTAAAGGTGGATACCCAGTGCCAAAGGCTCTCGTACTCGAGCGCGAGAGGACTTCTCACGGCTTTCCGGGTTCTGGGGGTGATCGATTAACGCGCATAGCCTTTCCTTCACATATGTGAAGAGGCCGGGACTAAAACTTGTGCGCTCCAGATTGTAACCTTAGCGCTGCGCCAGGCACCACCTTTTCAAATTCAACCAACATTAGGAAATACTATATAGTGCGACTCTCGAAACATCAAAAAATAGCAATTACCTCCAGAGAAGGAAGCTACTTAAAACGCTACTCAACTAATAATAAAACGAGTTATGCTAGAATGCCCGAAAAAGTTTTTGTCAAAAACTAAGAAATAGGGGTAAATCCGGAATTTAAGGGGGGTAAGCATTGAATTCAGGGGGGTATTTGTGTAATTCAAGGGATGAACCTCCTATTTTTTTGTCTCTGGTGTATTTTTTGATAAAAACCTTTTTTGTCTTAGTGGCATTTTTGTAATAAAATAGATAATACTATTCTAAAGTTGACCACAGAAAATTCAATATTATTTTCCTACATTTTACGACTGTGTCAAATTCCACATGTTATTTGCGGATTATAGTGATGATACATTAAATGTTCGAAAAATTGTTTGTTCATAGCATGGAGTAAATTTTAGATTACGTCCACTCAAAAGTCCCTTGTCTATCCAGGAGTCGACAAAGCAAAACAGTGGGTATATGGCTGTTGAAAGTTGAAATTCACTAGTCACTAATATTTTTGAAACACATGTAACTGTTTTAACTTTTAACACAAACAGTTGCATCTCTTCATCAATCACCAATTTCTATTTGAATGGATTAAAACTATTTTATTTTATCCATCTGGCATCAAGATAGTGGATACCCAATGCCAAAGGCTCCCGTACTCAAGCGTGAGAGGACTTCCCAGGCAGACTCCCATCCTAGTACTATTCTCACGACTTTCCGGGCTCTGTATAGAAAAAGAAAAAAACTTTGAACATATTTTAGGAAACAGATAGTATTCAAGCACTGAAGTATAGTAACGGGAATAAAACCACATTTTTTGACGCACCTACATCCGCTGCAGCCAACCTGAGATAGAAATCTTGACCATCATTCCCAAGATCAGCAACATCATTAAGATCAGAAACAAATATAACGCAACCACTTCCACCAGAACGCACATCAGAATTTGCAAACCCAGTACAGGAACAGTTCTTCAAGCAGTTCTCTCTACACTCATCAAGAGTCGCAATATTTGCATCAATAGTTGCACTTAAGCTATCAGGCAGCACTACATGCACCATCTTAAAAAACTGGTCGGTCCGATTCCTACAGTCCAGCCCAGTCTTACGTACACACCCTTCATCCGTATCCCTCAAAGCCCAGTCTGCCGGCCTTTTAGGCCCAAACCCATGAAAACACTCGCACACGGGCAACGTGCTCGGCTTGCACTTAGCATTTGGCCCACATACATTGTACTTATCACACCTACTATTAGGTCCAGACCATATTAAGTTCCATGCACCCGAACTTTCGACCCATATGTACCTATTCACTATTCCATTGTACATGATTACCGATCTAGCAAGCGTTGAAGGGTTGGTCATTTCATATACTAATGATATTTCTGAAGTGTTGTTTACAAATGTTAAATTGTAGTCTCCGTAGGAGTTGAAATCGGGTAACCGGCTAAACTCTAACCCGTTCCACATTCCTGATCTCCAGATTAGTTTGGTACCGTCAAACTCGCACAGTTCGTGAGCACCACGGATATCTATGGCAAGAGAGTAAGTGCTTGGAGATGGGTCAGATTCGGACTTCCAGGAAGTGAGGTTATGGGCCAATCCTCTAGTTAGGTCCCAACCTAGCTTCATGTGTGGCAGGTGGGTATCAGTTGGGTGGTCAAAACTTTGCCATGCGTACCTGCTTTCTTGATCGTTTTTTGAATCTCGGATGATGAAGTTTCCGGTGTCTAATAACTGTGCAATAGGATTGGGTACGGATGAAGAGGGCAGAAACAAGATAATGGAAGTGGTGCCATTAGCATTTATATAAAGAGTGCCATTAGGAGATATATTTAAGCTTACACTCACGCCGCGGTTCGTGACTGGAATATTGCGATTAGCCACCCATACTATAGTTTGTGGTTTGATGTTATGGTACCAGATACCGATATATCTGTTGCTTGTGTTAGTGGGGCTGAAAAATCCAAGCGCAAATTTTCTTCCTGATGAAACTAGTTGTTCTCCTTCAGATAAATTTTGATTTGGAGATATAAGGTCTGTGGCCAAAGAATGATAGGAAAGATGAGAGATGAGTAAGAAAAATGAAACCTTCATATTCATTACTGCGTACAGGTACGTGTAAGAAGGCATATAAGAACTCGATAGGATTTGGTCAATGATCTCCCACAAATGTGGAATAACGCGGGAGACTGAGATCAAATGAGACTTTGAAATGGTCTGTTGTAATATCTTTATGAGCTCATACTTTATGTAGGCATCGAATAATTTAATGTATCGCTGAATTAGCATAGTAAATTTAAAAGTATTATTTTCCTACAAAAGTTGCACTCATCAAGATTCAGAATATTACCACACAATAAGAATACTTGTTCTTCTTTTTGGAAGTTATGACTTTTGAACTCCTTCAAATAAATATTTCTTATGCTTATATATAACCACATAGTACAGAAACAATAGTATTTTCATGCTATGGAACCTTATAAATATTTCTTATGCTTATATATAACCACAAAGTAACGACTTTAAACATATACATATTAGGTCTAGGAATACAGAAATACTCTTTTCATGCTATTAAACTGTATAATTTTTATTTATTTATACATAAATACAAAACAATGACTTTAAACATATACAGGTTGAGTCTATAGAAATTGCTTCTTTCCCTATTAGTTAAGATCAATCAAGCAAGGTTGAAAAGTTATGTTCTAACTTCCTAAGACATTGAATTCAAAATAAAGCTAACAGTACAATACATGGCATGTAAATATTACAAAAAGTATAGATCCCAATAATTCAAAAATGTTTTATTGGAGTATGATGTGATTAATTTCTGTATTTCAGGTCAGAAGCTATTATTCTTTATTCCAGCTATTTGCTTTCATCATTGTACAAGTGTCTCTAGAAATAAGTTTTTATTATTCAATGTATGTTGTAAATCATCCTTGAAAACAGAATGTATCTAATTCAAACAAAAATGATACCTTAGCAGCACGTCGCCATTTGAATCATCACAGCCAGAGTCTATAGTGAGCTTACATCCTATACTGCATATGTATAAAGAAGAAAACTATTTAAAAAAAGTACATTCATACAGTGAGCAGTGCTAGTAGAAATGCATGTGTATATCTACAATTTCTCAATATCATATGAGGGAAATTAATCTGTGATTCATTAAAACGTGGACAAGAAGATTAACATATGAAATATATCTACATAATGCAGAGAACTAGAATGAGGTTAGCAGCATAGAAACTTTATCCTTTGAACTTATTCCGCTCACAGCCATGTTTTAAAACTAATTAAAACATGAATAACACATAATGCAGAGAACTAGAATGAGGTTAGTCACGTACTGATGACTTCCCAAAAGTTGCCCCGTTTTTCCCTTAAACTTGAATGACACATAACCATAGGATTTTTCAACAACAAAGTAGTCCACAAGACTTATTCTAAAATTAGGGTCAAATTGATTGAATACTTGTCAAGCTTACTATTCTAAAATTTGGGTCAAAATCTTGGAAATAAATCATTACTGGTCACAAATTGTCTAAATACACGTGTACACTCTACCATGGATCCATTGGACACAAACTTTTTTCTAGTGAAACTGGGAAGATGATGGAAAAATCCACACCAATCGCTGATTTGTTCCTAAATTCTTATTTAAACAATCGACAGCTAGAAACACATTCCTCGACTTCGCTTTTCTTTAATTTGGGATAAACACATCCCTCAAAATCCATTTTTACGTAGAAACTTCCCCATCATGCACTGATCTGTTTTCTTGATAACAATATCAAAGAAAATCGGTAACATTCGATATCTAAATGTGGATGTTGTTCCATAGGAAGGCTGGAAAATGGGAACCATTTGTTTGAACATTTGTACGATGACCCATTTTATTCATACATTAGATCTTTTAGTTCAGTTTTATTTATTTATTTATTCCATCAATGACTCAGAATTTTTATCTTCCATGTCATTTTGCAATGTTATATTGCATACTGATCATTTCTTTTGGTTTCTTTCAAAATGGTAGAATGCACACAGTCATTCTTCATTCTTGCTTACAATATTTGAAATTTGACCGCTTTCGAAAGATCCTGAGTTAGACTCTTCTAAATTTATCAACAGGATGCATTATTCGGTTTATTTCAGCGTTCACTTTCAGAGATTAAATTTAAGGACTTAAAACTACATTTTCCATGATGACTTTTTGTCTCTTTGAAATTTAGTTTGTAGTTTGATAGCTCTTCTAAATTTCAATGGTTTGCATCAATGAGTCCATACACCCTAAAACTCTCTAACTTGTGGGGTTAATAATATAATCTTGAATCAGTCTTTTGATTAATATTTAATCTAGACCATGGATTGGTGATAAATTTGAAATACTTTGAGACAAATGAAAGGATCTGCATCTTTTATATTAGTCTCAAATGTGCTTTGGAATGGAAAATTGAAGTAGTTAGTCTAGAAAAAAAATATAATATCAAACTATAAGCTCTAAATTGATTCGACAATTGAAACATTTCTCAAATCATAATTAGTTCTGAATATCTTGAGACCAAACCAGTCTGCTTACAAAAGTAGACATTCAAAAGAAAAAGATAGAACTTTATTCAATTTATTGTCACTTCTAGGGATTTAAATCCATCTCAAAACTTTATATTTGTAATCTTAAACTAAAATGTTCCTCCTAGCATTTTCACAATGCTTAAAAACGAAACTCTACTCTTCCACACTCTGTTACATGTGCGCAGGCCAGCACAAGAACTATGATTTGTTTAAGTAATTCAAACAATTAAAATAGTAATCTTTAACAAACAAAGCATATCGAAAGAAAGATAACAATTCATCATTATGATCTTAATCAACACCGAGGCAGCCACCTTCCATTTTATTGACAATGTGGAATAAGATATAGTTTAGTGGAATAGTTATTCCTATGATAAACATCTGTAGTCAGCTTAGGAATAGTATTATCTATTTTCATGTTAGTTGAGTCATACCTGTAAACATAGGCTTTCCCACTAGTGGATCTTTTTATTTGCTATTTTTTCACGTTTAGAACTTAAAAAAGCACGTTATAATTATTTATTTTTCTGAAGTTAGCATTGTTAAAAAATGAAGTATTTGTCCTGCCTGTTATGATATTTCATGTGTACCTAATACTTGATGCAAATAGTTCAAACAATTCTGACTATCATTGAACTAGCATGCCAAATTTAAAATTGTTATCTTTATAAAAAATTCCCTTCATCAAAATATCACCATGCCAACAAATGTCCCATTGGAGGATGATGTAATTGCTTTCTTTATTTTATGTTAGAAGCTACTATTCTTTACTCGGATTATTTTCCCTCACCATTGTAGAGGCGTCTCCAAAAATAAGCTTCTATTATCTAATGTGTTAAATTCTCTTCAATCACAAGATTTGTTTACTTCCAATAAAGTGATACCTTCACAGCTCTGTCGCAATCACAATCAATTCTAACAAGAAAGAGAGTGGAATCTTCGCAACAAAAAGTAAGCCGGTTTAAAACCGACACAACAATGGTAGAATGAAAATACGTGTGGGGTAGGAACCCTACCCCTCTTCCCACCTTCCAGCCACCCTTTCCACCTCCTTCGACGCCGTCTCCTGCCCGTCCTCCACCTCCGGACTCCTACTTGCAGCCTCCAGCGCCTGCTGCGACTTCTAACCAGCCTTCCACATCCACCTTCCAGTTTCAGACGACATGTCATCAGCCTCTTCCTCCACCTCCTTCCACTAAATACGGCAATTGTCCTTCTGCGAACGAATTGGGTGAGGTACAGCTCCTCAACCGCAAGTCAGCACGTTCAGCCCTGCATTCATCCATGAATAATGGAAGCGTTTCTTTCAACCTAGAGGAATTCCCTCCCGAGGAAGCATCGCAAAAGCTAGGCCAGACAAAGGCAGTGAAGATTTCATCCCAAACAGCTAGTTCCTCTCAGGGCCTCATATTCTTCTTCCTGGTCCTTCCGTCTCAGATTTTGGGGCTTCCGCTCCAAATGCAACAATGGTTCGGAAGCAACCAGAGCCTGGAAGGATGTCGTCTCAGTTAATAAAGCGCCGGTTATTTTCCACTTGAATTGTGCTAGTTTAATAATTCGAATTGTGCCGAAATGTCCGATGATGTGTTCCATAAGACTAGACACTAGACAATAGTAATAGTGTGAAAATACCATAGTTGTGAAGACCGAACCGAACCGTACGTCAAACCGTGGTAGTGAAAGGTCCAAGGTTTTCGTGGTTCAACCGGTCAGATCGTGAGAACCGTGCTGATAGTTTATTTTTATTTTTTGATTTAAATGTAAAATTAATTTAAATATAGATAAAATTTAAGCAATTATGACAAACATCCGTGTCTAAACTACCTAATTGAAATAATTATACTTGTAAATTTACTAATTTTCTATAGTAAAAGAGGATTGGTTCAATAATTGTTCATAAAATGTACATAATAATGAATTATATAATCCAAAATTTAATAACAAGTGCTATAAAATTATTTGTTAAATTTATTATAGTAAAAAATAAAGAGTGAAGTAATTATATTTTCGCAAATTTGAAGAACCGTGGGGTTCAAAGAGGTCGAACCAGAGGTTTTTATAGGGTTTTGATGTTAAACCGCGGGTCTGTGAACGTGCAAGGTTATTTCATTTTAAGAGTCGTGGCGCTCCAAGGTCGAAGGTTAACCGCGGTCGAACCGAGGTTGGGTTGGGTCTTTAAAACACTGGAAAATACAATTGTAAATTATGTTGTTGGTTGTAACCGCATCCGCATTACCCGTTTTTTAATACATGTATTCATAGGGTACTATTACCCGGTAGAATGTTAATATTTATTGTTGGGAAATAATGGCTCAGTCATGTACTTCGTCGCTTTCTTGAAGACGATTCGGCGATTTGCTCGGTAGTACAAACCAGTTCGTACTTATTGCCGCCGCCTCTAAGATAAAATAGCCTCGAAGAATAATTGATTTGCTTGCACAACAAATCAATTCAGATTTGCACTTTCGAACAAAAGCTAACTGCTCATATTTTTCTGTGAAGAATAATAATAGCGGAGGTAAGAAGAGAAAATGTTGCTCGGTATTTTTTCTTGTCTATAAACTAAAGATAATATAGACGAAAATACGTGTGCTGAACGGTTTACCGGGTAGTGTGAGAGAGTCGGCAGAAAAAGTTCAAAGTTTACCATGTCAAATAAAAAACGGTTCGGAAATTTTATCATTCAAAAAAAACGGTTTGGAAAATGTAATGTTTTTCGGTCCAAAAATATAAGTGTCTACACCACAAAGTCCAAGCCCAAGCCGAGTCGAATCGGTCAGTCGGTCGCGCGTGTGGTGGTCACGCATGGTCCCCCTCCTCACAACAAAGCATGTATTGGAAGCCCAAGGCCCCAACATAGCTTCTAAGAAACAAATATAAATACTTTGCTTATTACATATAGTCTCAAGATGTAGGACTATTCACATATCGGGGTCATTTCACACTTAATCAATTTTTTTAATTATTCACGTTTTATTTTCAAAGTAATTTTCAACAATCCCCCACTTGAATTTTTAAAAATATTTTTTGAGCAGTTTCTAAAAAATATAAGATTGTGCATAAACAAAGGTGTCATCTGACTTGAACCTTTGCATAATGGATAAAATTTAGTTTTTACTAGAGTGACACGTGGTTTTGAATTCTATTCCTGACATCAGACCACACACAATCTTTTCTATAGTGCAATCAAATAAAGCCGTGCATTTATGGACATGCACGTCTATCCTAATTTAGTGAACGCTCTATAAGTTTTGCCCAAAAACTCCATAGGAAACGACCACATTTCCACATTCTCATAGGTGAGTTTATCAAGAGTACTCCTGAAGGTAGGTACTCCACTCTAAATAGAGTATAGATCTCATTAAGAGTTTCTATCAACTCATCATCTAATCACTTCAGGAATATATGTTTCATGATATATTAAATAGCATGTTCAACTACTGTCATTACACAACTTGTTTTTTACCCATTAAACCTAGTTCTTGGGATCTCTAGTGTAACACCCCACCTCCGTCAGGGTGTCTCTTGCAAGCACTCTGACTTTGGAGGGGCGTTTGAATCAGGTAAACATGCATAATGATATATCAAGGCAGAACAAGAACATATGTATATATGTAAACAGAGTAAATAAGATAAGTAAAACAGCGGAAGATTTCAAACTATTTCAAAACAAGTCTGATACAACATAATGTCAACTTTCCAAATACACAAGTCTAGATAAAAACAACATCACTGAAAAACTGAAATACATAAGTACTATCCCCAAAATAAGTGATAACCATAGCTAGCTTCATGTCAAGACCGTACATGAGTTAAAATCCCACAAGCAAGCGATCAGAAATCCAAGCTAAGCTCCAATATTCCCACCCTGAGAACCTGGGGGGGAAACAGAAGAAAAGAGGCGAAAGAAAAACAGGTCAGTCAAAAAGACTGAGTAAGCCCTACTACAATCAATGTAAACTGGTAAAGTTAACTGTCATGATGAAAGCTGAGATGAACATAAGGATACAACATACTAGCATGATGATTAACTAACAAGGTAGATAAAGGTGTCATCGCATAATCAGGTTTAAGGTTTTTGCACCACGGGTGTACTAGCAAACTAACATGACTTGAATAAACAAGTATTGATCCCTTGGCCCAAGCTTTGGCCCAATATCATGAAGTGACCCTAATACGCGGTCCAACCAAACGGTCTAGTCGATCGGCTCCCTATAAGCCTAACTCGTCACGTGTTGGTGTCAATACGGCCCAAACATAATTGTAGTCAGACTGTGCAGGATCTCCCGTCGGGTGTATCAAGCCCTAGGGTCTCAACCCCTGGACACCATAAACATAAGTGCACAGTCTCGATCTACTGGTACCCGTGCATGTTTTCCCCGGCTTCGGACTATGTGCACGACCATAGTCCGCCCGGAACTACACCGGCGTACCCTTCTGCCGTCGTTTTTGGTCTCTTACCTCAAGTCCAGTAATTGTGCCCCCACCCTAGCCTAGTCCCTAGGGTCTTAATGATACCGACTTGGGATTACTGCTGGAGTGGACCCCCATTGCTAGGATTTTCTAGTGGGTTAAGTACGGTTTAACCCTTTTACTAATCATGGATTAACTTGGTTAAGTGTAACGATGAGTTCACGACTTAACCCTGATTAATCTACCAAGCCCAAATTGGTTAAGTATTAAGTGGACCATGACTTAACCCTAATCACGAGGCATTAATTAACGTGCCTTAACCTCTCACATTAGACTTCGTTGCGATTACTAGTTAAGCCGGTCGGTTCCGGGTAGCTTTACACCCCAACTTGGTCTAACCTCGGGTTCAAGGTACAACATGACCAACTTCTCACATTGGGTCCTATTGTTTGTAGCAACTAGTTAAGCCGGTCGGTTCCGGGTAGTTTTACGCTACAAACTCAACCCAACCTCGAGTTGGTCACACTTATATTTTCTAAGTGTCATGTCCATCATGTTTCCAAAACATGTTACAGGTTTTTCAAGAATTTGGGTAGACCTAACTTAATAGGTAAATTCCCAATGGGTAGACCTAACTTAATAGGTAAATTCCCAATCTTATGTTTTTATGTCTTTTAAGTTTACCCAACCCCAAACGCAATCCCATCGCTTACATATCGCAATAGCGCATAAAGGATAGAAAGAGGGAACTTGGCATAATCATGACATAAAGGTGTTGAAGCCACAAGTTTAACATGGTGGCATATGAAATGTACATATGTTCATATACTTGCATATTACATTTTTAGGCCTCAAAAGCATGCATAAAACCAAACTTAGCATATTGGTGATACATGGTGATAAATGACATGTAGAAATGGCCATAAGTTCGCATTTAGCCTCACATGCAAGTTATCATAAGGGATATGATAACTTACATGTTGCCAAAATGCAACCTTTAGCATAAAGCTTTAGGCTCATAAACCCAAGATAAGCTTGCATAACATGATAACATGAACAAAATGATCATCCCAAACTTGCATAACATAACTTGCATATCATATGGCAAACTTGCATAACATAACATGATAAACTTGCATATCATAACATGGCAAACTTGCATAACATGACATGGTAAACTTGCATATCATAACATGGCAAACTTGCATAGCATAACATGATAAACTTGCATATCATAACATGGCAAACTTGCATAACATAGCATGGCAAACTTGCATATCATAACATATCAAACTTGCTTAACATAGCATGGCAAACTTGCATATCATAACATATCAAACTTGCATAACATGACATGGTAAACTTGCATATCATGGCAAACTTGCATATCATAATGATCAACCAAACTTACATCATTCATTTAACTTTAGAGTTTAAATATGAAAGTAGAAAAGGGCTTACAATGCTTATGAAGACACAAAAATATGACAAAGCCCTTATGCAATCAATTAGACCCAAAATGCAAGCTCTAATAGAAAATCCCTTGAGCCAAAATGATCAAAACTCTTGCTTTATGATGTAAATATGGAAACTTGACTTGAATGCAAGCTAATGACACTCATACAAGCTTGAAAACACTTGTATGCATGGAAAATCTTTCATAGAAATAACTTAGGAATTTTATGAAGAGGGTGGAGGCCATGAGAGGTAAAATTTTGCCATAGTTTAGTTGTAGGGTTGAATAATGATGATTTAGGGTTAGGTTAGGGTCTTATTTATAGAGATTAGGATTAGTTCTAGCCTTAGGATTAAACCCTAATTCCAATCTCAGCCCTTAAAACCGAATCTGGCCCAAAACCTAACCAAAACCCCAAAATGGTGCACCAGGCAAAACTGCCCGGCTGAACCAAGTCGACAGCCAAGTCGACAGGGCTGTCGACTTGGGTCCAACCAAGTCGACTCCCAAGTCGACAGGGCTGTCGACTTGGGTGCTCTGGCGGGAACTTTCCCGCCTGGCCCAATCTGACCTAATTTTCTAAATTCAAACTTGAATTTAAAATCTGTTTTTACTTTGAATTTTTCTGAAAACTTCGTTGGGCCTTAATCGGGTCATACGGACTCCGATTTTCGAAAACTAGGACTCTATTTCGCGTATTTTTCCGAGACGAACGCAATGGCATAGCCCGTTTCCCTTGATTCAGATTTATAAATTGAATTCTGCCTCGATTTATGTTATAACAGGTTATTGAAAATACGGGTTGTTACATTCTCCCCTCCTTAAAGGATTTCGTCCCCGAAATCTTCAAGTTAGGAAGAACGTATCCTACCATCCAACATCCATCTACTCAAAACATCATCCACGAGCAATCATTGTCCTTACAAGATTCTAAATGTTGTATGAACATATGCAAAGGTGTGTGTATATGTACTTATCTAATGCAAATATCATCAATGCAAATTATGTTAGTGAAATGAATCCATATGTATGCAATTCCTAACATAATGTATAACATCTATATGTGTGCACATAACATACATCCATATGCAACATCCATGTGATAACACAAAAATTTTCATCCATGGATAAGCGTAAACACTCATGCATATGCAATATGAGGAGTGTGTGAGCCGATCTAGTGCCTAATGTGTATAATGCATCCACGAGTAACCACTTGCAAACACTTGCAACCACTTGCAACCACCAAGCATAACATGTTTCAAACACATGTTTCATCCAAAGGGTTTCTACCTAAGGTTCTCATGACAAGATTAACATGATAAACTAGATGATCAAGACAAACATGGATAGCAAAAGATATGCTACAAAGAGATCGGGAAGATAAGCAGGATATACTCTTTTCGGATTACAAGAAATCCCTTCCTAACCCAACCCATATTATATAAAAGCCCAAAAGGTTTAGTCAACCTAACGGACTCCTTCAAACCCTGACATGTATTACTAGCCAATAAGTCATACCTCCCGACAGAAATAGGACCGAGAATGGGACCGAGAGGATATACGTAAAAAGATAACATGCGAGTAAGCTCTATGGAACAATAGGGATCAAGGATATACTCTTAGAAAGAGATATGATGCGTGTATCTAGCCTTCAGTCTTCTAAGTCACGTTTCCTTGAGCTTAACTCCATTGTGCTTTGACCGTCTTTTACTTCATGATTTCTTAGCTTCTTAACTCTTATTTCCAAATATGAGTTGGAACCCATTTCATTGTCGCATCTCATCTTCCTTTTTCACTTACTCTTCTATCGTTCTTGGCTTAAACATAACTATGACCTCATGGTTTCATGCAAGCTCTCCAAAATTCACTAGTGAATCCTAGATCTCGTTTACTTACTACAAAGTATTCCACGCAGCAGAACTTTTCTTGGAAATACCTATCCACGTTGCCAATTGCTCTTACCAACGTGATTTTCTATAACTCATGCTTGAACGAAATGAACCATTCGCCTGTGAATGATAGGCCGTACTTAGATTCAGTTGCTTGCCCATGACTTCCCGTAGACTATCCCAAAACTGGCTAGTGAAGATTGAGTCATGGTTACCAACTATACTTTAGGGAACCTCGTGCAACCGCTTTATTTCTTGAAAGTAAACTGTCGCTAGCTATGATGCAGTCCTTTTGCTCTTTACTGGAGTGAAATGAGCACTCTTCGTGGGTCTACCTACTACGGCCCACATGCTCTTATTCCCTTTCTTGATCTAGGCAGTCCATCCACGAAATCCTTCGTGACGCTTTTCCCACCGGGCTTCTATGACTCGGCCTTTTACCTGTTGGCACAACATGCACCTTGGGACAAACTCGGCCACCTCCTCGAGTGAGGCGCATCTTTAAGAACCTTCTTTCTCTCATCGCGTCTTAGCCATCCCTTGTCATCTATAGCGAGGTGACTTACCATCTCGCCTCGAATCAACTTGTCCATGATCTCGTCTAACTGCGGGTCTTCTTTCTGTGAAGTCCCTACTTGATCCAGAAGGGTAGGTCTAAGCTCAAGGGACGCTAACTAACTAATTAAACTGAGAGAACTTCTTACTTCAATTGTCCTCGTCGGAGCTTTCTGGTCTTGAACCGCGACCACTTTAGCAGGATCCACCACTAAGCCTTGCTTAGAAACTATGTGCCCAAGAAATCTAACTCCCCTTCTCCAAAAGTGACACTTGGAGAACTTGGCTTTCAACTGATGCGCTCTAAGCGTATCCATCGCCTCCACGAGATGTCTAGCATGTTCTTCCTCGTCCTTAGAGAAGATCAGAATATCATCTACAAAGACCACGACAAACTTGTTCAAGAACTCCCTGAACACCCTACTCATCAAGTCCACGAAATATGCGGGTGCATTAGTCAAGCCGAACGGCATGACAAGCCATTCGAAGAATCCATCTGGAGTTCTGAACGCAGTCTTGTCTATACTATCTTCAGCTATTCTGAGCTGATGGAATCCAGTAGCAAGATCAAGAGAAACAGATGTTCCTACAAGCTGAACAAATCATCGTTCCTTGGTAATGGTTGTCTATTCTTCTTGTTCAACTCACGATAATCAACACACGGGCGAAGCGAACTGTCCACATTAGTAGCGCATACTACTAGAGCACCCTCCTCGGAAATGCTTCATCGTATGAAGTTCTTCTCAAGCAACTCCTTGACTTGCTTTCTTAACTCTCATCTCGCGGGACCATGTGCCTAACCGGCCACGTAACTATCTTGGCATTATCAACCAGATAAATGCGGAAATCTATCTCTCGTTTAGGGGTAACCCCCTTCACTTCACCCAAGATATCAGGATATTCTCGGACCACCCTCACCGATTACAAACTATCGATAGACGAGTTGAGGGATTCAAGATAACACAACATGA
Organism: Allium sativum; assembly: GCA_030737875.1. Taxonomy (NCBI): domain Eukaryota; kingdom Viridiplantae; phylum Streptophyta; class Magnoliopsida; order Asparagales; family Amaryllidaceae; genus Allium; species Allium sativum. The sequence continues at coordinate 76,149,496 of CM060913.1, forward strand.
CGGGACTCGTAGGGTTACTAGAAATTTTTAGGGTATTACCGAGGCGAGTCATGAGCCTCACAACCCTATGCTCAAAAATCAAGGATGGCTCCAAAACTGGACAACCCATCCATGCCCAAAATCAACCCATACCCCATGAAACCGAGAATATAAGCGTCACACGAGAACTCTATACTAAAGATAGAGATTTTCAAATCCACGTAGATAATAGACAAATGGGCGGAAACCCCAATTGGATTTGAAACACACACGGGATCATTAACTAGACTAGTACTTAGGTGCAAACTTTCAACTAGATCAGATGGAATAAACTATGCGATGCACCAAAATCAAACAAAGTACAAACAGGAAAATCAGAAATGTAAACAAGACTTTTTAACAGAAACACTACCTCGATCAAGAGCTGGAAGAACGATGTTGAGGGGATGAACTCGCCCTCCAGATGGTCTTGCACACTGAGTCTGACCTTGCCCTTGCTTCTTCGGGCAATCTTTGCTGAAATGTCCAGTCTCACCACAATGAAAGCATTCACCACTCTTCCTTTTTCTCTTCTTACAATCCTTAATAAGATGCCCAACTGAACCGCAATAATGGCACTTCCTCTTGTCGTTATTGCCCTTGCTATTGTTCCCCTTGTTGCCTTGACTCTTGTTCTTGTTCTGATTGCCTTGACTGCTCTGACCACTTGGATTACCCTGATTTCCTTTCCACTGGGAATCAGTCTTCTTGGCTTGAGTATCATTCATCTTGATCTCTTTCTTGTCACTCCTATTCTCTTCATTGAGTAGGGCCATATTCACCAAACTCTCGAAAGTTGCCCCCAAGGGTATATGAGTCATGGCTAAACCATGTAATGGCTCGTTTAATCCTAGAGCAAAGTATAGGGCCTTCTTCTGAGCTGTGTTAACCAAGTCTAAACCGACCCGAGCCAGTTGATTAAACTTATCTATGTATTCCCTAATAGTCATGTCCCCTTGCTTCAGTGATAGGAACCTTAGTCCAAACTTTCCCCGAAAGTCATCCGAAGTCTCAATTGGCCTAGTAGCGGTGGTGACCACCCACCAACGTGCAGCTTCTTCCTTTAGCAACCACACTGCTAATAAAACCTTCCTACGGTCATCTATATCAAAGAAGGCAAAAAGATCTTCGGTTTCTTTCAACCAATTCCTGGCCTCTACAAAAGTCTCGGTTCCAATGAAATTCTTGCAACCCATCGCCTTAAAGTCTTTGCAAATCTTCGCGAAATCCTCTTGTGGATGCTGAGGGGGAGGGGGAAGAGGAACCTCAGCGACAGGAGGAGGAGGAACATTAACTACCGGAGGAGGAGGAGGAGGAACATCTGCGGGGTCGGCTTCGGTCGCCCTAGCCTCCAAAAGTCTCCTATACCAAATAGGTACGTGTACTCCCTCCGGAATAGCAAAGTTATTGGCCATACTGAAACGAAGAAAAAGATAGATTCAGAATGGAGAAAAACAAAGGAATTTTTGCTAATGGCTTTTTGGGGAATAGCCTTTAAAATAAACTAGACTTTTCTTTGGAAAATACTTTATACTTGGTTTTGAAAATAGTTTTCCAAAAGTTTTAAAAACCTTTTTGTTCCCTTCTCGTAAACCATATGCTCTGATACCAAATGTAACACCCCACCTCCGCCAGGGTGTCTCTTGCAAGCACTCTGACTTTGGAGGGGCGTTTGAATCAGGTAAACATGCATAATGATATATCAAGGCAGAACAAGAACATATGTATATATGTAAACAGAGTAAATAAGATAAGTAAAACATCGGAAGATTTCAAACTATTTCAAAACAAGTCTGATACAACATAATGTCAACTTTCCAAATACACAAGTCTAGATAAAAACAACATCACTGAAAAACTGAAATACATAAGTACTATCCCCAAAATAAGTGATAACCATAGCTAGCTTCATGTCAAGACCGTACATGAGCTAAAATCCCACAAGCAAGCGATCAGAAATCCAAGCTAAGCTCCAATATTCCCACCCTGAGAACCTGGGGGGGGGGGGGGGAACGGAAGAAAAGAGGCGAAAGAAAAACAGGTCAGTCAAAAAGACTGAGTAAGCCCTACTACAATTGTAACGTCTCGCATTTTTGTCGGTTGGTATTTGAATATTTAAATCAGTTTAAATATTGAATTTGTAATATAAGTGGATTTATATATTAATTAAAAAGAAGTTGAACGTATATAAACATATATTAATCATAATCGAGCTCAGAACAACCCTGCAGTTCGTAATTTAACGTTCTAAACTTCAACTGAGTGTTCCGGACTTGTTTTGAATCAGATTTCTGCGAAACAAGAAACGTTGGAATATGTTGAACTGTATCTTTCTAACAGAAGTGAAAAACCAAGATTTCGTTATATAGATTGCAAGATATGTCCAAATCAAATGTTCAAAAAGTCGCTGTGAAATCGTATATCGACCGAAACAGTTATTTGAATATAACTTGATATCGGGTGCAAACCGGGACAAGGTTCTTTTGAGGCGCAGCGATAATTTAATTTTTAAAATTTTACTGTAATTTTTAATTAATTAAATATGCAACTTTTTATTTGGAGTATTGTGCACCCTGTATCGGTATTTCGGGGTTTCAAAATATAAGTCAAACGACCGGTATTATTATATTTTTGGGATCGCGACACCTCGTTGAGCACGAATGTACTCTCACTTCTGTCCGTGCATGAACAGAATTTATAACTATAACAAAACAAGTAATCGAACCATGCTCCTATAACCTATTGCTTAATACTAAAGCAAAGAGACCACCACCTATTTCTTTCTTTTAAAGCAACAAGCCATACTCTACACTATACTCTATGAATTATTACTGTGTACTCGTTGAAAGGGACATTGGCTATTATCTTTTCTTCTTGGTTTATTTATATATCAGCATGGTCTCCACGTTTTTCAACATCGTGTGTACCAAGCCTATGACAAACGCTATTACCACAGTAGTATCTTGGAAATTGAACCTACCCTACTCACGGTGTAGACTTACTCTTCGTGCTTCACGCCATCACTCAGACCATAACCCTAGCCTAATCTAGCACCCTAATGCTTAGCGACTAAGTCTCCCTCTTCTTTAAATACCAGCCCTTCTTCTCGCATTCTCAGATCCAAAACAAGAAAAAACCATTCGCTCCAGAAACAAATCAGAAGAAGAAAATAAAAACGAATATATATATATATATATATGCGCGAGCTCCAAGGTGAAAACGTTAGTGGCAAAGTCTGGGTTTACTGTGTGTGAGGAGGAGATAAATGGTGAAATCCGTGCATGTATGGGATTTTATATACTTGACGTTGAACTTGAATGAGAGGAAGGCATCCATGGTTCAAACTTCAAACGTGCATGGCATGCAGGTGGAGTGGCACGTGGGATGTTCTGAGGAGATGCGAGAGGATAGAAGAAGTATAAGAAGGGATGGTGCGAGCGATTGGTCAGTAGGAAGGAGGTAAGTGGGATTGCATGTGCAGTGAGATGCAAAACGTAAGGGGAGGATTAAATGCACAGTTGAAGAGAAGTCACGAGTTTTGTTTTACTGAAGTGTGCAAATTGTTTAAAGAAGAAGGGTACCATCAGTTTGGTTTTCAGGGAGATAAAGGGTGCGGTTTTGTTTTGATAAATGATGGAAGATGAAGCTGCGTTGGGTTCTATGCATGAAGTGGATCGGTGTAAAGGGAGGGTTGGTGTGTTATGTAAAGACTTGAGCGCTGCGTTTAAATTCAGAAAGATGAAGCACTGTAGAAATAATGTATCCTAACATATTAAGGTGGGCCGCATTTCTAGTAGGGTAAGGCTAACTAAAAAGAAAAGAAAAAGAAAAAAAAGAGGGATATCCGAAGAACATGGATGGGAAATGGGACGGAGACGCTAGCAAACTGGCAGAGCAGAAGGGCGTTCGAAATATGATTGAACAACAAATGTATATAAGGGTAGAAGTAATACTACATAACAACGGATGGGTTACAGTTGTGTTTGGGCCAAATTTTATGTGAGGCTCATATATATACAAATAACAGTCAAGAAGGACCAGTAGTCGACTACTAGAAAGCGTCACTGGAGCTTGCTATTGAGTTTTCAAGGGGAAGGAGAATTGTTTGAGACAAGCGAAATCGTATATGGTGATGAGCCATTTAAAATGGAATTTCGGAAAAACCTAGTACGGTTGGAGTCGTAGAATCACGGGATATACACACTGAAAACGGTCTGGAATGATGGAAGCACGTTACAAATTTTAGGCGAAAACATCCGATATAATCAACTGACGCAAATCGTTATTTAACGGTTAACGCGCCAAGGTGAGTAAAATCACTAACTCTGATCTATTTTAAAATATTGCAATTATATTTTAATGTTGTTTGAATGTTGTGTGATGGTTGATTAAGTAGATTAAAATTAATTTGGTTGAATATTATATCGTCATATATATGTACACATCATCAGTTGGACACTGATTCCATCAATTAGAATAACCCCTAGTATAGAGTTAGTGAAAATTGTGTTGACTGACATCTGTGGATGCGGGAAACCGGTTGGAGGAATCCGACCGGATTCCTCGATATTTATATGTATTGTTTGTTGTGTATGCACTGTTTGAACCCGAATTACATTTAAAACCCGTGTGAATAACCGATGTTGAATGAAAATTCAGCACTTGCTTTAATGAATACATAAACAATACCGATTAGGGAAATGGTAACAGTCGACTATAAACCCGTCGTTTTGAAGTTGATTTGCCGTCAGGCAAATCAACGAAGATAATTATAAAAGTTATATTTTTATAATTAAAGCGAAGTTTAAATCTATAATAGAAGTTCTATTATAAACCAGTATTTTAGAGTTCGTTTTTATAAAATAAAATAAAAACGATTTGTTGACATTTAAATCAGTCTATTAAGCAGAAATTATCCTATGATTAATATTTGGATAATTATATTTAAGATAAGTATATTTAGAAATATTATTAGATTTATTATATTAATCTAATGTTGAGAAGTAAATAAAATCAGTTAACGAATTTACTGATGGAATGGAGTTGATCAAATCAACTGTTATTTGGGAACATGATTATTAGATTTATTGGTCTTTAATTAATCTAATGAAAACAGGTTAGAAATAAGTTTATCGAAATTAATAAGAGTTAATTACCATTTAAGAAGTTATAGATAAGAACTGGGGAATTGAGAAAGCAAAGAGTTAATGTTTAAATTAAATATGCATAAACCACAGAGATTCCAAAGTAAGGATATGGTGTTGTAAAACCATATTCCAAAATACAACAAGGAAATACGATTTAATAAATATATTAAGTAATAAGGAATTTGAATACAGACTTGTATCGGTTCTAAGGTAAGAACGTTGTCGATCAAGGTCTGAGAGGTAAATAAAATACCCCAACTTGAACGGCTTCGCTATTACCGAGGAACGATATCAGTTTGTAACGGAAAGAGATGTCAAGATTTTTGTAACGGAAAGAGATGTCAAGATTTTTGTAACAGAAAGAGATGTCAAGATTTTTGTGACGGAAATAGATGTCAAGATTTGTATAAAAGGAATATGGCAGCGTATGCAAGTCTTAGAATTATAGCGATAAAATAACGCTGTTGATAAGATAAGTGTGACTGTTATGTCAAGATTAGTTATAACAAAGAATATTACAGCGTATGACAAGTTGAACTATAGCAATAAAATAACGCTGTTGATAAGGTAAGTGTGACTGTAATTAGTTATAAGGAGAATATTACAGCGTATGACAAGTTTAGAACTATAGCGACAAATTAACTGCTGTTGATTTGACTTAAGCATGACTTTTATATATAGCAGCACTTCCTAGGAAATGTAATAGTTTGGTTTGAAATCCAATTATTCTAGAGTAATAAGTAACGACGTTTGTTCAAAGAAATATAAGAAAGAGTTTAGAAAAAGAATTGGGGAATCGTATTAGAAACTGAGGACAACATTTCGATGTTCGAAATGTGATTAGAATTAAACTGTTAGGATTTGTAACTAGAATTCAGCGGTGTCGAATGTATTAAAAGTAAACTATTTTTAGGGATTATAATCTGATAGAATAATTAACATTTAGTTTAAACAAATAAATGTTAAGAGGATAGGAGTCAGTACTTAGTTTAAACTTGATATCGATTTGATAAGAAGTTGACTTAGAAACAGAGTTTACAAAGTGGAATAGGAATATATAAAGTATGAAAGAGATTTCGATAAACGGGATCATGGTATTGATTTATTTGATAAAGATGTTCAGATTTCTATAATAGAAATGATATTCACATTTCAAAGTGAATAATGTTTTAAAAGCGAACGTTGGGCCGATTAAAAGGTTAAAATGAAATTGGAAGTATTTTCCAATGCAAATAGGGTAGATTGTCCAAGGGAAGGAAAATAAAGAATGTGAAATTAATGAAAATAGTTCGAACGTTAATAACGTATGTTTTCTGGAACATGAAAGAATAAGAGTTTATAATAACTGGAAATGTTTTCCAAGAAGTATGGAAAGGCTAAAACGGGATTTGAGAAATATCTGGTAAGATATGAGAATTCGAATAATAAAGTCGAATGTTAAAATTAAAAATACCCGTGGTTGTGTGATGTTAATTATACATTAGAATGAATGTTGTTTTTACTTCGATAGTTAAATAACCGACTATCGAAGTGTTTGACCATCGTTGTCGATATGGAGAGACCGGTTGGATACGTTATCCGAAACCACTCCGTATAGGCATAACCGCTGCGAATTAGATATGCTGAAGATGATTGAAGACGAAGTTAAATGCAAGGGTCGTCCAGTTCTAGAATGGTGCTTTTTGTTTGTCCAGTCCCAGGACAACTTGTATGGATGAGTGTCTGACAGAGTATTTCCAACGGCCATGCCGTTGATTTTACGAATATACCAAGTTGGTGGGGAGAAGATAACTTCTCTTTATTCTACACCCAGTGTGCATTTGTGTAATCAATATGTGATTACGGATTTGACGATGTGACATTCAAAGTGAATGGTGATCAGATGTTCTGAAGATAGACGTAGCCTCTAGCCTCACAACCAGGAAGTAACAAAAGTTGGGCTAGGCAGCATGGCTAGTTGGGTCATCCCCAAGCAGGGTGTATTGTCACCGATCTAGAGAAAATTCATATTTATACTTCTTTTCGATTCTGTATCTTCGGATGACGGTTGGATGGCCTACAACCGTGGTGGCAATATATTCGCGACACTCAAGCTAAATGAGTGAGCGGTCATGTGTGGCCGGATTGCAAGACGTTCTTGTTGAACCCTGAGTGTATCCCCTCTAGAGTACACTATTCAGAAGGTGCTCCCATACCTTGTTTGTTGAAATTAAATCTCCAATAAGTGCCCTGCGGTTTATGATTTTATACTATATATATGTGGAGCGTGAGATGCAAGCGTTCTGCTACTTGATGATTTAATTGAGTAGACATTATTATAATATCACTGAAGTTTGATATAAAAATATGTTGGGTTATAGTAAGGTAAAAACCGTCCATGTTTATGTGTGGGTTGGTCTTACTATTACCTTCTTGTTTGGAAAAGGATTTTCAAAGTTAAACAGTATGGTTGGAATTTACTCACACCAGTCCCATGACTGACCTAGAGTTTATTTTGTTTGTTTTCCCTAAACTCTTGGGTGCCCAAATTTGTACGGGCAGTCAAGTGTTTCAGGCTTTGCAGATTCACTTGGAGGAGCTCAAAAGCAGGAAGCTTCACCATTAGTTATGTAGAGTTATTTCCGCTGTGATATGATGTATTGTACTCTGATAATGGTAGGTATATACAATACAGTTTTGTATTCAAAGTTATGTTATATAATACATCTTATTTTGTTCCGCTGCGAGTTTCGTGTTACGCTGATTCTGTTCAGTTGTGATCTTCTTCTTCTTCTATTCTATTAGTTCTATCTTTTCTTTCTCACCCTCTAAATTCTTCTATTAATGTCCCGGTATTTTCGATGCTTGAATAGTCAACAGTGTGTTTTTATGTTGATTTTCTGGGTCGAAAATCCCCGCCATTACAGATGGTATCAGAGCTGAAGGTTAAGTGATTACCTTGGCTCTGTTGCGTGACTCAATAGAGATGAGGTCAGTAGTACCTTTGATTGAGTATGAGTGTATATATACGAGAGCGTATTTGAAAATTTATATAAAAACCGTTTTATATTGTGTTGACTAGTCAGTCGAGTGGTTTATGAATTCTGGTCGAAACAGTAATGCAAACTGGGTCGATAGGTGTTTCTAAACTCTTGAACAGAGTAATTCGACACAGTATGTTTTGAAAAGAGAGTAAATGATTATAATTGAGTTGTTTATATAAATAACCAATCGAAATATTATATAAATATGATATGCAAAATCAGATGAACTGAATCGGAATTTAAACAAGAACTGAGTTAAAACTCTGGAAACTTGGAAAAGAATTGAATTTGAATTAAATATATGGAATTTTAAGATCCTTGGTGAATTCAAAGATGTTTTTCCAAGCATTTTGAAAAGAATATTTTGATGAAATTTCAAAATAAAGTGTTTAAAAATGAGTTTTGAAAGTAATACAGTATTGAACTCACTTCGATGGTTGGAAAAAAAATTCCGATGATGATCGCGACATTATCGGTGTTCATTTTCAAGTCTGTAAGTGACGGATTACTACCAAGGATTTTGTTTGTGTTGTTTTGAGAAACAAGATGTTAGAAATTCAAATGTTTTGAATTGTATATGATTTCAAACAGATTTGAAATAAATCCCAGGAATTTGAATTCTGAAATAAAATTTAACTCATGGAGTTAAAATGGTAAAAGTGGAATTTAAACAAAGATAACAAAACTGGACTGAATTTGGAAAGATCCAGAATGAAAATTATAAAAGAAAAATATTGGAGATTCGAGTTATTAAAAATGAATTGATTCTTGGAGAATAAGAATCGAATTTTGAATTAGAGATGGAGATAACTGATTTGAGAAATAAATCAGTAAATAGAATGTCATAATAAAACTTAACAAGGTTAAGAACTGAGAGTGGAATCGGAGTTGAAATAGAAATTTGGCTTAGTAAAAGCGAAAGATTGTTTTGAGAACAGATTGATGGGAGATCAACCAAGGATGCTTGGATATGCTGGTTTGATAGCAGATGGCAGAGATAGAGTTGAATGCCCAACAGAGAAGGTACACGTTTATATACGAGTATGAGATTTTTTATGAGTCAGTTTGGGCAAGACGTTTGGCTGTTTGATTTTCTTTTGGATTGGAGAAGGCCCGGAGTGGCAAGTTGTTGTAGTACCGAGTGATCCGTGCAGAGGAGATGCTGGCGAGATTCTCTGAAAATTTAAGCTGTTAAGAAATTTTCAGAAATTTTGAAAATATTCGAAATAATAAGGAATTAATATTTTAATTGGAAATAATCAGTTCAGTGGAAACTGGAATTATGAAGTAAACCAAAAAGATTTTTAACCATGTTATAACAGAGATTGTAGCATTTTCCCTATCTTAACAATTTCGAGGACGAAATTATTTTAAGGGGGAAGGTCTGTAACGTCTCGCATTTTTGTCGGTTGGTATTTGAATATTTAAATCAGTTTAAATATTGAATTTGTAATATAAGTGGATTTATATATTAATTAAAAAGAAGTTGAACGTATATAAACATATATTAATCGTAATCGAGCTCAGAACAACCCTGCAGTTCGTAATTTAACGTTCTAAACTTCAACTGAGTGTTCCGGACTTGTTTTGAATCAGATTTCTGCGAAACAAGAAACGTTGGAATCTGTTGAACTGTATCTTTCTAACAGAAGTGAAAAACCAAGATTTCGTCATATAGATTGCAAGATATGTCCAAATCAAATGTTCAAAAAGTCGCTGTGAAATCGTATATCGACCGAAACAGTTATTTGAATATAACTTGATATCGGGTGCAAACCGGGACAAGGTTCTTTTGAGGCGCAGCGATAATTTAATTTTTAAAATTTTACTGTAATTTTTAATTAATTAAATATGCAACTTTTTATTTGGAGTATTGTGCACCATGTATCGGTATTTCGAGGTTTCAAAATATAAGTCAAACGACCGGTATTATTATATTTTTGGGATCGCGACACCTCGTTGAGCACGAATGTACTCTCACTTCTGTCCGTGCATGAACAGAATATATAACTATAACAAAACAAGTAATCGAACCATGCTCCTATAACCTATTGCTTAATACTAAAGCAAAGAGACCACCACCTATTTCTTTCTTTTAAAGCAACAAGCCATACTCTACACTATACTCTATGAATTATTACTATGTACTCGTTGAAAGGGACATTGGCTATTATCTTTTCTTCTTGGTTTATTTATATATCAGCATGGTCTCCACGTTTTTCAACATCGTGTGTACCAAGCCTATGACAAACGCTATTACCACAGTAGTATTTTGGAAATTGAACCTACCCTACTCACGGTGTAGACTTACTCTTCGTGCTTCACGCCATCACTCAGACCATAACCCTAGCCTAATCTAGCACCCTAATGCTTAGCGACTAAGTCTCCCTCTTCTTTAAATACCAGCCCTTCTTCTCGCATTCTCAGATCCAAAACGAAAAAAACCATTCGCTCCAGAAACAAATCAGAAGAAGAAAATAAAAACGAATATATATATATATATATATATATATATATATATATATATATGCGCGAGCTCCAAGGTGAAAACGTTAGTGGCAAAGTCTGGGTTTACTGTGTGTGAGGAGGAGATAAATGGTGAAATCCGTGCATGTATGGGATTTTATACACTTGACGTTGAACTTGAATGAGAGGAAGGCATCCATGGTTCAAACTTCAAACGTGCATGGCATGCAGGTGGAGTGGCACGTGGGATGTTCTGAGGAGATGCGAGAGGATAGAAGAAGTATAAGAAGGGATGGTGCGAGCGATTGGTCAGTAGGAAGGAGGTAAGTGGGATTGCATGTGCAGTGAGATGCAAAACGTAAGGGGAGGATTAAATGCACAGTTGAAGAGAAGTCACGAGTTTTGTTTTACTGAAGTGTGCAAATTGTTTAAAGAAGAAGGGTACCATCAGTTTGGTTTTCAGGGAGATAAAGGGTGCGGTTTTGTTTTGATAAATGATGGAAGATGAAGCTGCGTTGGGTTCTATGCATGAAGTGGATCGGTGTAAAGGGAGGGTTGGCGTGTTATGTAAAGACTTGAGCGCTGCGTTTAAATTCAGAAAGATGAAGCACTGTAGAAATAATGTATCCTAACATATTAAGGTGGGCCGCATTTCTAGTAGGGTAAGGCTAACTAAAAAGAAAAGAAAAAGAAAAAAAAGAGGGATATCCGAAGAACATGGATGGGAAATGGGACGGAGACGCTAGCAAACTGGCAGAGCAGAAGGGCGTTCGAAATATGATTGAACAACAAATGTATATAAGGGTAGAAGTAATACTACATAACAACGGATGGGTTACAGTTGTGTTTGGGCCAAATTTTATGTGAGGCTCATATATATACAAATAACAGTCAAGAAGGACCAGTAGTCGACTACTAGAAAGCGTCACTGGAGCTTGCTATTGAGTTTTCAAGGGGAAGGAGAATTGTTTGAGACAAGCGAAATCGTATATGGTGATGAGCCATTTAAAATGGAATTTCGGAAAAACCTAGTACGGTTGGAGTCGTAGAATCACGGGATATACACACTGAAAACGGTCTGGAATGATGGAAGCACGTTACAAATTTTAGGCGAAAACATCCGGACGCAAATCGTTATTTAACGGTTAACGCGCCAAGGTGAGTAAAATCACTAACTCTGATCTATTTTAAAATATTGCAATTATTTTTTAATGTTGTTTGAATGTTGTGTGATGGTTGATTAGGTAGATTAAAATTAATTTGGTTGAATATTATACCGTCATATATATGTACACATCATCAGTTGGACACTGATTCCATCAATTAGAATAACCCCTAGTATAGAGTTAGTGAAAATTGTGTTGACTGACATCTGTGGATGCGGGAAACCGGTTGGAGGAATCCGACCGGATTCCTCGATATTTATATGTATTGTTTGTTGTGTATGCACTGTTTGAACCCGAATTACATTTAAAACCCGTGTGAATAACCGATGTTGAATGAAAATTCAGCACTTGCTTTAATGAATACATAAACAATACCGATTAGGGAAATGGTAACAGTCGACTATAAACCCGTCGTTTTGAAGTTGATTTGCCGTCAGGCAAATCAACGAAGATAATTATAAAAGTTATATTTTTATAATTAAAGCGAAGTTTAAATCTATAATAGAAGTTCTATTATAAACCAGTATTTTAGAGTTCGTTTTTATAAAATAAAATAAAAACGATTTGTTGACATTTAAATCAGTCTATTAAGCAGAAATTATCCTATGATTAATATTTGGATAATTATATTTAAGATAAGTATATTTAGAAATATTATTAGATTTATTATATTAATCTAATGTTGAGAAGTAAATAAAATCAGTTAACGAATTTACTGATGGAATGGAGTTGATCAAATCAACTGTTATTTGGGAACATGATTATTAGATTTATTGGTCTTTAATTAATCTAATGAAAACAGGTTAGAAATAAGTTTATCGAAATTAATAAGAGTTAATTACCATTTAAGAAGTTATAGATAAGAACTGGGGAATTGAGAAAGCAAAGAGTTAATGTTTAAATTAAATATGCATAAACCACAGAGATTCCAAAGTAAGGATATGGTGTTGTAAAACCATATTCCAAAATACAACAAGGAAATACGATTTAATAAATATATTAAGTAATAAGGAATTTGAATACAGACTTGTATCGGTTCTAAGGTAAGAACGTTGTCGATCAAGGTCTGAGAGGTAAATAAAATACCCCAACTTGAACGGCTTCGCTATTACCGAGGAACGATATCAGTTTGTAACGGAAAGAGATGTCAAGATTTTTGTAACGGAAAGAGATGTCAAGATTTTTGTAACAGAAAGAGATGTCAAGATTTTTGTGACGGAAATAGATGTCAAGATTTGTATAAAAGGAATATGGCAGCGTATGCAAGTCTTAGAATTATAGCGATAAAATAACGCTGTTGATAAGATAAGTGTGACTGTTATGTCAAGATTAGTTATAACAAAGAATATTACAGCGTATGACAAGTTGAACTATAGCAATAAAATAACGCTGTTGATAAGGTAAGTGTGACTGTAATTAGTTATAAGGAGAATATTACAGCGTATGACAAGTTTAGAACTATAGCGACAAATTAACTGCTGTTGATTTGACTTAAGCATGACTTTTATATATAGCAGCACTTCCTAGGAAATGTAATAGTTTGGTTTGAAATCCAATTATTCTAGAGTAATAAGTAACGACGTTTGTTCAAAGAAATATAAGAAAGAGTTTAGAAAAAGAATTGGGGAATCGTATTAGAAACTGAGGACAACATTTCGATGTTCGAAATGTGATTAGAATTAAACTGTTAGGATTTGTAACTAGAATTCAGCGGTGTCGAATGTATTAAAAGTAAACTATTTTTAGGGATTATAATCTGATAGAATAATTAACATTTAGTTTAAACAAATAAATGTTAAGAGGATAGGAGTCAGTACTTAGTTTAAACTTGATATCGATTTGATAAGAAGTTGACTTAGAAACAGAGTTTACAAAGTGGAATAGGAATATATAAAGTATGAAAGAGATTTCGATAAACGGGATCATGGTATTGATTTATTTGATAAAGATGTTCAGATTTCTATAATAGAAATGATATTCACATTTCAAAGTGAATAATGTTTTAAAAGCGAACGTTGGGCCGATTAAAAGGTTAAAATGAAATTGGAAGTATTTTCCAATGCAAATAGGGTAGATTGTCCAAGGGAAGGAAAATAAAGAATGTGAAATTAATGAAAATAGTTCGAACGTTAATAACGTATGTTTTCTGGAACATGAAAGAATAAGAGTTTATAATAACTGGAAATGTTTTCCAAGAAGTATGGAAAGGCTAAAACGGGATTTGAGAAATATCTGGTAAGATATGAGAATTCGAATAATAAAGTCGAATGTTAAAATTAAAAATACCCGTGGTTGTGTGATGTTAATTATACATTAGAATGAATGTTGTTTTTACTTCGATAGTTAAATAACCGACTATCGAAGTGTTTGACCATCGTTGTCGATATGGAGAGACCGGTTGGATACGTTATCCGAAACCACTCCGTATAGGCATAACCGCTGCGAATTAGATATGCTGAAGATGATTGAAGACGAAGTTAAATGCAAGGGTCGTCCAGTTCTAGAATGGTGCTTTTTGTTTGTCCAGTCCCAGGACAACTTGTATGGATGAGTGTCTGACAGAGTATTTCCAACGGCCATGCCGTTGATTTTACGAATATACCAAGTTGGTGGGGAGAAGATAACTTCTCTTTATTCTACACCCAGTGTGCATTTGTGTAATCAATATGTGATTACGGATTTGACGATGTGACATTCAAAGTGAATGGTGATCAGATGTTCTGAAGATAGACGTAGCCTCTAGCCTCACAACCAGGAAGTAACAAAAGTTGGGCTAGGCAGCATGGCTAGTTGGGTCATCCCCAAGCAGGGTGTATTGTCACCGATCTAGAGAAAATTCATATTTATACTTCTTTTCGATTCTGTATCTTCGGATGACGGTTGGATGGCCTACAACCGTGGTGGCAATATGTTCGCGACACTCAAGCTAAATGAGTGAGCGGTCATGTGTGGCCGGATTGCAAGACGTTCTTGTTGAACCCTGAGCGTATCCCCTCTAGAGTACACTATTCAGAAGGTGCTCCCATACCTTGTTTGTTGAAATTAAATCTCCAATAAGTGCCCTGCGGTTTATGATTTTATACTATATATATGTGGAGCGTGAGATGCAAGCGTTCTGCTACTTGATGATTTAATTGAGTAGACATTATTATAATATCACTGAAGTTTGATATAAAAATATGTTGGGTTATAGTAAGGTAAAAACCGTCCATGTTTATGTGTGGGTTGGTCTTACTATTACCTTCTTGTTTGGAAAAGGATTTTCAAAGTTAAACAGTATGGTTGGAATTTACTCACACCAGTCCCATGACTGACCCAGAGTTTATTTTGTTTGTTTTCCCTAAACTCTTGGGTGCCCAAATTTGTACGGGCAGTCAAGTGTTTCAGGCTTTGCAGATTCACTTGGAGGAGCTCAAAAGCAGGAAGCTTCACCATTAGTTATGTAGAGTTATTTCCGCTGTGATATGATGTATTGTACTCTGATAATGGTATGTATATACAATACAGTTTTGTATTCAAAGTTATGTTATATAATACATCTTATTTTGTTCCGCTGCGAGTTTCGTGTTACGCTGATTCTGTTCAGTTGTGATCTTCTTCTTCTTCTATTCTATTAGTTCTATCTTTTCTTTCTCACCCTCTAAATTCTTCTATTAATGTCCCGGTATTTTCGATGCTTGAATAGTCAACAGTGTGTTTTTATGTTGATTTTCTGGGTCGAAAATCCCCGCCATTACAACAATCAATGTAAACTGGTAAAGTTAATTATCATGATGAAAGCTGAGATGAACATAAGGATACAACATACTAGCATGATGATTAACTAACAAGGTAGATAAAGGTGTCATCGCATAATCAGGTTTAAGGTTTTTGCACCACGGGTGTACTAGCAAACTAACATGACTTGAATAAACAAGTATTGATCCCTTGGCCCAAGCTTTGGCCCAATATCATGAAGTGACCCTAATACGCGGTCCAACCAAACGGTCTAGTCGATCGGCTCCCTATAAGCCTAACTCGTCACGTGTTGTGTCAATACGGCCCAAACATAATTGTAGTCAGACTGTGCAGGGTCTCCCGTCGGGTGTATCAAGCCCTAGGGTGTCAACCCCTGGACACCATAAACATAAGTGCATAATCTCGATCTACTGGTACCCGTGCATGTTTTCCCTGGCTTCGGACTATGTGCACGACCATAGTCCGCCCGGAACTACACCGGCGTACCCTTCTGCCGTCGTTTTTGGTCTCTTACCTCAAGTCCAGTAATTGTGCCCCCACCCTAGCCTAGTCCCTAGGGTCTTAATGATACGGACTTGGGATTACTGCTGGAGTGGACCCCCATTGCTAGGATTTTCTAGTGGGTTAAGTACGGTTTAACCCTTTTACTAATCATGGATTAACTTGGTTAAGTGTAACGATGAGTTCACGACTTAACCCTGATTAATCTACCAAGCCCAAATTGGTTAAGTATTAAGTGGACCATGACTTAACCCTAATCACGAGGCATTAATTAACGTGCCTTAACCTCTCACATTAGACTTCGTTGCGATTACTAGTTAAGCCGGTCGGTTCCGGGTAGCTTTACACCCCAACTTGGTCTAACCTCGGGTTCAAGGTACAACATGACCAACTTCTCACATTGGGTCCTATTGTTTGTAGCAACTAGTTAAGCCGGTCGGTTCCGGGTAGTTTTACGCTACAAACTCAACCCAACCTCGAGTTGGTCACACTTATATTTTCTAAGTGTCATGTCCATCATGTTTCCAAAACATGTTACAAGTTTTTCAAGAATTTGGGTAGACCTAACTTAATAGGTAAATTCCCAATGGGTAGACCTAACTTAATAGGTAAATTCCCAATCTTATGTTTTTATGTCTTTTAAGTTTACCCAACCCCAAACGCAATCCCATCGCTTACATATCGCAATAGCGCATAAAGGATAGAAAGAGGGAACCTGGCATAATCATGACATAAAGGTGTTGAAGCCACAAGTTTAACATGGTGGCATATGAAATGTACATATGTTCATATACTTGCATATTACATTTTTAGGCCTCAAAAGCATGCATAAAACCAAACTTAGCATATTGGTGATACATGGTGATAAATGACATGTAGAAATGGCCATAAGTTCGCATTTAGCCTCACATGCAAGTTATCATAAGGGATATGATAACTTACATGTTGCCAAAATGCAACCTTTAGCATAAAGCTTGAAGCTTTAGGCTCATAAACCCAAGATAAGCTTGCATAACATGATAACATGAACAAAATGATCATCCCAAACTTGCATAACATAACTTGCATATCATATGGCAAACTTGCATATCAAACTTGCATAACATAACATGATAAACTTGCATATCATAACATGGCAAACTTGCATAACATGACATGGTAAACTTGCATATCATAACATGGCAAACTTGCATAGCATAACATGATAAACTTGCATATCATAACATGGCAAACTTGCATAACATAGCATGGCAAACTTGCATATCATAACATATCAAACTTGCATAACATAGCATGGCAAACTTGCATATCATAACATATCAAACTTGCATAACATGACATGGTAAACTTGCATATCATGGCAAACTTGCATATCATAATGATCAACCAAACTTACATCATTCATTTAACTTTAAAGTTTAAATATGAAAGTAGAAAAGGGCTTACAATGCTTATGAAGACACAAAAATATGATAAAGCCCTTATGCAATCAATTAGACCCAAAATGCAAGCTCTAATAGAAAATCCCTTGAGCCAAAATGATCAAAACTCTTGCTTTATGATGTAAATATGGAAACTTGACTTGAATGCAAGCTAATGACACTCATACAAGCTTGAAAACACTTGTATGCATGGAAAATCTTTCATAGAAATAACTTAGGAATTTTATGAAGAGAGTGGAGGCCATGAGAGGTAAAATTTTGCCATAGTTTAGTTGTAGGGTTGAATAATGATGATTTAGGGTTAGGTTAGGGTCTTATTTATAGAGATTAGGATTAGTTCTAGCCTTAGGATTAAACCCTAATTCCAATCTCAGCCCTTAAAACCGAATCTGGCCCAAAACCTAACCAAAACCCCAAAATGGTGCACCAGGCAAAACTGCCCGGCTGAACCAAGTCGACAGCCAAGTCGACAGGGCTGTTGACTTGGGTCCAACCAAGTCGACTCCCAAGTCGACAGGGCTGTCGACTTGGGTGCTCTGGCGGGAACTTTCCCGCCTGGCCCAATCTGACCTAATTTTCCAAATTCAAACTTGAATTTAAAATCTGTTTTTACTTTGAATTTTTCTGAAAACTTCGTTGGGCCTTAATCGGGTCATACGGACTCCGATTTTCGAAAACTAGGACTCTATTTCGCGTATTTTTCCGAGACGAACGCAATGGCATAGCCCGTTTCCCTTGATTCAGATTTATAAATTGAATTCTGCCTCGATTTATGTTATAACAGGTTATTGAAAATACGGGTTGTTACATCTAGTCATTAGGTCGGGTTACCATTGTGCGTGACTCAAGAATATAACGACAATAGTCCCATTTTTTTAGCAGTATTATGGAATTTCTCTCTGGACAGTCCTTTTATTAATGGATCTGCGAAATTTTCATCACTGCATATGTGATTCACTCTAACAGTAGCTGAAGAGAGTAGCTGTCAACAGTACTGTGCTTACGACGTATTTGTTGTCTCTTATCGTTATAATAACGGTTCTGAACTTTTGCAATAGCTGCGGTACTATCGCAATAGATCAACACCGCTGCAATCGATTTTTCCCATAAAGGAATCTCAGCTAGCAGGTTTCTCAAATACCTTGCTTCTTCACTAGTCGTGGCTAGTGCAGTCATCTCAAACTCCATAGTAGACTGAGCTAAAATAGTCTGTTTCTTGGATTTCCAAGAGACAACTCCTCCAGCGATGCTAAATATATAGCCACTGGTCACTTTAGAATCATCAGATAAATTATTATGATCTACATCGGAATATCCTTTAAGTACAACTGGAAACTTTTCATAATGTAATCTAAGGTTCATAGTTCGTTTAAGGTATCTCATGACCCTTTGAATAGCATGACAGTGCTCTATACTAGGTCTACTGGTAAAATTGCACAATAATCCCATGGCATAGGCAATGTCGGGACTAGTGCAATCAGTGTCATATCGAAGACTATCAGTGATGCTCGCATAATCAGACTGTCTTACACCTTCACCAATGTTCTTAAATAACTTTACACTGGGATCATATGATGTACATGCGGGTTTACAGTCAAAGTAACTGTATTTCTTTAGAATCTTCTCAATATAATGAGTTTGATCCAAAGAAAGTCCATTTTTGGAACTAGTAATTTTAATACCAAGGATTACACTTGATTTACCTAGATCTTTCATATCAAAGTTGACACTTAGCAAAGATTTAACATTGTTTATGTCATGAATATTTGACCCAAAAATGAGTAGGCCATCTACATACAGACATATAATAGTACAAATGTGATTCTCAACTTTGTAATAAATGCATTTGCCACTTTCATTAACTTTAAAGCCATGTGAAATGATTAAGTTATCAAAATTTTCATACAATTGTTTAGGTGCTTTTTTTAAATCATATAATGATTTATCTAATTTGCATACTTTATGTTCTTGATCATGTACTACAAATCCTTCAGGCTGGTCCATATAAATTTCTTCGTCTGATTCACCGTTTAAAAATGCGGTTTTAACATCCAGTTTGGTGTATTATTAAATTATGAATTGAAGCAAGTGAGATTAATATCCGAATAGATGTAATTCTAGTAACAGGTGAAAAAGTGTCGAAGAAATCTACATTTTCTCTTTGTTTAAAACCTTTAGCTACTAGACGGGCTTTATATTTATCAACAGTGCCATAAGGTTTTAATTTCCTTTTAAGTACTCATTTACAGCATATATATTTACAACCAGATGGTAAATCAACTAAGTGCCAAGTCTTATTAGATTCCAAATAATTCATCTCATCATTTATAGCCTTTTACCAAAAGTCGGCATCTAATGAAGATAAGGCCTCTTGGAGGTTTGAGGGATACTCCTCTATAGTAAAAGCACAAAAATCGGAACCAAAATCTTTTACGGTTCTTTCTCTTTTACTTTTTCTGGGTTCAATTTCAGAATTTTCATTAAGTTCTGTTCTAATATGCATACTTGAAGTTCCCCGACTATTCCTTAATTTAAAAGGAAATTTTGTTTCATGGAAATCAACATCATTTGATTCAATAATACTATGTCTATCTAGGTCATAAAATCTGTATGCTTTGCTATTAATAGCATAGCCTATAAATACACATTCATATGCTCTACTTTCCAATTTTTTTTCTCTTAGGGTCAGGAATGCGAACATATGCTAAACACCCCCAAGTTCTAAAGTAGAACACATTGGGTTTATAATTCTTTAAAATTTCATAAGGTGAAATTTTATTCTTAGATTTAGGGATTTTATTCAAAACATAGCATACGGTTAATAATATATCCCTCCACCAATGTTTTGTTGTATCAAATTTAATAAAACGACAACTAATAATTCGGTAAAGGTCATATTTTTTCTTTTAGCTTTACCGTTAATTTCAGGTGAATAGGGTGCAGTTCTCTCATGTGCTATACCATGTAAATTATAAAAATCCACAATTGAAGTAGATTCATATTTTGTTCCTCTATCACTATGAAGTCTCTTAATTTTCTTACTTGTTTGATTCTCAATTTCAGTTTTGAATGTTTTAAACATGTCGAATGCATCATTTTTATTTTTCATAAGGTATACATAGGTGAAATCAGAACATTCATCAATAAAAGTAATAAAATAATGATGTCTGTTCAAACCAAATTTGGTTTACAACACCAATGGTGCACTTAATGCACTTCACCAAATGGTTAGAATTAGAAAATGGAGCCACGAAAAATAAAAGCAAATAAAAAACACAAGACTTTTATAGTGGTTCGATCTAGAATAAATCTACATCCACTTTATAAGCGATTCCATTATCATACGTGATATTACAAGATAAATTTCCCTTCCATCTTTGCCCATTCTCTCTTTTTACAATGATTTATCTCACTTTACTCTCTTTAATGACTTGATTCTCTCTAATCCACTATGGAAATGGTTGGATCCTTATGAATGTGATGAGAGTGGGAGTATATGTTCCACGGTTTGAGCACATAGAGTGTGATGACCCGCAACCTCCCCGTAAGGGAAAGCGTCGGATAGTTCGAGAACAAGCCACAGCAGAACGCATACAGAAGAACATTTCACTATATATAACAACAGTGCATCAGATTACAAGAATATACAGAGTATAAATGAATATTACACAGAAATATCAGAGATTTAAATTACATTTAAATACATAGCAGCGGAAAATAATACAATACACAACTAGAAGGAGATATACGGATACAAAGCTTTCCGGATATCATTCCAGCTGTAAACCAAGATCCTGTGAATATAAATCTGCAAAACCAAAACTACTAGCTGCCCGTGTCAAAAATAGGGGCACCCAGAGTTTAGGTTAAAACAATAAACTCCAGGTCAGTCATGGGACTGGTGTGAGAACTAAAGCAGTTATTAATCTTTATTTTAAATCATTAGGTAAATCAAGGGACCACGCCGTATAACACGGAACGGGTTTCCTCCCAAGAATACCAGTGCATAAAACAAACAGCGCAATGCTAAATAAAGAAAAATGAAGCTGTTATAAGACCCAGGTCCCATCACACAATGCAACGCAGTCGAGGATAGGGTTTTCCCTTATAACAGCCAAAGAATGCTTGATACGTTTTAAAACAAATCATTTGATACTATTATAAGTGTATAAAACAACTTCAAATCATAAGTATCAATCATAGGCGGCATAAGCGCCCCATCCCACTATGTCGCCATATATAGGATTACAATTAAAACCGCAAATGTCACGTATTTGGAAATTGGATTTCCGTCTATGAACCGAGGCAAAAGATAGTCCTCACCGACTTCGTGACTGCCTAGCCCGAGCCACAGGGTCAGAGCGCATCGACCCTTGGATCGTCAGGGCCGGTCCACCGATGTGGATTAAAATGCCTGAACACTACGTTTCCCCGCCCTTTGGGGCGTAAACGAGCCAACTAAATGACTCCATCGGTTCGAGAACGACCGATCAATCCGAGGCGCCTCGCAACAGCAACAACCACATAAGTCAAACTCGTCAGGGCGTGTAAAACCACTGACGCCACTTCTAGCTAGGAAGAAACGCAGGCCCTCCCTGAGGTCCGTCTCCCGTTTTTGGTTCATACCGGGTGTGAAACACGCGAGGTAAATGTTACACAAAGCTACGCCACAAAGGTCGTGCTTTGATCATCAACCACAAGACTTTGCTTTTCAACAGAAGCCTTGATCATTTGCATCTTAGCATGCCACACAGGCAAACCATCCTATGCAACCGATATCAGTCACACAGAATGAAATCCGATGTCAGACACACAGTCCATTTACAAGTCCGTCCTGGGTCTGAACGAAACCGGAGGCACCTAGTACCCCGCATACCCATCGATCTCCAAGTACGTCTGGACGATCACTAACTGTTTCCATCTTCTTGGGTGTACAGCCCAATCAAGATCATCAGTAATTACCCAAACGACGTGAAGACCTCCGGTCTTCGACCATCGTCTTCATCTTCGACTTATCGTCGTATCAGTTATTCAGAATGGGATGAACCCGGTCTTTCCGAATAACTCGCGTATATTTTAAATAAGTGTTACACAAACACAACATACGCCTCATTCCAATTCATTAGTCACTAACCGTAAATTAATCAAGAGAATAATTCCCCAAATATTAACCCCGAAGGCCGAAACCAACATCAGATCAATATCCAGAAAACCATTCTACTTAGCTAACCGACAGTTAGTTTCTAAATTTCACGTTCAAATCTAATTAAAGATTTAACTATCGCCTGGAGCAAAACTGGTGATACTCCATTCTCGATCTTTTCAATCTAATTAAAGATTCATTAAAACTCCACTTAGTTTTAATCTGTGACTGGGTTAAAGAATCAGTGTCATTTAAAACACGGTTCACGATAAACCCAAAGTCACATCCCATTAATTATCGGGTTAAAGAACAAGTGTTATTTAAAACACTGTTCACGATAAACCCAAAAATCAATATCCATTCAATTCCAATTAAATATTATTTAATTGGTACACTTCATTAAATCTAAATAAAAAGATTTAATCTTTTCTCAGCTGGGTTCAAGAACAGTGTTAGTGAAGACACCATTCACGACAAACCCAAATCACATTCATTAATTATCGGGTTAAAGAACAAGTGTTATTTAAAACACTGTTCACGATAAACCCAAAAATCAATATCAATTCAATTCCAATTAAATATTATTTAATTGGTACACTTCATTAAATCTAAATAAAAAGATTTAATCTTTTCTCAACTGGGTTCAAGAACAGTGTTAGTGAAGACACCATTCACGACAAACCCAAATCACATTCATTAATTATCGGGTTAAAGAACAAGTGTTATTTAAAACACTGTTCACGATAAACCCAAAAATCAATATCAATTCAATTCCAATTAAATATTATTTAATTGGTACACTTCATTAAATCTAAATAAAAAGATTTAATCTTTTCTCAACTGGGTTCAAGAACAGTGTTAGTGAAGACACCATTCACGACAAACCCAAATCACATTCATTAATTATCGGGTTAAAGAACAAGTGTTATTTAAAACACTGTTCACGATAAACCCAAAAATCAATATCAATTCAATTCCAATTAAATATTATTTAATTGGTACACTTCATTAAATCTAAATAAAAAGATTTAATCTTTTCTCAACTGGGTTCAAGAACAGTGTTAGTGAAGACACCATTCACGACAAACCCAAATCACATTCGATATTCAATACAAGGCTCTGAATAGAAAATATATCGGCTTATATTCAATATCGAATTCTACGACTAACAAATGTCGTATTGGAAATAACGATATACATATATATCTTTCAAATTTCCATAACAACACCTGTATAATCACGAATTCCAACATCGAAATATTCCGAAGACAATTTCGATTCAAATCCACTCCAATGCAATCATTGGAATTTTGGTTACTTTTAAAACCCTTTTCGAATTCAATTTATTTATTTAAAAATAAATAGAATTATATTTCTAGTTCAAAACTAGTTCATTTCGATAAAAATCCATTTTTATCTTTTCAAATATGGAGTTTTTCATCCCAATTCTTTCTAAATCATTTCTTATGATTTTACACAAATTATTGCTATTTTTAATAATTTTATCAAGGCCCGTACAGTCGATTTCCATCAATGGCCATCGAACTGCACTTACAGCGACCTTTTTCGAATTTGATTTGGACATAATTCCAAATCCAACCGTTAGATTTCAAATTTCTAACATTCATTAGAAGGCTCTTTTCGATACGAACCCAACGGTTCCGGTTTTAGGAGAATCCGACGGTCGGATCTCCCGTAATGTCCGTTTGAAATAAATGGTCGAAATTCGCAAACTGCCGCAGCGCGGCGCGTTCTATTCAGGCCATTATATTATATATATTATATATATAATATATATTTCGTCGATTCCTATTTAAAACGAATTTTATAAATAGTTTTAAATTCGTTTCAAAAGCAATTTCAACTTCCTTTTCAATTCAAATCAAAATTGAATTCTTCTTTATAAATTCGTTTTAAAATTCATTTCGATTCAATTCAAATTTCAATTCAATTTGAATTCATTTCAATTCGCTTTCAATTCCATTTGAATTCGTTTTCAATTCAATTCATTTCGAAATCGTTTTCAATTCAATTCATTTCGAAATCGTTTTCGACTCAATTCATTTCGAAATCGTTTTCAATTCAATTCATTTCGAAATCGTTTTCAATTCAATTCATTTCGAAATCGTTTTCAATTCAATTCATTTCGAAATCGTTTTAAATATCGTTCACGTCAAAATGGCGTCAATCTAATCAACACGGCTTCATAAATTTCTATTTTCAAATATTCTATTTCAAATATTTCTTTATTCAAAATAGTTGTTATTATCAAAATATTTCGTTCAACACATGACCAATCTCAATGAATGAGTACTGTCAACACATGAACTTTTATTTTATATCGATAAAGATGTAAATTTTAATATTTAAAATATTTCGTTCAACACATGACCAATCTCAATGAATGAGTACTGTCAACACATGAACTTTTATTTTATATTAATCTTTGTTTTTCAAATTGGAATGAGGCCCAATCAATTACCATATAAAATTAATTATATGGATTTTCATACAACACATGTATATAATAACATTGAAAATAATCAACCATCAACCAAAGTGCACTACACTGTAAAAGCATCAAATATAGATATTCAACGCTTATAACAGCCTGTCAATCAATCGATCGACATATTCAATCAATCAGGATGAGTGAACTTCAAATTTCATCCCAACACCCGTGTGGGGTTTCAAACAATCAAACACATATTTTATTTGTGCTGTTGGGCGATGTGTAAAATTTATCGTCCCAATCAATGTCATTCAAATAGGTGTACCTAAACAAACCATCTGGTTTGTAAATGAATATTCTATTTTATTCACTTCACGTTAAAAATTATATTTTTAACGATAAAACATTTTATTTCAACTTATGAATTTCTATTCAATTCATTTATTCAAAAAAAATGATATTTTTATTTTTCTAACATATTTTAGAAAATTTCGGCGGCATAACGGCACGATACTAGAAACGGGACAAGGCCTAGCCTTATCCCCGGTCTAGTGAAGGCCCACGCCATTCACACATCAATCAAATCCATTTCATTTTGCAAACCACAAAATTTGGAGTAAGAGTCTAACCTAGCCTTACTCCTTCGCCTTATAACGACGCACGTCTAATCCTAACCAATTTATCGATTTGATTTTTCACACCACAACCACATTCAAACCAATATCGCAATCAATAACCAAACAGCCAAACAAACAAGTCCATGGTCTGTGGACGGGTGTCGGGTGCTACTAAACACCGTCTGCATTCTAGTATATATATATAACTAGAAAAATTAAATTGAAAGGTGAGGAGTTCTCACATATAGCTATCCAACTCCCTGGCACTTCATTGCAGGAAATATTCGCCAACTCGCCTTTTGTCGCTTTCGTTGTCCGCTTTCACTACATATGTAAAAATCGAATTTTACTTCGCTATTCCATATATAAAAATCGAATTTTTATTTCAAAGTTCAATATATAAACATCGAATTTTCAGTTCAAAGTTCAATATATAAAAATCGAATTTTTAGTTCGAAGTTCAATATATAAAAATCGAATTTTTAGTTCGAAGTTCAATATATAAAAATCGAATTTTTAGTTCGAAGTTCAATATATAAAAATCGAATTTTTAGTTCGAAGTTCAATATATAAAAATCGAATTTTCAGTTCGAAGTTCAATATATAAAAATCGAATTTTTATTTCAAAGTCTAACATATAAAAATCATATTTTTAATCTGAAGTTTAACATATAAAAATCACATCTTTAATCTGAAGTTTAACATATAAAAATTACATCTTTAATCTGAAGTTTAACATATAAAAATCACCTTCTTTAATCTGAAGTTTAACATATAAAAATCACATCTTTAATCTGAAGTTTAACATATAGAAATCACATCTTTAATCTGAAGTTTAACATATAAAAATCACATCTTTAATCTGAAGTTTAACATATAAAAATCACATCTTTAATCTGAAGTTTAACATATAAAAATTACATCTTTAATCTGAAGTTTAACATATAAAAATCACCTTCTTTAATCTGAAGTTTAACATATAAAAATCACATCTTTAATCTGAAGTTTAACATATAAAAATCACATCTTTAATCTGAAGTTTAACATATAAAAATCACATCTTTAATCTGAAGTTTAACATATAAAAATCACATCTTTAATCTGAAGTTTAACATATAAAAATCACCTTCTTCTATCTCGCTATTTCTATGTTTATATTTTAAAAACAAAATGTATTTTATATTTTTAAAACACTGTTAATTATATATAAAATAACAGAAAATTAATCGATGTAAATTTATTTTTAAAACTGATTTCTAAAGCTATATTTTTTTCTTTAAAAGAAATGAAATAAAATAAAACAATAAAACAACAAAAACAAAAACAAAACAAAAAAACTTACAGCGCCGTTTTCAGGGGGGGGGTCCTTTTGAGTTCGCCGGAGGTGGCTAGGGGGGAGGGGGGAAGAGGTCGGCGGTCATCACTGGGGGGTTGCGGCGCTCGAATTGGGGGATTTAGGGTTCGGGTGGGTTTCGGTCTTGGCTGCTGCGGAGGAGAGAGAGAGGGAGGAGGGGGTCTCGATGGCAGGCGGAGGGAAGGGGGCGGTGGCGACGAGGCACGGTGGCTGGCGGCGGTGCGGCGTCAGGCCGCTTATTTTCTTTTTTTTTTTTCCATTTTCTGTCAGGGGAGGAAGAAAAGAAGTGGGGGGGGGGGCTAAGTGATAAAGGAAATTTTATATTATTTTATTATTGTTTATTTTTTTCAAAGTTGACTTTTCATACGACCTCGAAATCAAACCTGCCGACTGTCGTCCCTAGCGTATTACCCCCATTCCGAACACAATGGGATATGTATCGTAAGCTGCTTCGACCGTTACAATCAGTTTCCGTTGAATTTACATTTAAATCACTATATTGAATTTTAAACGTACATTTCAAATTACCGGGGTCGCATACTAACTCTAAAAATTCTCGAAAAATATTTTCTAGCTTCGTATTGACGATACGGTCCTAACAAAACTAGTTTCGTCGAATTCTAAGACCGTTTGAAAAATGGCCAATTTTCAGTCGATTAAAATCAACTGAAACTGGTCAAACGCGTTTTCCTTTGCCACGCTCACATATTGATTCGAAAAATTACGAAATTTAAAACCTAGTAATAATTTTACACTGCGGATCCAACAAAAGTGGTTTCGTCGAAATCCGAGGTCGTTTGCAAAATGTCCATTTTTAAGGGCCTGAATTCCATAGCGACTATTCAGAATTTTCAACTGGACATATCTTTTGATTCCCGATATGAAATCTTGATTTTTCGCATTCGTTGGAAAGATATTATCAATTAGATTCCATTATTTTTGGTTTTACTGAAATCCGGATTGTTTTGCACCCGGTACATTCAATTGAAGTTTGAAATCGAATTATCGAACTACCGCGCTATTTTCAATTCTATTTATAATTATATATAAATATTTATATTCTAACGACGACGCGTATAATATATACGTTCGAATTCTATTCAAAATAATTTTCTCGTCGATATTATTTAAAATAATTCATTTTAAATAATCAAAACTCGCTAAAATTGCCAAAATAAAAATTTTAAACTGGCCCAGATTTTACGGGTTGTTACAATCTCCCCCACTTAAAACTTTTCGTCCCCGAAAAGGAACAAAGTCGAAAGTGGTTTGATCATTCAACTCTACGTTCGATCTGGCTTCCATTCTCCAACTCTTTAGTTTCTGAGAATTTTCAAAATTTCAAAAATTTGGCTAACACCCTAAATTTTCGAAAAATTTCGCCATAACCTCCCCTGCACCGGGAGCATCGGGGAATTTCAAATAGCTTCCCCGGTCCTTCAGATCTCAAAAAGAAAAAGAAAAAGCCAAGCGGCTAGCCAATAGGCTCACAAAATCATCATCACCCAAACAAAACAGGAAATTATGTAGTAAACATGTACCTATTTGTCGGGCAAACAAATTTTATTCTCTGGCTCTAGCCTCCTTGCCATGACCTGTTCAATGATATACATGTATATGCAAGCAAATACGACCAATTTTCAATATCATTCAATATTTGATTCAATTAGGCATAATGGTTCAAAATTAACAAACAAATGAACAAACAACACAAACATCAATCAATTAGTGAATTTAAAGTTTCAAATTCATAATTTTGATACATATACAAAAATCATGTTTTGATGCCAAATCACAACAATGTATTCTAGCTATATATAAGTTTTGGTTCTCACACCAGCCTAATGGAAATATATAGAAAGTCACACCTTCGAAACTCGAACATAAATGTTGATGATGCGATCGCTATCATCAATACCATCTTCGGGCGACTAGAGTGCGATACTATATCTATCCAATATATTAAAACTTTGAATATACGCTAGCTAGGCGCATACGCAAAAATCTTTATATATTGAATTGTCCAAATCTTATAAATATATAATCAAATACGAAAAATTGATTTTAAATTTTCAAAACAAAATTTGTTTTTATTTTCAAAACTATACTCTTCACACTCGTTCTAGGATATTACTGATCCTATCTCTAACGAGTCATCCCATTGGATATTACTAATCCAATTATCTGATGAATTCTTTCGTACGGTTCTAATGTGTCTTGTTCTCTGAGCTTTGTAAACCAAAGCTCTGATACCAACTGTGATGACCCGCAACCTCCCCGTAAGGGAAAGCGTCGGATAGTTCGAGAACAAGCCACAGCAGAACGCATACAGAAGAACATTTCACTATATATAACAACAGTGCATCAGATTACAAGAATATACAGAGTATAAATGAATATTACACAGAAATATCAGAGATTTAAATTACATTTAAATACATAGCAGCGGAAAATAATACAATACACAACTAGAAGGAGATATACGGATACAAAGCTTTCCGGATATCATTCCAGCTGTAAACCAAGATCCTGTGAATATAAATCTGCAAAACCAAAACTACTAGCTGCCCGTGTCAAAAATAGGGGCACCCAGAGTTTAGGTTAAAACAATAAACTCCAGGTCAGTCATGGGACTGGTGTGAGAACTAAAGCAGTTATTAATCTTTATTTTAAATCATTAGGTAAATCAAGGGACCACGCCGTATAACACGGAACGGGTTTCCTTCCAAGAATACCAGTGCATAAAACAAACAGCGCAATGCTAAATAAAGAAAAATGAAGCTGTTATAAGACCCAGGTCCCATCACACAATGCAACGCAGTCGAGGATAGGGTTTTCCCTTATAACAGCCAAAGAATGCTTGATACGTTTTAAAACAAATCATTTGATACTATTATAAGTGTATAAAACAACTTCAAATCATAAGTATCAATCATAGGCGGCATAAGCGCCCCATCCCACTATGTCGCCATATATAGGATTACAATTAAAACCGCAAATGTCACGTATTTGGAAATTGGATTTCCGTCTATGAACCGAGGCAAAAGATAGTCCTCACCGACTTCGTGACTGCCTAGCCCGAGCCACAGGGTCAGAGCGCATCGACCCTTGGATCGTCAGGGCCGGTCCACCGATGTGGATTAAAATGCCTGAACACTACGTTTCCCCGCCCTTTGGGGCGTAAACGAGCCAACTAAATGACTCCATCGGTTCGAGAACGACCGATCAATCTGAGGCGCCTCGCAACAGCAACAACCACATAAGTCAAACTCGTCAGGGCGTGTAAAACCACTGACGCCACTTCTAGCTAGGAAGAAACGCAGGCCCTCCCTGAGGTCCGTCTCCCGTTTTTGGTTCATACTGGGTGTGAAACAGGCGAGGTAAACGTTACACAAAGCTACGCCACAAAGGTCGTGCTTTGATCATCAACCACAAGACTTTGCTTTTCAACAGAAGCCTTGATCATTTGCATCTTAGCATGCCACACAGGCAAACCATCCTATGCAACCGATATCAGTCACACAGAATGAAATCCGATGTCAGACACACAGTCCATTTACAAGTCCGTCCTGGGTCTGAACGAAACCGGAGGCACCTAGTACCCCGCATACCCATCGATCTCCAAGTACGTCTGGACGATCACTAACTGTTTCCATCTTCTTGGGTGTACAGCCCAATCAAGATCATCAGTAATTACCCAAACGACGTGAAGACCTCCGGTCTTCGACCATCGTCTTCATCTTCGACTTATCGTCGTATCAGTTATTCAGAATGGGATGAACCCGGTCTTTCCGAATAACTCGCGTATATTTTAAATAAGTGTTACACAAACACAACATACGCCTCATTCCAATTCATTAGTCACTAACCGTAAATTAATCAAGAGAATAATTCTCCAAATATTAACCCCGAAGGCCGAAACCAACATCAGATCAATATCCAGAAAACCATTCTACTTAGCTAACCGACAGTTAGTTTCTAAATTTCACGTTCAAATCTAATTAAAGATTTAACTATCGCCTGGAGCAAAACTGGTGATACTCCATTCTCGATCTTTTCAATCTAATTAAAGATTCATTAAAACTCCACTTAGTTTTAATCTGTGACTGGGTTAAAGAATCAGTGTCATTTAAAACACGGTTCACGATAAACCCAAAGTCACATCCCATTAATTATCGGGTTAAAGAACAAGTGTTATTTAAAACACTGTTCACGATAAACCCAAAAATCAATATCCATTCAATTCCAATTAAATATTATTTAATTGGTACACTTCATTAAATCTAAATAAAAAGATTTAATCTTTTCTCAGCTGGGTTCAAGAACAGTGTTAGTGAAGACACCATTCATGACAAACCCAAATCACATTCATTAATTATCGGGTTAAAGAACAAGTGTTATTTAAAACACTGTTCACGATAAACCCAAAAATCAATATCAATTCAATTCCAATTAAATATTATTTAATTGGTACACTTCATTAAATCTAAATAAAAAGATTTAATCTTTTCTCAACTGGGTTCAAGAACAGTGTTAGTGAAGACACCATTCACGACAAACCCAAATCACATTCATTAATTATCGGGTTAAAGAACAAGTGTTATTTAAAACACTGTTCACGATAAACCCAAAAATCAATATCAATTCAATTCCAATTAAATATTATTTAATTGGTACACTTCATTAAATCTAAATAAAAAGATTTAATCTTTTCTCAACTGGGTTCAAGAACAGTGTTAGTGAAGACACCATTCACGACAAACCCAAATCACATTCATTAATTATCGGGTTAAAGAACAAGTGTTATTTAAAACACTGTTCACGATAAACCCAAAAATCAATATCAATTCAATTCCAATTAAATATTATTTAATTGGTACACTTCATTAAATCTAAATAAAAAGATTTAATCTTTTCTCGACTGGGTTCAAGAACAGTGTTAGTGAAGACACCATTCACGACAAACCCAAATCACATTCGATATTCAATACAAGGCTCTGAATAGAAAATATATCGGCTTATATTCAATATCGAATTCTACGACTAACAAATGTCGTATTGGAAATAACGATATACATATATATCTTTCAAATTTCCATAACAACACCTGTATAATCACGAATTCCAACATCGAAATATTCCGAAGACAATTTCGATTCAAATCCACTCCAATGCAATCATTGGAATTTTGGTTACTTTTAAAACCCTTTTCGAATTCAATTTATTTATTTAAAAATAAATAGAATTATATTTCTAGTTCAAAACTAGTTCATTTCGATAAAAATCCATTTTTATCTTTTCAAATATGGAGTTTTTCATCCCAATTCTTTCTAAATCATTTCTTATGATTTTACACAAATTATTGCTATTTTTAATAATTTTATCAAGGCCCGTACAGTCGATTTCCATCAATGGCCATCGAACTGCACTTACAGCGACCTTTTTCGAATTTGATTTGGACATAATTCCAAATCCAACCGTTAGATTTCAAATTTCTAACATTCATTAGAAGGCTCTTTTCGATACGAACCCAACGGTTCCGTTTTTAGGAGAATCCGACGGTCGGATCTCCCGTAATGTCCGTTTGAAATAAATGGTCGAAATTCGCGAACTGCCGCAGCGCGGCGCGTTCTATTCAGGCCATTATATTATATATATTATATATATAATATATATTTCGTCGATTCCTATTTAAAACGAATTTTATAAATAGTTTTAAATTCGTTTCAAAAGCAATTTCAACTTCCTTTTCAATTCAAATCAAAATTGAATTCTTCTTTATAAATTCGTTTTAAAATTCATTTCGATTCAATTCAAATTTCAATTCAATTTGAATTCATTTCAATTCGCTTTCAATTCCATTTGAATTCGTTTTCAATTCAATTCATTTCGAAATCGTTTTCAATTCAATTCATTTCGAAATCGTTTTCGACTCAATTCATTTCGAAATCGTTTTCAATTCAATTCATTTCGAAATCGTTTTCAATTCAATTCATTTCGAAATCGTTTTCAATTCAATTCATTTCGAAATCGTTTTAAATATCGTTCACGTCAAAATGGCGTCAATCTAATCAACACGGCTTCATAAATTTCTATTTTCAAATATTCTATTTCAAATATTTCTTTATTCAAAATAGTTGTTATTATCAAAATATTTCGTTCAACACATGACCAATCTCAATGAATGAGTACTGTCAACACATGAACTTTTATTTTATATCGATAAAGATGTAAATTTTAATATTTAAAATATTACGTTCAACACATGACCAATCTCAATGAATGAGTACTGTCAACACATGAACTTTTATTTTATATTAATCTTTGTTTTTCAAATTGGAATGAGGCCCAATCAATTACCATATAAAATTAATTATATGGATTTTCATACAACACATGTATATAATAACATTGAAAATAATCAACCATCAACCAAAGTGCACTACACTGTAAAAGCATCAAATATAGATATTCAACGCTTATAACAGCCTGTCAATCAATCGATCGACATATTCAATCAATCAGGATGAGTGAACTTCAAATTTCATCCCAACACCCGTGTGGGGTTTCAAACAATCAAACACATATTTTATTTGTGCTGTTGGGCGATGTGTAAAATTTATCGTCCCAATCAATGTCATTCAAATAGGTGTACCTAAACAAACCATCTGGTTTGTAAATGAATATTCTATTTTATTCACTTCACGTTAAAAATTATATTTTTAACGATAAAACATTTTATTTCAACTTATGAATTTCTATTCAATTCATTTATTCAAAAAAAATGATATTTTTATTTTTCTAACATATTTTAGAAAATTTCGGCGGCATAACGGCACGATACTAGAAACGGGACAAGGCCTAGCCTTATCCCCGGTCTAGTGAAGGCCCACGCCATTCACACATCAATCAAATCCATTTCATTTTGCAAACCACAAAATTTGGAGTAAGAGTCTAACCTAGCCTTACTCCTTCGCCTTATAACGGCGCACGTCTAATCCTAACCAATTTATCGATTTGATTTTTCACACCACAACCACATTCAAACCAATATCGCAATCAATAACCAAACAGCCAAACAAACAAGTCCATGGTCTGTGGACGGGTGTCGGGTGCTACTAAACACCGTCTGCATCCTAGTATATATATATAACTAGAAAAATTAAATTGAAAGGTGAGGAGTTCTCACATATAGCTATCCAACTCCCCGGCACTTCATTGCAGGAAATATTCGCCAACTCGCCTTTTGTCGCTTTCGTTGTCCGCTTTCACTACATATGTAAAAATCGAATTTTACTTCGCTATTCCATATATAAAAATCGAATTTTTATTTCAAAGTTCAATATATAAACATCGAATTTTCAGTTCAAAGTTCAATATATAAAAATCGAATTTTTAGTTCGAAGTTCAATATATAAAAATCGAATTTTTAGTTCGAAGTTCAATATATAAAAATCGAATTTTTAGTTCGAAGTTCAATATATAAAAATCGAATTTTTAGTTCGAAGTTCAATATATAAAAATCGAATTTTCAGTTCGAAGTTCAATATATAAAAATCGAATTTTTATTTCAAAGTCTAACATATAAAAATCATATTTTTAATCTGAAGTTTAACATATAAAAATCACATCTTTAATCTGAAGTTTAACATATAAAAATTACATCTTTAATCTGAAGTTTAACATATAAAAATCACCTTCTTTAATCTGAAGTTTAACATATAAAAATCACATCTTTAATCTGAAGTTTAACATATAGAAATCACATCTTTAATCTGAAGTTTAACATATAAAAATCACATCTTTAATCTGAAGTTTAACATATAAAAATCACATCTTTAATCTGAAGTTTAACATATAAAAATTACATCTTTAATCTGAAGTTTAACATATAAAAATCACCTTCTTTAATCTGAAGTTTAACATATAAAAATCACATCTTTAATCTGAAGTTTAACATATAAAAATCACATCTTTAATCTGAAGTTTAACATATAAAAATCACATCTTTAATCTGAAGTTTAACATATAAAAATCACATCTTTAATCTGAAGTTTAACATATAAAAATCACATCTTTAATCTGAAGTTTAACATATAAAAATCACCTTCTTCTATCTCGCTATTTCTATGTTTATATTTTAAAAACAAAATGTATTTTATATTTTTAAAACACTGTTAATTATATATAAAATAA
Organism: Allium sativum; assembly: GCA_030737875.1. NCBI lineage: Eukaryota > Viridiplantae > Streptophyta > Magnoliopsida > Asparagales > Amaryllidaceae > Allium > Allium sativum. Next base: position 76,184,759 of record CM060913.1, read on the forward strand.
CAGAAAATTAATCGATGTAAATTTATTTTTAAAACTGATTTCTAAAGCTATATTTTTTTCTTTAAAAGAAATGAAATAAAATAAAACAATAAAACAACAAAAACAAAAACAAAACAAAAAAACTTACAGCGCCGTCTTCAGGGGGGGGGGGGCCTTTTGAGTTCGCCGGAGGTGGCTAGGGGGGAGGGGGGGAAGAGGTCGGCGGTCATCACTGGGGGGTTGCGGCGCTCGAATTGGGGGATTTAGGGTTCGGGTGGGTTTCGGTCTTGGCTGCTGCGGAGGAGAGAGAGAGGGAGGAGGGGGTCTCGATGGCAGGCGGAGGGAAGGGGGCGGTGGCGACGAGGCACGGTGGCTGGAGGCGGTGCGGCGTCAGGCCGCTTTTTTTTTTTTTTTTCCATTTTCTGTCGGGGGAGGAAGAAAAGAAGTGGGGGGGGGGGCTAAGTGATAAAGGAAATTTTATATTATTTTATTATTGTTTATTTTTTTCAAAGTTGACTTTTCATACGACCTCGAAATCAAACCTGCCGACTGTCGTCCCTAGCGTATTACCCCCATTCCGAACACAATGGGATATGTATCGTAAGCTGCTTCGACCGTTACAATCAGTTTCCGTTGAATTTACATTTAAATCACTATATTGAATTTTAAACGTACATTTCAAATTACCGGGGTCGCATACTAACTCTAAAAATTCTCGAAAAATATTTTCTAGCTTCGTATTGACGATACGGTCCTAACAAAACTAGTTTCGTCGAATTCTAAGACCGTTTGAAAAATGGCCAATTTTCAGTCGATTAAAATCAACTGAAACTGGTCAAACGCGTTTTCCTTTGCCACGCTCACATATTGATTCGAAAAATTACGAAATTTAAAACCTAGCAATAATTTTACACTGCGGATCCAACAAAAGTGGTTTCGTCGAAATCCGAGGTCGTTTGCAAAATGTCCATTTTTAAGGGCCTGAATTCCATAGCGACTATTCAGAATTTTCAACTGGACATATCTTTTGATTCCCGATATGAAATCTTGATTTTTCGCATTCGTTGGAAAGATATTATCAATTAGATTCCATTATTTTTGGTTTTACTGAAATCCGGATTGTTTTGCACCCGGTACATTCAATTGAAGTTTGAAATCGAATTATCGAACTACCGCGCTATTTTCAATTCTATTTATAATTATATATAAATATTTATATTCTAACGACGACGCGTATAATATATACGTTCGAATTCTATTCAAAATAATTTTCTCGTCGATATTATTTAAAATAATTCATTTTAAATAATCAAAACTCGCTAAAATTGCCAAAATAAAATTTTTAAACTGGCCCAGATTTTACGGGTTGTTACAATCTCCCCCACTTAAAACTTTTCGTCCCCGAAAAGGAACAAAGTCGAAAGTGGTTTGATCATTCAACTCTACGTTCGATCTGGCTTCCATTCTCCAACTCTTTAGTTTCTGAGAATTTTCAAAATTTCAAAAATTTGGCTAACACCCTAAATTTTCGAAAAATTTCGCCATAACCTCCCCTGCACCGGGAGCATCGGGGAATTTCAAATAGCTTCCCCGGTCCTTCAGATCTCAAAAAGAAAAAGAAAAAGCCAAGCGGCTAGCCAATAGGCTCACAAAATCATCATCACCCAAACAAAACAGGAAATTATGTAGTAAACATGTACCTATTTGTCGGGCAAACAAATTTTATTCTCTGGCTCTAGCCTCCTTGCCATGACCTGTTCAATGATATACATGTATATGCAAGCAAATACGACCAATTTTCAATATCATTCAATATTTGATTCAATTAGGCATAATGGTTCAAAATTAACAAACAAATGAACAAACAACACAAACATCAATCAATTAGTGAATTTAAAGTTTCAAATTCATAATTTTGATACATATACAAAAATCATGTTTTGATGCCAAATCACAACAATGTATTCTAGCTATATATAAGTTTTGGTTCTCACACCAGCCTAATGGAAATATATAGAAAGTCACACCTTCGAAACTCGAACATAAATGTTGATGATGCGATCGCTATCATCAATACCATCTTCGGGCGACTAGAGTGCGATACTATATCTATCCAATATATTAAAACTTTGAATATACGCTAGCTAGGCGCATACGCAAAAATCTTTATATACTGAATTGTCCAAATCTTATAAATATATAATCAAATACGAAAAATTGATTTTAAATTTTCAAAACAAAATTTGTTTTTATTTTCAAAACTATACTCTTCACACTCGTTCTAGGATATTACTGATCCTATCTCTAACGAGTCATCCCATTGGATATTACTAATCCAATTATCTGATGAATTCTTTCGTACGGTTCTAATGTGTCTTGTTCTCTGAGCTTTGTAAACCAAAGCTCTGATACCAACTGTGATGACCCGCAACCTCCCCGTAAGGGAAAGCGTCGGATAGTTCGAGAACAAGCCACAGCAGAACGCATACAGAAGAACATTTCACTATATATAACAACAGTGCATCAGATTACAAGAATATACAGAGTATAAATGAATATTACACAGAAATATCAGAGATTTAAATTACATTTAAATACATAGCAGCGGAAAATAATACAATACACAACTAGAAGGAGATATACGGATACAAAGCTTTCCGGATATCATTCCAGCTGTAAACCAAGATCCTGTGAATATAAATCTGCAAAACCAAAACTACTAGCTGCCCGTGTCAAAAATAGGGGCACCCAGAGTTTAGGTTAAAACAATAAACTCCAGGTCAGTCATGGGACTGGTGTGAGAACTAAAGCAGTTATTAATCTTTATTTTAAATCATTAGGTAAATCAAGGGACCACGCCGTATAACACGGAACGGGTTTCCTCCCAAGAATACCAGTGCATAAAACAAACAGCGCAATGCTAAATAAAGAAAAATGAAGCTGTTATAAGACCCAGGTCCCATCACACAATGCAACGCAGTCGAGGATAGGGTTTTCCCTTATAACAGCCAAAGAATGCTTGATACGTTTTAAAACAAATCATTTGATACTATTATAAGTGTATAAAACAACTTCAAATCATAAGTATCAATCATAGGCGGCATAAGCGCCCCATCCCACTATGTCGCCATATATAGGATTACAATTAAAACCGCAAATGTCACGTATTTGGAAATTGGATTTCCGTCTATGAACCGAGGCAAAAGATAGTCCTCACCGACTTCGTGACTGCCTAGCCCGAGCCACAGGGTCAGAGCGCATCGACCCTTGGATCGTCAGGGCCGGTCCACCGATGTGGATTAAAATGCCTGAACACTACGTTTCCCCGCCCTTTGGGGCGTAAACGAGCCAACTAAATGACTCCATCGGTTCGAGAACGACCGATCAATCCGAGGCGCCTCGCAACAGCAACAACCACATAAGTCAAACTCGTCAGGGCGTGTAAAACCACTGACGCCACTTCTAGCTAGGAAGAAACGCAGGCCCTCCCTGAGGTCCGTCTCCCGTTTTTGGTTCATACCGGGTGTGAAACACGCGAGGTAAACGTTACACAAAGCTACGCCACAAAGGTCGTGCTTTGATCATCAACCACAAGACTTTGCTTTTCAACAGAAGCCTTGATCATTTGCATCTTAGCATGCCACACAGGCAAACCATCCTATGCAACCGATATCAGTCACACAGAATGAAATCCGATGTCAGACACACAGTCCATTTACAAGTCCGTCCTGGGTCTGAACGAAACCGGAGGCACCTAGTACCCCGCATACCCATCGATCTCCAAGTACGTCTGGACGATCACTAACTGTTTCCATCTTCTTGGGTGTACAGCCCAATCAAGATCATCAGTAATTACCCAAATGACGTGAAGACCTCCGGTCTTCGACCATCGTCTTCATCTTCGACTTATCGTCGTATCAGTTATTCAGAATGGGATGAACCCGGTCTTTCCGAATAACTCGCGTATATTTTAAATAAGTGTTACACAAACACAACATACGCCTCATTCCAATTCATTAGTCACTAACCGTAAATTAATCAAGAGAATAATTCTCCAAATATTAACCCCGAAGGCCGAAACCAACATCAGATCAATATCCAGAAAACCATTCTACTTAGCTAACCGACAGTTAGTTTCTAAATTTCACGTTCAAATCTAATTAAAGATTTAACTATCGCCTGGAGCAAAACTGGTGATACTCCATTCTCGATCTTTTCAATCTAATTAAAGATTCATTAAAACTCCACTTAGTTTTAATCTGTGACTGGGTTAAAGAATCAGTGTCATTTAAAACACGGTTCACGATAAACCCAAAGTCACATCCCATTAATTATCGGGTTAAAGAACAAGTGTTATTTAAAACACTGTTCACGATAAACCCAAAAATCAATATCCATTCAATTCCAATTAAATATTATTTAATTGGTACACTTCATTAAATCTAAATAAAAAGATTTAATCTTTTCTCAGCTGGGTTCAAGAACAGTGTTAGTGAAGACACCATTCACGACAAACCCAAATCACATTCATTAATTATCGGGTTAAAGAACAAGTGTTATTTAAAACACTGTTCACGATAAACCCAAAAATCAATATCAATTCAATTCCAATTAAATATTATTTAATTGGTACACTTCATTAAATCTAAATAAAAAGATTTAATCTTTTCTCAACTGGGTTCAAGAACAGTGTTAGTGAAGACACCATTCACGACAAACCCAAATCACATTCATTAATTATCGGGTTAAAGAACAAGTGTTATTTAAAACACTGTTCACGATAAACCCAAAAATCAATATCAATTCAATTCCAATTAAATATTATTTAATTGGTACACTTCATTAAATCTAAATAAAAAGATTTAATCTTTTCTCAACTGGGTTCAAGAACAGTGTTAGTGAAGACACCATTCACGACAAACCCAAATCACATTCATTAATTATCGGGTTAAAGAACAAGTGTTATTTAAAACACTGTTCACGATAAACCCAAAAATTAATATCAATTCAATTCCAATTAAATATTATTTAATTGGTACACTTCATTAAATCTAAATAAAAAGATTTAATCTTTTCTCAACTGGGTTCAAGAACAGTGTTAGTGAAGACACCATTCACGACAAACCCAAATCACATTCGATATTCAATACAAGGCTCTGAATAGAAAATATATCGGCTTATATTCAATATCGAATTCTACGACTAACAAATGTCGTATTGGAAATAACGATATACATATATATCTTTCAAATTTCCATAACAACACCTGTATAATCACGAATTCCAACATCGAAATATTCCGAAGACAATTTCGATTCAAATCCACTCCAATGCAATCATTGGAATTTTGGTTACTTTTAAAACCCTTTTCGAATTCAATTTATTTATTTAAAAATAAATAGAATTATATTTCTAGTTCAAAACTAGTTCATTTCGATAAAAATCCATTTTTATCTTTTCAAATATGGAGTTTTTCATCCCAATTCTTTCTAAATCATTTCTTATGATTTTACACAAATTATTGCTATTTTTAATAATTTTATCAAGGCCCGTACAGTCGATTTCCATCAATGGCCATCGAACTGCACTTACAGCGACCTTTTTCGAATTTGATTTGGACATAATTCCAAATCCAACCGTTAGATTTCAAATTTCTAACATTCATTAGAAGGCTCTTTTCGATACGAACCCAACGGTTCCGGTTTTAGGAGAATCCGACGGTCGGATCTCCCGTAATGTCCGTTTGAAATAAATGGTCGAAATTCGCGAACTGCCGCAGCGCGGCGCGTTCTATTCAGGCCATTATATTATATATATTATATATATAATATATATTTCGTCGATTCCTATTTAAAACGAATTTTATAAATAGTTTTAAATTCGTTTCAAAAGCAATTTCAACTTCCTTTTCAATTCAAATCAAAATTGAATTCTTCTTTATAAATTCGTTTTAAAATTCATTTCGATTCAATTCAAATTTCAATTCAATTTGAATTCATTTCAATTCGCTTTCAATTCCATTTGAATTCGTTTTCAATTCAATTCATTTCGAAATCGTTTTCAATTCAATTCATTTCGAAATCGTTTTCGACTCAATTCATTTCGAAATCGTTTTCAATTCAATTCATTTCGAAATCGTTTTCAATTCAATTCATTTCGAAATCGTTTTCAATTCAATTCATTTCGAAATCGTTTTAAATATCGTTCACGTCAAAATGGCGTCAATCTAATCAACACGGCTTCATAAATTTCTATTTTCAAATATTCTATTTCAAATATTTCTTTATTCAAAATAGTTGTTATTATCAAAATATTTCGTTCAACACATGACCAATCTCAATGAATGAGTACTGTCAACACATGAACTTTTATTTTATATCGATAAAGATGTAAATTTTAATATTTAAAATATTTCGTTCAACACATGACCAATCTCAATGAATGAGTACTGTCAACACATGAACTTTTATTTTATATTAATCTTTGTTTTTCAAATTGGAATGAGGCCCAATCAATTACCATATAAAATTAATTATATGGATTTTCATACAACACATGTATATAATAACATTGAAAATAATCAACCATCAACCAAAGTGCACTACACTGTAAAAGCATCAAATATAGATATTCAACGCTTATAACAGCCTGTCAATCAATCGATCGACATATTCAATCAATCAGGATGAGTGAACTTCAAATTTCATCCCAACACCCGTGTGGGGTTTCAAACAATCAAACACATATTTTATTTGTGCTGTTGGGCGATGTGTAAAATTTATCGTCCCAATCAATGTCATTCAAATAGGTGTACCTAAACAAACCATCTGGTTTGTAAATGAATATTCTATTTTATTCACTTCACGTTAAAAATTATATTTTTAACGATAAAACATTTTATTTCAACTTATGAATTTCTATTCAATTCATTTATTCAAAAAAAATGATATTTTTATTTTTCTAACATATTTTAGAAAATTTCGGCGGCATAACGGCACGATACTAGAAACGGGACAAGGCCTAGCCTTATCCCCGGTCTAGTGAAGGCCCACGCCATTCACACATCAATCAAATCCATTTCATTTTGCAAACCACAAAATTTGGAGTAAGAGTCTAACCTAGCCTTACTCCTTCGCCTTATAACGGCGCACGTCTAATCCTAACCAATTTATCGATTTGATTTTTCACACCACAACCACATTCAAACCAATATCGCAATCAATAACCAAACAGCCAAACAAACAAGTCCATGGTCTGTGGACGGGTGTCGGGTGCTACTAAACACCGTCTGCATCCTAGTATATATATATAACTAGAAAAATTAAATTGAAAGGTGAGGAGTTCTCACATATAGCTATCCAACTCCCCGGCACTTCATTGCAGGAAATATTCGCCAACTCGCCTTTTGTCGCTTTCGTTGTCCGCTTTCACTACATATGTAAAAATCGAATTTTACTTCGCTATTCCATATATAAAAATCGAATTTTTATTTCAAAGTTCAATATATAAACATCGAATTTTCAGTTCAAAGTTCAATATATAAAAATCGAATTTTTAGTTCGAAGTTCAATATATAAAAATCGAATTTTTAGTTCGAAGTTCAATATATAAAAATCGAATTTTTAGTTCGAAGTTCAATATATAAAAATCGAATTTTTAGTTCGAAGTTCAATATATAAAAATCGAATTTTCAGTTCGAAGTTCAATATATAAAAATCGAATTTTTATTTCAAAGTCTAACATATAAAAATCATATTTTTAATCTGAAGTTTAACATATAAAAATCACATCTTTAATCTGAAGTTTAACATATAAAAATTACATCTTTAATCTGAAGTTTAACATATAAAAATCACCTTCTTTAATCTGAAGTTTAACATATAAAAATCACATCTTTAATCTGAAGTTTAACATATAGAAATCACATCTTTAATCTGAAGTTTAACATATAAAAATCACATCTTTAATCTGAAGTTTAACATATAAAAATCACATCTTTAATCTGAAGTTTAACATATAAAAATTACATCTTTAATCTGAAGTTTAACATATAAAAATCACCTTCTTTAATCTGAAGTTTAACATATAAAAATCACATCTTTAATCTGAAGTTTAACATATAAAAATCACATCTTTAATCTGAAGTTTAACATATAAAAATCACATCTTTAATCTGAAGTTTAACATATAAAAATCACATCTTTAATCTGAAGTTTAACATATAAAAATCACATCTTTAATCTGAAGTTTAACATATAAAAATCACCTTCTTCTATCTCGCTATTTCTATGTTTATATTTTAAAAACAAAATGTATTTTATATTTTTAAAACACTGTTAATTATATATAAAATAAAAGAAAATTAATCGATGTAAATTTATTTTTAAAACTGATTTCTAAAGCTATATTTTTTTCTTTAAAAGAAATGAAATAAAATAAAACAATAAAACAACAAAAACAAAAACAAAACAAAAAAACTTACAGCGCCGTCTTCAGGGGGGGGCCTTTTGAGTTCGCCGGAGGTGGCTAGGGGGGAGGGGGGGAAGAGGTCGGCGGTCATCACTGGGGGGTTGCGGCGCTCGAATTGGGGGATTTAGGGTTCGGGTGGGTTTCGGTCTTGGCTGCTGCGGAGGAGAGAGAGAGGGAGGAGGGGGTCTCAATGGCAGGCGGAGGGAAGGGGGCGGTGGCGACGAGGCACGGTGGCTGGAGGCGGTGCGGCGTCAGGCCGCTTTTTTTTTTTTTTTTTTTCCATTTTCTGTCGGGGGAGGAAGAAAAGAAGTGGGGGGGGGGGGCTAAGTGATAAAGGAAATTTTATATTATTTTATTATTGTTTATTTTTTTCAAAGTTGACTTTTCATACGACCTCGAAATCAAACCTGCCGACTGTCGTCCCTAGCGTATTACCCCCATTCCGAACACAATGGGATATGTATCGTAAGCTGCTTCGACCGTTACAATCAGTTTCCGTTGAATTTACATTTAAATCACTATATTGAATTTTAAACGTACATTTCAAATTACCGGGGTCGCATACTAACTCTAAAAATTCTCGAAAAATATTTTCTAGCTTCGTATTGACGATACGGTCCTAACAAAACTAGTTTCGTCGAATTCTAAGACCGTTTGAAAAATGGCCAATTTTCAGTCGATTAAAATCAACTGAAACTGGTCAAACGCGTTTTCCTTTGCCACGCTCACATATTGATTCGAAAAATTACGAAATTTAAAACCTAGCAATAATTTTACACTGCGGATCCAACAAAAGTGGTTTCGTCGAAATCCGAGGTCGTTTGCAAAATGTCCATTTTTAAGGGCCTGAATTCCATAGCGACTATTCAGAATTTTCAACTGGACATATCTTTTGATTCCCGATATGAAATCTTGATTTTTCGCATTCGTTGGAAAGATATTATCAATTAGATTCCATTATTTTTGGTTTTACTGAAATCCGGATTGTTTTGCACCCGGTACATTCAATTGAAGTTTGAAATCGAATTATCGAACTACCGCGCTATTTTCAATTCTATTTATAATTATATATAAATATTTATATTCTAACGACGACGCGTATAATATATACGTTCGAATTCTATTCAAAATAATTTTCTCGTCGATATTATTTAAAATAATTCATTTTAAATAATCAAAACTCGCTAAAATTGCCAAAATAAAATTTTTAAACTGGCCCAGATTTTACGGGTTGTTACATAGAGGATCATTGACGAATCCATGGTGGTTGAGATGTGAATCGAAGCTCAGAGGTGGATTAATGGTGGTTGGAGAGAACTTGAATGGAGCTTGAATGGATCTCTAATGGAGATTGGAGATGAATTTATCAACTTGGCGTTCAGGGAAGATCGTGCGAGCTTGAGGAGCCACTAATGGAGCTTGAAGTGTTGGAGAAATGATTTGGCGGCCCTTCGGGGTCGAATTTTCGGTCCCCTTTCAAGTATTATGTAGTGGGGTATTTATAGGAGTGTTAGAATGTAGTGGCATTGCTATAATTTAAATGTGTACAACCCATAACTTGCTCTTTCCAGCTGGCACCAGCTAGTCCGCGGACTGACTTTGAGTGTGAACGACATAAGCAATCACGACATGGATTATCTGAGCCAACGACTTGATCCTGAATACGCAGCATGGTTTACGTGTGGGATCGAGATGTTTTAAGTCGGCATGATGTATGTACAAATGTGTACGGCCGGTCGATCTCCCTTTATAGTTGTTCATTAGCTGGTGGCATCTCCTTTACAGTTGGCCCCATGCGCGGTTCTTCTAACATATGACCTACGACATTAATAGATAAGCGACATGGTCATTCTCTCATAGTCACGTGTTCAAGCCACTTATTTTCATATAAGATAACGAACTATCCCATTATTTCATGTCATTTATTCATATGTATGTTAACGGTCTCTAATGGACGTTGCGACTTAAAACTTTGGGTCTGGGGAACGACATTAAAATGGAGTGAGCTGTCATCACATGTTGCTTGCGGCATGATTGCTAGAACGGTATGGATCCTTACGACATGAATTGATCATTATGCACCATGAACCATTCACGTTATGAATGCATCCCACTTGCTGACTTGCTTTCTCCAAATGGAGCAACGACCGGATAGTTTGGCACTACACATGTTAGCATGACTTACTGATTATGGTTTCAACGATTTGAGCATGTGACATTATCTGATGCAATCCATTTGAGTGTCTCCATGTGTCTCATACATTTCATGACCTTCACCATGTTGCAGTTAACGAGTTACGACTTGACTCCACGTGTTGCCACGACTTGGCATGGTTCAACCGGCTTGCCTTTGAGCTGATTGTACAACACGACTTGAGCATGACTGAAGCCAAACCATGTCGCATTGTTGAAGCTGAGCCATGTCGCATTATTGAAGCTAAACCATGTTGCATTTACAATGCGTTGCTGAACGTCATGAGCGAGCTGAGCGACATGGGTTTAATATATTTACATACGACATGGATTAAATGGTTTAAACTTCCCAGTCCTCATGACATGACTAATATTTACGATAATACAGTTAATACGACATGATAATGTTGTTCACACGACATGCTTTCATGCATTGGGGAATGACTTGGTCCAAGTCATGTAAACGACTTACGACATAAACTGCTGAGTTGAGAATAATCGAGTTGGCGTGTCAACGACATGCCATTCACAGTACAATGATACTCATGGCATAGACCATGTCGTGTTGGACGGTTTTTCACTAAGTCGTGCGAATGACTTTGAGTCATGTCGTCAGAACATGTTTTGTGATGCTGCCCAGTCCGTTGTGCATTATATCTTCACCATATTTTCTCTGAATCGCGTTTTTTATAACGAGGTTAACATTTGCCACTCAAAGCTTGTATTTTTTGCTTGCGATAAATGCGGGCTTTGAACTGAACATTGAGTCGTAGCTTTCTGTTTGGTATGGAAAATCATGCTTTGAACTTATATGCTTCATCCCACCCGTTCTGTAATTAAAACAAGCACTTGCACGATTTTGGAATTATACTTTGTTATTGATCGTCCACATCAATAACAGATTAGTTAATCATTAAAAATGAATTAAAATGAATTTTGTGACTGAGATAGAATAACGTACTTATACAGAACTATTTTGTTTAACTGTTTATACTTTGTTTAATATTGTCTGCATAAATACGATACTCTAATCTGAATTCACAACGACACTTGAGTTCTGCTAATCGATATATATATATCAAATACAGATTCCAAGCTCACTCTTCTAATTACTTATATATTCTTTGTATGATGGTTTACATTTTATGAAACGTGTACCTGTCCAAATTAGAACTCTAATTTGAGTTTTCTAAGGCTAGAGCGATTGCAGCCTTTGGATGAATTCAAAGTTTTGAATTTGAATTTGCTTTGACACCATGGATCATCCTGGGATATATATAAAATTTTGAATTTTAGTTTCATGACGACTTGCCCAAGTGCGTAATTATTGCTCAGTCTTCCTTTATTGGAGCTTTGTAGACGAGGAAGCCTTTGAGTTACAAAATTCCAATTGGATTCCCCAGGGTGGTCTTTATTGGTGCGATGAGTTTGATCGGCAAGGATCTCGATTTTGCTGAATTTTCTAAATGCCCCATTTTTTAGGGCAAGTTCAAGCCAAGTGTATTGGTTTTTGGCTTGTTGCATTGTCGCGATGGACTGCGGTATTTTTCCGGGCATTATTCAACTTTTATGTGGTTGTGTTGCCTCAGTACCATGGGTCGTCACGAATCTTAAGAACTTGATGTGATTAGTTTGCCAAGTTTCCCTGATTGTAATTGTCATGCTAGAAGCTTTTAACTTTACCAGTCCCTAACATGTATGAAGCTTCTGAGCTTTGTCAATACAATAGGGATTCTGACCTTTATTGACTAGTTCAACACTTCTACTTGGAGAAGTTTTTATATCTTTGTGCCCCCACTCAGGAGGGTGTTTTGGTTTAATGCCCCCGCTAGGGGATGTCTTATATCTTGTGCCCTCGCTAGGAGAGGACTTTGGATTTCGTGCCCCCGCTAGGGGAGGTCTTGGGATTTAATGCCCCCGCTCATGGAGATCTTTGGATTTAGTGCCCTCGCTTGTTGAGGACTTTAGCTTTCACTAGGGAAAGCTGCTTTGCTTGGGAAGATTTTTGCCTTACTTGGGAGGACTTTTACTTTCATTGGGGAAAGTAGCTTCGCTTGGGAAGTCTTTTGCCTCGCTCGGGAGGACTTTAACTTTCATTAGGGAAAGCTGCTTCGCTTGGGAAGACTTTTGCCTCGCTCGGGAGGACTTTAGCTGGTGTATCGTTTAACGGGTCATACGTCAGTTCCTTTATCGGATGCTTGTCTTGGCAAGCTATCTTAGTTAAAGGACTAGGGCCATGGAGCTTTTCTCGAGGAGATGCCCCTTCAGTGAAACTTACAACTCCTGAGCCTGTTTGCCATGGTGCTTGCTCATTGTTTGACCCTTCACGACTCTCTCCATTCACTTTTTCAAGGCTATGCTCTTTGTTTCTACATTTCTATACATTGAGGTTTATAGCACTTGATGCTTGGACTAGTGTTGTTGGGGTCGTGAAGTATTGTCGATTTTCAATGGAATAAGCGCTCGTCGGATGTCCTAGAATATAAAACCACTTTTAAGCACATTTTGATCTGGCAAAACTTTTCCAAGTGACCGATTTATTCAAGCAGGTATGTTGTAAAGCTAATGTTTAGAACAATGTTCGTAAAATATTACAGACTTGTTTACAAGATTCTAAATATAGCAGTAAGTAAAGCATGAAGTAAAATAATGGCGATAGTGATCGCCCATTCCGATCCATTGAAGTTAGAGCACCACCAGTTGTCAGTAGATGATTGGCTTCGGTTTGGTTTGAGCAGGAGCTTCGTTGCTTGGAACAAACTGGTTGCTTGACGCCCCTTTCCCCTGCGGAGTTGGAGCAGTGTTTGAGGATTGTAGATTTTTCACATACTATTGTAGTCTGTTTTTCTGAATCAACTCCTCAATAAAACTTTTGATATGCATGCATTCACTTGTATCATGACCGAGTTGATTGTGAAATCGGCAGAACTTTCCAGAGTTCGTAGCCTTCTATGAAATCTTTAGCGTCGGTGGTTCTGGATAGTGTTCTCTATCTTTTGTGGGAGAGAAAATGCTCTCCGGGGTGTCATTTAGAGTGGTGAGCTCTAACGGGTTGCGAAAGCGAAACTTCTTGTTAGCCTTGTTGTCTTTCCCGTCATTGGCTCGCTTCTGACCTTGATTACTCTTCTGATTATATTGGGTAGCAACATTTTTGGGAGCTTCAAGAAGCAGGTTAGCATCAATAATCTGAAGAGGTACAGGATTACTGTCGACTCTCATGTACCCCTCGGCCTTTTTATAGAATTTCTCAAGCCTATTTGGTTCTTTCATTTTAATCCATCTACCAAATTCGCTCTTCTCATCTATGACGCCGATTAGTGACATTAATATCATGCGGGGCTTGGGATTCCCTACTTCAAATGCTGCAACATTGAATCTTTTGAGGAAAGCTTTGAAAAATTCTCCTGGATTCTGCTTCATTGATGTAAGAGAAATAACGTCCTTAGCCTTCGTAGCTTGCAGCCTGAACTGCTCTTTGAATTTTAGAGTCAAATCGTCAAATCGATCGACGAATTTGGGTGGGAGCCTTGTGAGCCATAATGATGCCATACCTTCTAAATAGAGAGGGAAGCACAGGCATTTGATCTCGTCTATTGCTTTGGCTGCATTCATATGCCATTCACATCTGTATAGGAAGTGATTTGGATCAGAAGTCCCATTGTATGGAGGCAGAGTAAGATGAGTGAACTTTTTGGGGAATTCTGCTTTATGGATCCTCTTCGTGAATGGATTTTTATTGAGGGAGAAGTCCCATTCCCTTTCACTATCCTTGCAAGCCATGTTATCTTCCATGATTTGCTTTACCATATCCACGATATATTCCTTCGAGTTGTGTCGCTCCGGAGAGCGGACTTCGATCTCTTTTCCGGATGCTCGTCGTGGCGGGCGATCGTGATTAGAGGATCTAGGTCTTTTGCCTCCAATATGAAAAGGTTCTCCTGTAACGGGACTTGCAACTCGTCGGTTATTTCAATCAGAATGGTTCTTAGCTTTCAACTTTGAGTCTTTGATATTAGCATTGCCTTTGTCAACAAGTCCTTCCAAGTTGTCATTATGATGATGATCAGAGGCTGATGAATTTGCATTCTCTTCAAGGTTGACATGGATTTTCGGAGGAGGAGCGGGATTCACTTGAGAGTTCAGGAGAGCACTCATTTTATCCATTAAAGCTTGATTAGCATCCATTAATGTTATATTAGAATTCATTAAAGCTTTTTTGGAGGCTTCCATTCGTTGACTCTAGTTAGCGACGATGACATCTAATTCATCTTTGGTTACCCCAGCTCCACTTATTGAGTTTTCCCCAACTTCAAAGCGGTTGGTAAATGGAGTAGCTTCGTTGTTAGCAACGTTGTCATTTTATTCAACGGTTTTACTTGCGGTTTTCTTAGATTTAGCTATTATCTCGGACAAGGACTTGAATTTGGAAGAGAGTTCGTCGATTGGCCTAGATCTTAGACTTGTAGAATCTATGGTAGAAGTAAGCTTAGAACTTCAATGGTACACTTTTTAAGATTGACAGAAGTGTGAACGTGGCCCCACGGTGGGCGCCAAATGTTGAAACCAAAATTGGTTTACAACACCAAAGGTGCACTTAATGCACTTCACCAAATGGTTAGAATTAGAAAATAGAGCCACAAAAAATAAAAGCAAGTAAAACACACAAGACTTTTGTAGTGGTTCGATCTAGAATAGATCTACGTCCACTTTTTAAGCGATTCCATTATCATACGTGATATTACAAGATATATTTCCCTTCCATCTTTGCTCATTCTCTCTTTTTATAATGATTTTCCTCACTTTACTCTCTTTAATGACTTGATTTTCTCTAATCCACTATGGAAATTGTTGGATCCTTATGAATGCAATGAGCGTGAGAGTATATGTTCCAGAGTTTGAGCATTTAGAGGATCATTGACGAATCCATGGTGGTTGAGATGCAAAAAATTGAAGCTTAAAGGTGGATTAATAGCAGTTGGAGAGAACTTGAATGGAGCTTGAATGGATCTCTAATGGAGATTGGAGAAGATTTGATCAACTTGGTGTTGGGGGAAGATCGTGTGAGCTTGAGGAGCCATTAATGGGGCTTAAAGTGAAGCTTGAAGTGTTGGAGAAATGATTTGGTGGCCCTTCGAGGTCGAATTTTCGGTCCCCTTTTAAGTATAATGTAGTGGGGTATTTATAGGAGTGTTATAATGTAGTGGGATTCCTGTAATTTAAATGTGTACAGCCCATAACTTGCGCTTTCCAGCTGGCACCAACTGGTCCGCGGATGACTTTGAGTGTGAATGACATAAGCAATCACAACATGGATTATCTGAGCCAACGACTTGATCATATAAAAACGACAAGATTTATGTGTGGGATCGAAATGTTTTAAGTTGACATAATGTACATACAAATGTGTACGGCCAGTCGTTCTCCCTTTACAACTGTTCATTAGCCGGTGGCATCTCCCTTGTAGCTGGCTCCATGCGTTGTTCTTCTAACATATGACCTACGACATTAATAGATCTATGGCATGGTCATTCTCTCAAAGTCACGTGTTCACGCCACTTATTTACATATAAGATAACAAACTGTCCCATTATTTCATGTCATTTATTCATATGTATGTTAACGGTCTTTAATGGACGCTGCGACTTGAGTGTTTGGGTATGGGGAATGACATTTAAATGGAGTGAGTTGTCATTACGTGTTGCTTGCGGCATGATTGGTGGAACGATATGGATCCTTACGAAATGAATTGATCATTATGCGCCATGAACATTCACGTTATGAATGCATCCCACTTACTGACTTGCTTTCTCCAAATGGAGCAACGACCTGATAATTTGGCACTACACATGTTAACATGACTTAGTGATTATGGTTTCAATGACTTGAGCATGTGCATTATCTGATGCAATCCATTTGAGTGCCGCCACGTGTCTCATACATTTCATGACCTTCACCATGTCGTAGTTGACGGATTGCGACTTGACTCCACGTGTCACCGTGACTTGGCATGGTTCGATCGACTTGCCTTTGAGCTGATTGTATAGCACGGCTTGAGCATGATTGAAGCCAAACCATGTCGCGTTGTTGAAGCTAAACCATGTCGCATTATTGAAGCTAAACCATGTTGCATTTACATTGCATTGTTGAACATCATGAACGAGCCGAGCGACACGGGTTTAATATATTTACATATGACATGGATTTAATGGTTTAAACTTCCCAGTCCTCACGACATGACTAATATGTATGATAATACCGTTAATACGACGTGATAATGTTGTTCAGGCGACATGCTTTCATGTAGTGGGGAATGACTTGGTCCAAATCGTGTAAACGACTTACGACATAAACTACTGAGTTGAGAATAATCGGTGTTGGCGTGTCAACGACATGCCATTCACAGTACGATCATAGACCATGTCGTGCTGGACGGTTTTTCAACAAGTCGCGTGAACGACATTGAGTCATGTCGCCAGAACATGTTTTGCGACATTGCCCAGTCCGTTGTGCGTTATATCGTCATCGTATTTTCTCCAAAATGCGTTTTTTATAACGGGGTTAAAAATGTCCATGTCTAATCAAAGTGCCATCAAGCTCACATATATCAGAATGAATCAAATCTAAGGGTTCAGATACTCTTTCAATGGATTTATGAGGTTTCTTTGTGATTTTAGCCTGAGTACAGAATTCACATTTATCAAGTTCAGATTCTGATATTTTAGGAATCATATCTAGGGTGCACATATTATGAATTATTTGTTTATTAACATGACATAATCTAGAGTGCAAAATACTAGAATCACACAACATATAAGTAGAACTAGCCACTTTATTAAATTCAACATTCAACTTAAACATCCCCTCACAAGCATAACCCTTTCCCACAAAAGCTCCCTTATAAATCAAGCTATACAAATCAGCCCTAATAACTTGAGTAAAGACAGCCTTATTAAGGAGAAAGCCAGAAACCAGATTCTTTCTTATCTCTGGAGTATGCATAACGTCTTTCAGAATCACTATCTTTCCAGAGGTAAACTTGATTTCCATGTTTCCAACCCGAGCAACTTTAGTGGTGTGAGAATCTCCCAAAAACACTTTCTAATCATCAGCGGCCATGTATGTAGTGAACAAATCATGATCATAGCAGACATGGAGAGAAGCACCAGTGTCTACACACCAACCCTCTTATCCACCAACAAGGTGAATCTTGGTAATGATAGCCATAAGAGGATCCACAGTTAGGTTAGTCTGCGATGCAGGGCCTAGCCTGTTCCCACTTTTGTGCCATATGACCTGGTTTTCCACAGTTGTTACATAGAAACAACTGGCCAAAGTCATTTTTTGGAGGTGGTCACTGCTGCCCTCCTACTGACCCCCAACACTTCCTCTTTAGCGATGTTTGCCATATGACTTGGTTTAATAACTGCGGGTTAGGTCTTTTTAGTGCTGTTGTTTGTGACAACCAACACTTTCTCTTTTTGGTCCTGTTTGCGTGCCTCCTCCTCAATACTGAGGTGAGTGATCAAGCTCTCTAAGGAAAATTCTTTAGTCTTATGCCTTAAGACATTCTTGAAATCCTTCCATCCTGGGGGAAATCCCAAAAACTTGAAACTGTTTGTCTAAAGCCATACCTTCGAAGATGATCTCATGAGCTATTTTCTGAAGCTCGTGAGACTGCATCTCTATTGACCTGTCATCCGTCATCCGGTACTTGAAGTAGCGACTGAATGCATACTTCTTTGCCCCTGCCTCCTCCATGTTGTATTTCTTATTCAGCGCTTCCCAAATCTCTATCGTTGTCTTATCATCTGAATTGTAGTAGTCGTACAGGTCATTGCTGAGGTTGTTGAGAATAAAATTCTTGCACAGATAGTCCTACTCAATCCAAGTCTGCAATTGCTTTGAATGTTCAGTCCAGGAAGCCATCAGTGCTTCATCAGCTTCATCAGGTTTGTTTGGCAACCGCGGTTTGTCGATGGTAAGTGCAGTAACCACCTTTCTCATTGTCATGTAGAACTCCATCTTCTGAAGTCATCGCTTGAAATGCAGGCCTTTGAATCTGAATGGGGCATCAATTACCAAAGGGATCTGGAAGGCAGAGGGAGAAGCAACATCATCCAGGGTTGTAGTCAAAGCCATTGTTTCAGATATTCTTCAATTTGTTGGAAAACAATGGCTGAGTCATGTACTTCGTCGCTTTCTTGAAGACGATTCGGCGATCTGGTCGATGGTGCAAACCAGTTTGTACTTATCGCCGCCGCCTCTAGGATAAAACAGCCTCGAAGAATAATCAATTTGCTTGCACAACAAATCAATTCAGATTTGCACTTTCGAAAAAAAAATAACTGCTCGTATTTTTCTGTGAAGAGTAATAATGGTGGAGGTAAGAAGAGAAAATGTTGTTCGGTATTTTTTCTCGTCTATAAAATGAAGATAATATAGGCGAAAATATGTGTGTTGAACTGTTTACTAGATAGTGGGAGAGAATCGGCAGGAAAACCGGATCAAAATTTACCGTGTCAAATAAAAAATGGTTTAGAAATTTTACCATCTAAAAAATGGTTTGGAAAATGCAATGTTTTTCGGTCCAAAAATATAAGTGTCTACACCACAAAGACAAAGCCCAAGCCCAGGCCCGACCCCGAACTGAACTGAGCCGAGGTAGAGTCGAGTCGGTTGATCGGTCGTGCCCGTGAGTGTGGTGGTCATTCATGGTCTCCCTCCTCACAACAAAGCATGTATTGGGATCCCCAAGGCCCAACTTAGCTTCTAAGAAACAAATATAAATACTTTGCTTCTTTTATAGTCTCAAGATATGTGACTATTCACATATAGGAGACATATCACACTTAATCAAAAAACTAATAATTCACCTTTTGTTTTCGAAGCCAGTTCCAACATTTATTCTAAAGAGGATGACTTTTATACCATTAAATTCGAGATAAAGGAAGGCTGCGACAGAATATTGAAAGGCAGACCTTATTTTTATAATAGAAAGTTAATGATGAAACGCTGGACGATATGAATGAATCTTAATATAGATTTATCGCATACTATTCCTATACGATTCGATTACCCGGTATGCCACTGGAACACTGGACAGAGGAAGGGATCGCTAGAATTGCATCTGTTCTTGGTAACCCTTTAAAACTTGATAAATTTACAGAAGGAATCAGGAAAATTTCTTTTGCACGTGTCCTGGTAGAAATTTCACGTCCATTCTCTTACCTTAAGCAAATACCAATTATGTCAAATAATGATCGATTGATTATGCAGGATGTGAAATATGAGTGGTTTCCTCCAGTTTGTTCGAATTTTCATGGTTTTAGGGCACTAGATAATGTTTGTTCATTTACTAAAATGTGGATTCCTATGAAAATTGTTACTTCAAGTTGTAGTGCTAACTCTATGAAAATAGAACCAGATATGTGAACTACTGAAAAGGATGGTAATTCTATGCAAAATGCTGCTGGAGATGCTTTACTTCAGGGTGGTTGTAGTAAGGGCCAAAAGCTGGTCCCAATGCAGATTGGAGATGTCAGGCTTGTCTTGGACATTGATCAACTGGATTCAATGCCTACGGAAGAGGATATGATAGGTTAGGATGACAATAACTTGTGTCACAAAGCTGTCAAACAAGTTAGAACGAGGCCTAAAGGGATGCGAAAATACAAAAAAGACGAGAACTCTTAAGATGGTCAAGAAGACACTGATTCTGGGGTAGTTGTCAACCTGACATGGAAATCTATGATTTGTCAGCTCAAGGATAAAAAGAAGAAGGCTAAGAAGTACAAAAAAGTAGCAACCCTAACTAGTTTCGGCTCAGATACTTCCTCAGCACCGTAATGCTATTTTCTTAGTGAGGAAGGTTATTGTCTAGTATTTAGGGATGGTTAGTTCTGCCTTATATTTGGTTTAGTATGAGTATATACAAGTAGTAGCTTTGTATTTTATATCTATAGCTTGTATGGCTTGCTTCTGTATAAGTGAATTTTTAGTCGAGTCTTGCATCACTTGTTTTGAAGTTGTACAACTACGGATGTTATACATACATACATACATACATACATACATATACATATACATATATATATATATATATATATATATATTTCACGAAAATTTGTTTTCGGTCTTTTCGAATAATCATCATTGTTCAAAAATAATATGGATATATAGGATTGCTAAGTCTCTTCCATCTTAAATTGGTTAATCAAAACCTTTCATTGGCTTAAACGAAATCCTTAATCATTTATTCCTTAATTTAGGAATTTTCCATAAGATTGCTCCATTTAATCTTTAACCAAGATTCACTAAATCTTAACAAAGATTTATGCTTAACTTCATCACACGTTTGATTTAGGGAGAAATATTTCTACAACATTTTTTAATCTTTTAATCGTAATATTTATAAATTTTTTAACCATTACTTTCTCATTTGAAATCATATCTTTTGGACAAAGATTATTCAAATCTTAATGAATTTTTCTTCTCAACTTTACTTAAGGAAATCATTTTAATATCATCTCCTTAAATATTAATTAAAAATTTATCGGTTCTCAAATAAATATTTCAACATAACTTTAAATGAGTTAAAATGACGTGGTTTAACTCCTTAACGAGCTAAAGCTGACGTTATTTAAGACATCATTCAAAATGAATCGAAACCAATTAATATTGAGTATAAGAATTGCACCGAAATTACATCAGGTTATATTCAATATCAATTTCCATTTTCAACAAATACTATGGGTTAAATAACGGTATAATCACCTTTTAAATTCCTTGAATAGTACGAGTTTCTACTGTGGAATTTAGTACCAAGTATACGAAGATTATTTCCATTCAAATCCAATTAATTTATTATTGAAATATTTTGATCTTATTAAAGTAATATCTTCAAAATATCATTCCAGAGTATCTAGCTTCCCTTTCGAACTTATTCCACCCCTCGTCCAAATAAATAAACGTTGGCCAGGTAAGTTCAGCACACTGGTTGATGCATCCTTTTCCTTAGTTATACACACCCTTAGATCCTAGAGGTAGGATGAATGTCCTAGTTATTCCCGCATACTTAATTTAGTTGAATCTATCTACTTCTTAAACTTGGTTAAGTATTTAAAACTTCAAAATAGTCATTAAAACACTTCATTTATCATTTGGAAATGTTTGCCAAAAATTTATTAAGTTAAAAACCTTTAATCTCAAAGTTGATGAAAAGCGTTGCTAAAAAGTTTAAATCAGCTTGTTACATTTAATTAACCTTCATATTATTCAAAGCTTCATATTTTTATTCTAATTCACTTTTAAATCATTTATTATGATTTATATTAATTTTTCCATATTTCTAATAAATTAAAAATAGTCATTTCTAATGATTTTCCAATTTGGTCACCAAACTGCAATATCGCGATTTTTATTCAAATTTGATTTGAACTTACTTCAGAATATATACATTGAAATCTCAAATTTCCTTTTCCTTTGAAAATTACTAAAATTTGAAAACAATTGTTTTTCGTTTTGGAAAAATCCGATTTAATTTGCACTTTGTACATTCATTTGAAGTTAATGGTCGAAATTCATGAACTACCGCAGCGCGATTAGCTCTATTTAACCATATTTTAGCTTTATATTAAAATTAGTCTGATTTACTTGTAATATGATTTATAAACCATTCAAAACATATATAACTTCATTTCAAATCAATACATCCCATATTACAACTTTTAATTCAATTATTTATAATAGTTGGATTGTAACAACCCGAATTTTTAATAACGTGTTAAGACAAGAATCAAGGCAGAATTAAATGTTAAAATCTGAATCAAGGGAAACGGGCTATGCCATTGCGTTCGTCTCGGAAAAATACGCCAAATAGAGTCCGAGTTTTCGAAAATCGGAGTCCGTATGACCCAGTTATGGCCCGTCGAAGTTTTCAGAAAATCCAGAGTTTAAAAACAGTTCGAAAATCAAATCTGGAGCCAAACAGACTGGGGAGTCGACTTGGGAGTCGACTTTCCCCAGCTGGTGTCGACTGCCCAGTCGACACCCCTATCGACCTGGGTGGTCGGGCCAGTTTGGCCTGGTGCACCTGTTTTGGCTCCTGGGTCTTGTTTTGTTGGCTTGTGACGTGATTTGATGGCTCAGATCTGAATTAGGGTTAATCCTATGGCCTAAACTAGTCCTAACCTCTATAAAAACACCCTAAGACCTAACCTAAATCACTAAAAATCATTCTAGCAACTAAGTGCTGCCAAAATCTATCTTGATCATGGCCTCCATCTCCAACTTCAAAGGCTTGAGCTTTCAAACTAGATCCATGAAAAAGGAGCAAGCTTTCTGTATCAAATCAAGGAAGTAGAGCATCATCTCAACACCATTCTATGACGATTCTTGCTCTTAATCCTCTAGCCACGATTTGTAAGTTCTAGCTGCTTTTAGATTGAAACGATAATATGAATATGACATGTGATAAAGTTGGAATTGGATCTATGCATGATATTCAATCCATGTTCTTTCTTGTTCATTTTTGATCTTGACCTTTGGGGATGTTCTTATGGCATTTATTTGAACCTATGCAAGTTGCAAATCACTCTTTCATGTCCTTAGCATGCATGTAATGATGTTTTTCTCTTGGATCTTGTTTTATGCAAAGTTTCTACCTTCCTCTATTTATTTTCTTTTGATGAACCTTGGTCGATTTCGGACCTAGGCCTAAACTACGATTTACGTGCGATTTGTATACGGGGAAATTTGGGGTAGTGCCAATGTAATTTGCAAGTTTGGGCATACATGAATTGGCATATGAATTAAATCACGAGTCTTGGGGACTATGTAAAGTGAATCAAGGGATTGGGCTTATGTAAATTAGGCATAAGTGGAATTGGGAACATGAACCATGATGTGGGTTATTTGGGCATGAATGCAACAAAATGTAATTTTGGCTAGAACTTGATTTGGGCAAATTGGCATAAACTTGACATACATGCAAATAGGCGGGGTTTGGACACATGGGAAGTGGCTAGAATTGGGTACATATTTTCATGGGCATGTAAGGTGGAACTTGGGCATATGCTTAGTGATATGTAAAGTGGGGACTTTGACTTAGATGACACATATGTAATTATCAATCTAACGGATGTCTTCGACACGAGGTTAGACTTGAGTTGTGGTGTAATTCTGCCCGGAACCGCCCGGCATATCCAGTGACCACAACAATAATAGTCTAATGTGAGAGGTCGTAGGAAAAGATTAGATTGTGGTAATGCATGAACCCGAGGTTGGAATGGATTTGCGGTGTAATTCTTCCCGGAACCGCCCGGCATATCCAGTGACCGCAAATAAGTCCAATGTGAGAGGTTGATGCATTAGTAAATAATAAATGAATATGACATGGACGGGCGGGTTAAGTAACTTAATTAGACTAGTGACGCTTAACCAATATGACATGGACGGGTGGGTTAAGTTACTTGATTTGATTAATGACACTTAACCAATATGACATGGATGGGAGGGTTAAGTAACTTGATTAGACTAATGACACTTAACCAATATAACGTGGATGGGTGGGTTAAGTAAGACCGGACTTGATTTCTAGATGACACTTAACCATATAACACGATTAGAGGATGGGTTAGTTTAACCTGAATGGGTCGATAATACCCGACTAGTACAACGCGAGGCATGGTAAGGTTAAGTAAACTAAAAAGGGAAACACTTAACCGTTATAATTTGATTAGGGGATGAGGTTAAGTCATGAATCACTTGAATATACTTAACCAATCCAACATGATAACTTGATGAGGTTAAGTCATGAAACACTTGAATATACTTAACCAATCCAACATGATAACTTGATGAGGTTAAGTCATGAATCACTTGAATATACTTAACCAATCTAACATGATAACTTGATGAGGTTAAGTCATGAATCACTTGAATATACTTAACCAATCTAACATGATAACTTGATGAGGTTAAGTCATGAGTCACTTGAATATACTTAACCAATCTAACACGGTAATTTGATGGGGTTAAGCTTGAATATACTTAACCAATCTAACACGGTAATTTGATGGGGTTAAGCTTGAATATACTTAACCAATCTAACACGGTAATTTGATGGGGTTAAGCTTGAATATACTTAACCAATCTAACACGGTAATTTGATGGGGCTAAGCTTGAATATACTTAACCAATCTAACACGGTAATTTGATGGGGTTAAGCCTAGATATACTTAACCAATTTGATACGATGATTTGGATAGGGTTAAGTCATGAACCGCTAGAATACACTTAGCCAACTTGGCACGTGATTCGTAGGGCTAAGTCATGAACTTGAATGACAACACTTAGCCAACTTGACATGACATGTAGACGGGTTAAGTCACGAACTGGAATGACCACACTTAACCAACTTGACATGCTAGACTGATAGGGGCTGAGTCTTGAATTTAGATGAAAACACTTAACCTGCTAGACGGAAACCCTAGTTACGCGGTCCTTTTCAGCAGTAACCCTCTTGGATGTATCACGATACCCTAGGGACTAGGCTAGGGTGGGGCACGATTACTGGGCTGATTGTAAGCGACCAAAACGACGGCTGAGTTTGGTGCACCATTGTAGCTTCAGGCGGACTATGGTCGTGCACGTAGTCCAGAGTTGAAAAAGCAGGCATGGGCACCAGTAGTTTTACACTGTGCGTGCTTGGAATGGTGTCAGTGGTTGACACCCTAGGACTTGATACACCCTTGGGTGGACCTAGCATAGGGTAGCTACATTCGTGATTGGGCCGTATGACACCGACACACGACGAGCTAGGTCTTGTAGAGAGCCGATCGACTAAAGCGTGATGTAGGGCGTTGTTCGATAGGTAGCGTAATCCCTAGTGGTCCTAGGTGGCATAAACCCTAGTCGAAAACGTCCATTAGGTAGCGTAATCCCTAGTGGTCCTAGGTGGCATAAACCCTAATCAAATCTAGAAATTGTCCAATAGATAGCATAATCCCTAGTGGTCCTAGGTGGCGTAAATCGTAGTTAAACACGCGATAATTCATGACAAGGGAATCGGGCCAGAACAAGGATGGCAGTCCGAGCGATTTCAAGGATGGTGACACTACGTCGTAGTAGTATAGAATAATGTGATGGAACCCGTACGATGTACGACGAGGATCTATACATATACATGGAAGGGATGATACGAGTTAGGATGCTAGTACGGTTGGTGCAGAGGCCGTTAGACATGCGATGCTATTCCGAGTTTACCTTGGTTATCCTGTTACCTTGGTTATCTTGTTACTTGAGTTTATCCTGTTATCTTAGTTTGATCTGTTTACCTTGTCATCACGCTTATATTTACTTCCGGTTTATACATGTCATGTTACTCTTACCTGTTTTTAGGCTGAAAGTCACTAGGACTTACTCAGTCTTTATGACTGACCCTGTTTTGTTTCGCCTCTTTTTCTTCCGTTTCCCCCCCAGGTTTACTGGGAGGAAATGTTGCTACTTAGTGCGGATCTTTCTGCTTCAAGATTTTCATCTATGGCTTGGACTTTCCTTGGCTATGGCTATTTTACTGCTTTACTTGGGGAATAATTTATGACTATGGTTTTATGCTTCTTTATTATTGCAAGACAGGTTTCGATGTAAGTAACTTAATGGCACTTTGATGTAAAAGGTTTTTAAGTAATGAAATCATGTTTTCTTCCGCTGTTTTTATATGTTTTGTCTTGTAATATTTCTGTGCATGTTTACCTAGATAATACTCCACCAAAGCTAGTGCATTCCCTTTGTGAGTGACCCTAGCGGAGGTGGGGTGTTACATTTGGTATCAGAGCAGAAGGTTATCAAACTGGGCAAAAGTTTTTAAAACCTTCTGAAACTATTTTCAAAGCCATTTTACAAAGAAGAATTTTTCAAGAAAAGTTTTAAAGAAAAAGGCTATTCCCCAAAAATCCATTAGCATTATCCTTCGTTCCCTTGATTGAATCTCTCTTCCTTTCTTTCCTCCGCCTGTAGTCACAGTAGTTTTAACTGTGACTAATCATTTTCTAGCTACGTAAATGTTTTCCGTGCGATGGAGGAAGTTCTCAAGAGACCCGTTACCGTGTTAAACAAGAAAGGATAGGAGTGGATAAGGCGAATAAGACTCAGCACAAGAAGGTAGTTAAGTACTATAGGACAAGGACATGGGCAAAGAACAAGAACGTTGAAAGGGCACTTGTATACTCTTACCTAAGAGAGATGGTAACGTTTCCGTTAAAGGTTTTCCTTTCTATCATCCCGTTAGGACTTTGTTTTGTACATCGCATCCTTTTTAAATCTTGCTTCGATAGTTGAGTCTCTGCACCTTAGTACTAGCACAATAGAGGGTCCCGTTTTGTCTCAAATCCTGTTGGGGGATCGTCCCATTTATTCATGACTTGTTTGGATTTGAGGACATCTATGACTTTTGGGAATAATGCTTATGTTTTTTAGCTATGGGTTGATTCTAGGAATGGAGTGGTTATCCAGTAAGGGTGTCGTTCTCGGTTCTGAAAGGAGGGTAGTTAGACTCTTGACTTGCCTCGGTAGTACCCTCGAAGTCTCGTGTAATCTTTAGGGTTCTGTCATGATTGGTTACCTAGAATCTCTTGATGCATTTGTTGGTAATCCGTTCGAGTAAAGTTCGCCGCTAAGGCGGATGGTCCATTTCGCTTGTGCATGAGATATGGAAATCACTCTAGTAAGTACACTTGGTAACATGGTTGGCATCTGTTTGTTTTCAAGAGATAGTTCTTCTGCGTGGAATACCACATAGTGAGTAAACGAGATCCAGAGTTCACTAGAGAATTTTGGAGAGCTTGCAGGAAAACCAAAAGTACACGATATGGTTGAGCCAAGTATACTAGAGGGAAAATAAGTAAAAGTGGAACGAGAGGCGACAATGAAGTGAGTTCCAGCTCATATTTGGAAATAGGAGTAAAGAGGCCACGAAATCATGAAGTTAAAGATGGTCAAAGCGCAATGGAATTTAGCTCAAGGAAATGCGACTTAGAAGATTGAAGACAAGATACGCGCATCATATCTCTTTTGAAGAGTATATCCTTGGTCCCTGTTTTTCCTGTAGAACTTACCCGCATGCTATCTTTTATGCATATCCTCTCGGTCCTATTCTGGATCTTATTTCCGTTACAAACTCCATAGGGGGTATGACTCATCGGTTAATAATACATGTCAGGGTTTGAAGGTGTCCGTTAGGTTGACTAAACCTTTTGGGTTTTATAGGATATAGGTTGGTTTTAGGTAGGGATTCCCTTGTGACCAAAAAGGAGTCCATCATGCTTAGTTTCTCGAAACGTATATTGGTTTGACTGAGTAATTCTTTGGGTGTCAGCCTGATGTTGATTTCGGTCTCTGGGGCCTGTGCTTAGGGAGTTCTTCTCCTAATCAGTATATATGTGACGTAGATTTCCAGTTTTGACATTTCCTAATGGACACAGAGTTTTTACTTGCTTCTATCTTTCGATCCTATCTTGAGAACCTTAGGTAGAACCCTATGGATGTAAACATGTGTTTGAGACATGTTATGATTGATGGTTGCAAGTGGCTGCAAGTGGTTGCTAGTGGTTGCTCGTGGATGCATTTACACATTAGGCACTAGATCGGCTCAGTCACCTTTCATATTGCATATGCATGAGTGTTTATACTTATTTATGGATGAAATTGAATGTGTTATCATGTGGATGATTGCATATGGATGAATGTTTGTGCACACATATAGTGCTTACGTGACTAGGATTATTTGCATACATGTTGGATTCATGGCACTAAACATATTTTGCATTAGAAAGATCAATCAGGCCTGATCATCTGCATTAGATAAGGAACATATACACACACTTTCTGCATATGTTCATACAACATTAGAATCTCTTAAGGACAATGTTTGCTTGTGGATGATGTTTTGAGTAGATGGATGACAGATGGTAGGATACGTTCTTCCTAACTTAGAGATTTCGGGGACGAAATCCTTAAAGGAGGGGAGAATGTAACAACCCGAATTTTTAATAATGTGTTAAGACAAGAATCAAGGCAGAATTAAATGTTAAAATATGAATCAAGGGAAATGGGTTGTGCTATTGCGTTCGTCTCGGAGAAATACGCGAAATAGAGTCCGAGTTTTCGAAAATCGGTGTCCATATGACCTAGTTATGGCCCGTCGAAGTTTTCAGAAAATCCAGAG
Source organism: Allium sativum (assembly GCA_030737875.1). Classification (NCBI taxonomy): domain Eukaryota; kingdom Viridiplantae; phylum Streptophyta; class Magnoliopsida; order Asparagales; family Amaryllidaceae; genus Allium; species Allium sativum. The sequence continues at coordinate 76,213,623 of CM060913.1, forward strand.
TTTAAAAACAGTTCGAAAATCAAATCTGGAGCCAAACAGACTGGGCGGGAAAATTTCCCGCCCAGCCCCAAGTCGACTGGGGAGTCAACTTGGGAGTCGACTTGCCCCAGCTGGTGTCGACTGCCCAGTCGACACCCCTGTCGACCTGGGTGGTCGGGCCAGTTTGGCCTGGTGCACATGTTTTGGCTCCTGGGTCTTGTTTTGTTGGCTTGTGACGTGATTTGATGGCTCAGATCTGAATTAGGGTTAATCCTATGGCCTAAACTAGTCCTAACCTCTATAAAAACACCCTAAGACCTAACCTAAATCACTAAAAATCATTCTAGCAACTAAGTGCTGCCAAAATCTATCTTGATCATGGCCTCCATCTCCAACTTCAAAGGCTTGAGCTTTCAAACTAGATCCATGAAAAAGGAGCAAGCTTTCTACATCAAATCAAGGAAGTAGAGCATCATCTCAACACCATTCTATGACGATTCTTGCTCTTAATCCTCTAGCCACGATTTGTAAGTTCTAGTTGCTTTTAGATTGAAATGATAATATGAATATGACATGTGATAAAGTTGGAATTGGATCTATGCATGATATGTAATCCATGTTCACTACACCAAAAATGCCAATTTGGCAGTGCTAATGGCCATATCAAAATCGATTTGATACGGTTTTAAGCCGTACCAAAAAATGGCGTCTCTGTTCAATTGATACGGTTTAAAACCGTATCAAATTTCTCATTTGATACGGTTTTAAGCCGTATCAATTGAGAAATTTGATATGGTTTTAAGCCATATCAATTGATTAATTTGATATGGTTTTAAGACGTATCAAATTAATGAATTGATACGGCTCAAAGCCGTATCAAATTTGAAAAATAAAAAATAAAAAAAATACAATTAGCTGCTTCATTACAACAAATTCATTACAACAAGTAGGGGGTATGGTAGACCGCAAATTCATACAATATATATTGCACTTGGTTCTTGACCAATACATATAGACAATCTAAACAAAATTACTTTGCTCGTATAAAATACAATTTGCTCATATATAATACAATTTACAATTTAAATGATATGAAATGACTAAAACGTACAGCCGACAACCATGATTTCCCATGATTTCCTGAATCATGTTTGGCAATAATCTTCTGAATCATTCCCGGTGATAAGAAGTATAATTAACATAAGTATATAGCACATGCTACTTCATCCACTGTGCTGAAACACAGTAATATGTAGTTACAGTTGAGGGGTACAAGTTTACGAGGTGCAAATAAGTGTTATGACTTATGAAATGAAAATTTAAATAGGTTTTTATATTTTCCTTTTTGTTGAATTTATGTTCTATAAAACAGATTATCTTTCATTTATCATATTACTCTGGAGACCTGTATAACAGTTGTAAATAAAGAAAATGGTGCTCGATGTGAATTAAATAATTACACAATATTTTTGTCAAGGAAACCACCATATTTATCTTCCAAAGCTTGCGGGACATCCCAATGGAAGAGTGTAATAAATGGCGTTATACCTACAATGTAAATCACATGTTAATTTGATGTAAAATTAAACATGTATGATACACAATATGCAAACTTTCTACTTCTCACCATTTTTTAATAGCTCGTTGATGATATTGTTGTAGTACATGGCTCCTTCCCGATTTATTCCACCTTTCAAGGTACCATCTGCTTTCACAATGCATATCAAGCAAATTCAAGTTTGAACGATTTATGATGTTATTGATATCATATGAACTTCAACGTTGTTTTTTTTCAACATACATACATATATATATATATACATACATACATACATATATATATATATATATATATATATATATGGGGAAGTCAAAGATTGAATTTTGTATTTCAAAGAACAGATTTGATATTTGCATAAATATAAGATTGAATTTTGTATTTCAATGAACAGTTCGGTACTGAGTTCAACTTAGTTTGAAACTGAGTTATTAACACAATCCGATACTAAGTTTATAAAATCAGTTCGGTACTGAGTTTAACTCAGTTCAAAACTAAGTTTATAAACTCGGTTTTGAATTGTAAACTCAGTTCCAACTGAGTTAAACTCAGTTTCCAACCAAGTTTATAAACTCAACTTCGAACTGGACTCAGTTCAAAAACTGAATTTATAAACTCGGTTCGAAACTCAGTGTAACTCAGTTAGAACTGAGTTTACAGTTCGTAACCGAGTTTATAAACTAAGTATTGAACTGATTTAAACTCAATTTAACCGAGTTAAACTCAGTTTAACTGAGTTTGGAAGCTCAATTTAACTGAGTTTGGAAACTCAGTTTCGACCCCTCGTGAAATCATGCAAAAGTGATTAGTTTGTTGTAGCATATGTTTCAATATTTAATATTTCAAGTCTCCCACTCTTCTAAAGCCATAAAATATCACCAAATGAAATGTTTCTTAAGTCATAACTTACAGTATAGGAAGCTTCAAGTCTCATTTTTCCGCATTGATACTTGATTTCAACATCTTATCTATACCAAATAAAAAATCAATGAGATTTGCAGTAAAAAATCAATGAGATTGCTATTTCATTGTCAGTAAATATTTTCTGAGAACGGGGAAGGTCCTCCAATCAAGAAGAGCACTAGTTTTATCAGCAATCAATCATTACTAGTATATTCAGTATACTCACTATTATAAATAAAAAAAAGTGAAAGGAAAAAAGAAAAAGAAAAGGAGACTTCAGGAAATTAGAATATGCAGTGCACATAAAGAAGAAACCGAACCCCTAAACTAATTGTGATGCAAAAAATCTGAAATATACCCAATTAGGTAGATGCACCAGCTGCATTCCCAGTTAGTAGCATATCAACTTTCAACAACTACCCCTGCATTTCACCAATAAGATAGCTTAGTTACTAAAAGATAACAAATTACACTTCCTTCCTTCCTGACAGTTGTCTGTATTGTTTAAAATATAGAAATAAATGTATAGTGAAATATTATAATGTATAGCGTAAATCCTATTTAGCTAAGTTACTGGAGTGCAGGGCATTTATACTAGCAATGCAGCCTATAACCAGTGTACATCTTAATTGGGATACTAGAAAAACCCATATTTGATTGCAACTTTTATTAAACAAATAGAGAAGTACTTAAAAAGAACAATATGATATTTCTGTAACATTTACCAACTATCGAGGCTTGCATTGGCGACCAAATAAACAAATGCAATTCAGTCCTTGACCATTCTGGCATCATCAACATGATTGAATGTTCACAAATTATATAATAAAGTGAACTTGCATAAATTCACTTCAAAAACTTGCATATAAATATGGATCTAGTTTAGGATCTAACATGTAACTTGCATATGATATATATATATATATATATATAATTAGATCGTAACTTGGATCTATCATAAATTATATAACTTGCATTAATCATGTGAACCTAAATGGATCTTGACATGGATCCAATCATAAAGTTTATAACTTGCATATGGACATATGATCCTAGGCATGTGGATCTAACATAAAACTTGCAATGAACATGTGGATCTAACATAAAACTTGCAATTTACATATGAATATATGGATCTAACATAAAACTTGCAACTTGCATATGAACATATGGATCTAATCATGTAGCATAAGGATCTAACATAAAACATAGGAATATGTACATGTAGATCTAGACTTTGATCTAATTATATATGCAAATTAATCTTAATTTAATCATGCCATAATTATTCTTTTAATTATGCTCACAATAAATGGTATACCAAATATACCATTTCATGAACCAATTTATGCCATGAAATTTTTATGTTTTCCCTTGATTCTCGCATTTATAATCAAGTATTCTTTAATTTGTTATTACAACGTTAATAGGAAATACGGGGTGTTACATCAATTGTTATCATCATCTTTTCAGCATGTTTCTATTTTGGATGATAATTGGAGGTTCGGCTCTGTCTTTTATAGTTGTGTATGGAATTTTTTTTGACAGCCAATTATTTTGGAAAACAATTGTTACTGAGGCAAAGATCGGTACGAATGCATGGGTATTAATGGGTGACTTTAGTAGTGCATCCTCTCTGCTTCACAAAAAGGTGGCCTACCTATTTTCTTTTCAACAATTAAGCGCATGTCAATACTGTTTGTTAGATTCTGGTTTGACTGAAGTAAAACCATTGGGTTTTCAATACCCATTCTTAGCTACAAACATTAATAAGATTTTAGCAAACACTTGCTGTTGCCTATTTTTATTTATAAAAAAAATAAGGCTCTATCTTTGACACAGCTTTCAAGTTACCATAATCCATTACTATTACACCTTATTCCTACTAGTCTAGTTAAAGGATTCCCCTCTGGATTAAAAAAGGATTGGCATTTACTTGATGGATATTCGGACCACATCAAAAGGGGATTACTAGCTAACACTTGGGTTTTTTTCCAGTTATCAATTCCAACATAAACTGACTAATTGCAAAAAGGCGTTGATGCACTGGAATAAGCTTAGAGAAAAAAAGATAAGTGCCTGTGTGAAGATGAATTACATTCCCTTGAAATAGCAGTCGATCAGGACCATGAAAATTTATTGTTATTGTATTTTACAAGTTGCTGTAGATGGTGCATCATGGAATCAACTTTTGAAAAATAATTTACCATGTTAAAATAACGAACGTATGTATTTCCCATGTTAGAATTCAATCATAAAAAGTCCCTTGCACTGCTTATGATAACATGGAATCAACTTTTGATGCAACCAATTCAATTATAAAATAAGATACCTCTTCACATGTAGAAGAAGCAGAGTAAAATTGATGTAGACATATCTCTCTCTCATTGCCTGTAAAATAAAAGTTTTTGCTGTAAGATGGATTTACTGATGAAAACAATGCAGGTTTCAAAGTTATACGCTTAAATTAAATCAATAGCGTGATAATTAATTAGAACAATTGCGCTCTTTTGTCAATGTTAGTTGCCAGTTCCCTTCTAATTGTTCCAAGTTCGTTTGCGATAGCTCATTTGTTCCAGTTAATAATATATTCCACAAACTCAGCCAACAAGACAGACTCGGTATGCTATTTCAGCATAAATATCAACATATGTCATATATAGGTCAACTACAAAACATGAGTGCGGCAAGGTGAATTCAGCACTCCTGCCCCATGATATTTGTAAGATAAAGAACGCAAACTTGAGATTTCAAAATTAGTTAACACAAAATTGACAAAATATGGTACCATTTGAGATTTAAAAAAAAATACATATAACTATCCTAGCGTATCATTTATGAAATAAAAACATATTTTAAACAATGCATACTGCTAAGAGATATACTTATACTATTAAATACAAACCAAATAAATAGCAAGAAATTTTCTTGTATATCATAAAAATAACGTTTAAAACTAATATAACGATCAATACATGAATTTAATGGTGTAAGGACTAATATACTATTATTATAATAATTGTAATGACAGACATACGCTTCGTGGATCATTTATGAAATGAAAATAATGATTTGAAATCATGTATACTACCAAGAGATGCATCAATACTATGTATGCAAACCAAATAATTATATATAAAAGGAATTTATCTTCTCATAAAAGGAATATTTGAAACTAATATAGCAATCAATATAAGAATTAAATGGTGTCCAATTTCCTTTTGCATTGCCAAATAAATCAAACATGGGACATTAATTAACTTTTGGGAAAATATGATATGCTGTTTATATTTGTTTCAGCATCAGGTTTTACAAAAAGTAACCATTCATATATGAGGGAAAAGGGAATAAATATCATAGTTTTGACTGTTTGTTAACTAAATTTCTTTCGTCTTATCCAAAATTTAAATAAATGATAGATTAATACGCGTTACCACTTACTGTAAAAAATTAAAAACTAGTAAATGTTACTATTTATGAATTTCTTTTAAAAATATATTGTATTTATATCTTACCTTATTTGATATATAGCATATTGTGAAAGGTGATACCATTTTAGGGATATTAGGTGTATCATGTAATTAAAGATCAGTGGAAACAATCCACTACAATAGCAGACAACTTTTTTTTATTGTATGATAGGAAATCAATAGTAAGAATAAGCAAATATATGAATTAGTTACCATTTGGCACATGGGGCTGGCTATAAGGAAATAAAAAGGGAAAACTTTGATCATATTAATAGATAATATGTTAATGAAATATATAGGTTTATCCAATAGCTTAATGTTGCAGGAAAAAAGAGATCAATTTTTTTGGGAAGGTTGTGTATTCATATGTAAAAAGAAGATCACAGGAACAGGTAAAAAATATCAGTCAACACTAATTTAATAAGACTTTGATTTAACGAAATAAGCACATCAGATAGTATTTTAGTAAATGTGCTAGTAAACTTAGTGTTATAATGCAATTCTGGCCAAAATTATGCTATTTATAGCTGTCAAAACTGTAATTAATAATTTGTAAAGATAATAAAGTTTCCTTCTATACTATTAGTATACATACAATTCCACAAAATAAGTAGTGGCATACATAAGACTGAACAATTGTTGTTCCATTTACACACACAGTTTATAGGCAAAACACAAGTAAACTAACAAAGTTAAGATGCAGTTGGGAACACTGGCATGTACTTGTAAAAATAAGCATGGAAAATTCGTGAAAAGAAGAAAGAACAGAGGCGAAGTTGGAACTGAAAATGAACATAGTAGTTTTAATTTTTGTATGTCAGCCATGGTAGATGAAGAGAAACATTGGTATGGAGGAAAGAAATTCCTATAGTTCAAATGAAGAAAACAATGCCTGAATGAACTAAGGATAACTAAGTGAGAACAACACAGTTTTAGTTTGGTTTCTATCTACTCAGACAACAATAGGTACAGAAATATGATAATTTTTTTCTACAGATACTAGAAGCAACCTCTAAACATAATCGCAAACTACTTGCTTCCTAGGCAACCATTCCGATCGAGTTTATGTACCCAATTTTCGGAATCAAGCTAAAGCCAATTAAAACACTTAAAAACAGCTGATAAAAACTGACACGCAAAATCAGCCCATCGTTCAATTCACAAAACACCATAATATTCTTGTCACATAACCTTAGGCATATGTTTATCAAAATAAAACTAAACACTGACTCTTTAAGCAAAGGCATTCCAATTTATTCTTTACATTAAAAGAATGGAATACTGACCATCTCCAGTGTTTTACTTTAACTTTGAATTAAACCTGCCAGAAAGCAAATAAAATAAAATTCCCATATTGTGACAGTCTAAACAAGTTTTGGGGAAAATCTTAACCGGATACAGATATGAAATACAACATAAATTCTATATAAAAAATGACCATATAAAGGGTTACTCAGGTACTTATAAAGGGATTCCCCAATGTAATGAGATCTCAACCAACGAGAAAACCATCACAACAATAATCAAAATAGATCAAACAATATAAAATTATAAATAAAATAGCCGAGAGAACCGATTAATGATTTGGAATCTCGATTTTAAACTTTATAGACAAAGACAAACCTTCAGAATCGAACCATGGTAACTACAATTGACTAAAGATTAGGGGAGCGGCGGCCGATCTGAAGTAGGCGGTGGATGGAGCTTCGCTTTCTTTTTCTCTCAATAATACGGGTGAAGATTATGTTATGGAAGCGATGTGAACACGATATTGTTATGGCTGAAGATTTTGAAGTTTCTGGGATGAGCGGACTGAATTTTGATTTAGGGATTGAGAAATGAAAAACAGTGGGGAACTGGAGGAGTGAAATTTGATACGGCTCTAGCAAATGAACCGATCCAGAGTTGTCACGATGATGGGTTAGATTAGAAGCATTGGAGGTGGAGCGGATGGCTAATAAATTTGATACGGCTCTAGCAAATTTGATATGGCTATGAGCCTTATTAAATTTGATACGGCTTAAAGCCGCATCAAACCTCTACATGCTAGTGTGCCAAATTGGCTGTTTTGGTGTAGTGGTTCTTTCTTGTTCATTTTTGATCTTGACCTTTGGGGATGTTCTTATGGCATTTATTTGAACCTATGCATGTTACAAATCACTCTTTCATGTCCTTAGCATGCATGTAATGATGTTTTTCTCTCGGATCTTGTTTTATGCAAAGTTTCTACCTTCCCCTATTTATTTTCTTTTGATGAACCTTGGTCGATTTCGGGCCTAGGCCTAAACTACGATTTACGTGCGATTTGTATACGGGGAAATTTGGGGTAGTGCCAATGTAATTTGCAAGTTTGGGCATACATGAATTGGCATATGAATTAAATCACGAGTCTTGGGGACTATGTAAAGTGAATCAAGGGATTGGGCTTATGTAAATTAGGCATAAGTGGAATTGGGAACATGAACCATGATGTGGGTTATTTGGGCATGAATGCGACAAAATGTAATTTTGGCTAGAACTTGATTTGGGCAAATTGGCATAAACTTGACATACATGCAAATAGGCGGGGTTTGGACACATGGGAAGTGGCTAGAATTGGGTACACATTTTCATGGGCATGTAAGGTGGAACTTGGGCATATGCTTAGTGATATGTAAAGTGGGGACTTTGACTTAGATGACACATATGTAATTATCAATCTAGCGGATGTCTTCGACACGAGGTTAGACTTGAGTTGTGGTGTAATTCTGCCCGGAACCGCCCGGCATATCCAGTGACCACAACAATAATAGTCTAATGTGAGAGGTCGTAGGCAAAGATTAGATTGTGGTAATGCATGAACCCGAGGTTGGAATGGATTTGCGGTGTAATTCTGCCCGGAACCGCCCGGCATATCCAGTGATCGCAAATAAGTCCAATGTGAGAGGTTGATGCATTAGTAAATAATAAATGAATATGACATGGACGGGCGGGTTAAGTAACTTAATTAGACTAGTGACGCTTAACCAATATGACATGGACGGGTGGGTTAAGTTACTTGATTTGATTAATGACACTTAACCAATATGACATGGATGGGAGGGTTAAGTAACTTGATTAGACTAATGACACTTAACCAATATAACGTGGATGGGTGGGTTAAGTAAGACCGGACTTGATTTCTAGATGACACTTAACCATATAACATGATTAGAGGATGGGTTAGTTTAACCTGAATGGGTCGATAATACCCGACTAGTACAACGCGAGGCATGGTAAGGTTAAGTAAACTAAAAAGGGAAACACTTAACCGTTATAATTTGATTAGGGGATGAGGTTAAGTCATGAATCACTTGAATATACTTAACCAATCCAACATGATAACTTGATGAGGTTAAGTCATGAATCACTTGAATATACTTAACCAATCCAACATGATAACTTGATGAGGTTAAGTCATGAATCACTTGAATATACTTAACCAATCTAACATGATAACTTGATGAGGTTAAGTCATGAATCAATTGAATATACTTAACCAATCTAACATGATAACTTGATGAGGTTAAGTCATGAGTCACTTGAATATACTTAACCAATCTAACACGGTAATTTGATGGGGTTAAGCTTGAATATACTTAACCAATCTAACACGGTAATTTGATGGGGTTAAGCTTGAATATACTTAACCAATCTAACACGGTAATTTGATGGGGTTAAGCTTGAATATACTTAACCAATCTAACACGGTAATTTGATGGGGCTAAGCTTGAATATACTTAACCAATCTAACACGGTAATTTGATGGGGTTAAGCCTAGATATACTTAACCAATTTGACACGATGATTTGGATAGGGTTAAGTCATGAACCGCTAGAATACACTTAGCCAACTTGGCACGTGATTCGTAGGGCTAAGTCATGAACTTGAATGACAACACTTAGCCAACTTGACATGACATGTAGACGGGTTAAGTCACGAACTGGAATGACCACACTTAACCAACTTGACATGCTAGACTGATAGGGGCTGAGTCTTGAATTTAGATGAAAACACTTAACCTGCTAGACGGAAACCCTAGTTACGCGGTCCTTTTCAGCAGTAACCCTCTTGGATGTATCACGATACCCTAGGGACTAGGCTAGGGTGGGGCACGATTACTGGGCTGATTGTAAGCGACCAAAACGACGACTGAGTTTGGTGCGCCATTGTAGGTTCAGGCGGACTATGGTCGTGCACGTAGTCCGGAGTTGAAAAAGCAGGCATGGGCACCAGTAGTTTTACACTGTGCGTGCTTGGAATGGTGTCAGTGGTTGACACCCTAGGACTTGATACACCCTAGGGTGGACCTAGCACAGGGTAGCTACATTCGTGATTGGACCGTATGACACTGACACACGACGAACTAGGTCTTGTAGAGAGCCGATCAACTAAAGCGTGACGTAGGGCGTTGTTCGATAGGTAGCGTAATCCCTAGTGGTCCTAGGTGGCATAAACCCTAGTCGAAAACGTTCATTAGGTAGCGTAATCCCTAGTGGTCCTAGGTGGCATAAACCCTAATCAAATCTAGAAATTGTTCAATAGATAGCATAATCCCTAGTGGTCCTAGGTGGCGTAAATCCTAGTTGAACACGCGATAATTCATGACAAGGGAATCGGGCCAGAACAAGGATGGCAGTCCGAGCGATTTCAAGGATGGTGACACTACGTCGTAGTAGTATAGAATAATGTGATGGAACCCGTACGATGTACGGCGAGGGTCTATACATATACATGAAAGGGATGATACGAGTTAGGATGCTAGTACGGTTGGTGCAGAGGCCGTTAGACATGCGATGCTATTCCGAGTTTACCTTGGTTATCCTGTTACCTTGGTTATCTTGTTACTTGAGTTTATCCTGTTATCTTAGTTTGATCTGTTTACCTTGTCATCATGCTTATATTTACTTTCGGTTTATACATGTCATGTTACTCTTACTTGTTTTTAGGCTGAAAGTCACTAGGACTTACTCAGTCTTTATCACTGACCCTGTTTTGTTTCGCCTCTTTTTCTTCTGTCCCCCCCCCCCAGGTTTACTGGGAGGAAATGTTGCTACTTAGTGCGGATCTTTCTGCTTCAAGATTTTCATCTATGGCTTGGACTTTCCTTGGCTATGGCTATTTTACTGCTTTACTTAGAGAATAATTTATGACTATGGTTTTATGCTTCTTTATTATTGCAAGACGGGTTTCGATGTAAGTAACTTAATGGCACTTTGATGTAAAATGGTTTTAAGTAATGAAATCATGTTTTCTTCCGCTGTTTTTATATGTTCTATCTTGTAATATTTCTGTGCATGTTTACCTAGATAATACTCCACCAAAGCTAGTGCATTCCCTTTGTGAGTGACCCTAGCGGAGATGGGGTGTTACATGGATATTGTATTGTTCTTGTATTAATATTTTTCAAATATTTACTTTTTGAATTCCAAACTTTCCAAATCTCAAATTAATCATAATATAAACTCATGGAACCTTCACTTTGAGTTTAAATCGTCATTTACATAGCTAACTCAAATTCAATTCAAAATCACTGTTTCAAATTGATTTTACCATTCACTTTGAAACTGAACATGCGTTTTTATATCAAATTCTCTTTCAAATTGACTTCTGCCTCTACAATAGTTTTCATAATTACTTTAATTTCATTTATATTCAATTCCGGATATAAAATCCCAATTTTATTTTTAAGCCTTATTTTCACTTAAATGAATATAATGTTTATTTATATTATCAATTTGTAATGAGACTTAACCAGTACCCGTATAGTTTCATAAAATTGGGTACAACATATGAAGGGTGACATATTAATATCAATAATAGCCATAAATTCATCTGTAGCAACCATTCAACAATTTCATAATATCTACAATATGAGTGTTACGGTAATTGACACTTATAGCTTATATGAAATTAAATTCTCAACTTAATCAACTTCATAATCAAATTGTGATTATATCAAACATCCAAACATGGTTAAAGTAGTTCTCACCTTTGTTTCCATTTCGCCAATCTTTTCGGTAGAATAAGGACTCGAATTATCATAACTTTTCACAGTTTTTGCTTTTCTTTTCCAAACTTTTTTTAAACAAAATATGTTTTTACATATATAGGAGGACGGGCTCGACATAGGGTGCAAGGGGTAGGTTGTGGGTGGTGGATGGGGTATGGAATGTGGTGGAGGTGGGTGGCATGATGGTGGTGGGGTGTAGCTGTGTAGGTGGAGGTGGGCATGGGTTTGGAGATGGGGAAGGGATGGCGTAAGGGTGTAGGTGGTGTGGCGTGTGATGAAAGCGGAGGGGGAGGCCGTGAGGAGTAGGGTGGAGGTGTATGGAGGAAGGAGAGGGGAGGGCAAGATGGTGGTGGACGGTTTAGACTAGGAGAAGGAAGAAGATGAAAGCCATGAAAGTGGAAGGGGAAAGGAGATGTAATAGAGAGAAGTTTTAAAAGGTGGATGAATGAAATGTGAGAGGATGAGTGGGTTTATATAGGGCTAGGGGAGGGTAGTTAAGTAATGTTATTAAGGACATATATTACTACTAAGCATGCAACGTTATATATGTTACTACACATGTCATGTTTAAAAAAAAATTAATGTTAAAAATGGATGGACACATGTCATATTCCTAAGGAATTTGTATTATATATTATATTAAGGGGTTTAAGAACTTTGTTAATAAATTTTTAACAAGTTAACATATCGATACAACATTTGAACAACTTGTTTTAACAAAAGTTAATATTTTTATCAGTGTATTTTCCGGTCACATTCTACGGTTTTAAATAAACTATTTTTAATGTAGATTAAATTTTGAAATAGGTTTTGTTATCACTTTCCATTAATTAAATCAAGCTTCGATTGACTATAAATCCTTATTGATAAGTTATAAAAATTCTATTTTGGGATTATACGATAAATTTGTCAATTGTAATAAATTGATAAAACTTCGCAAAATCGATATAGATATTAAATTCAAATCACATTTCAAATTGGGTACTTATATATTCAAAGTCATATAAATCATTTAAATTTGAAAATTTCGAATTTGTCAAAATCTGGGTCGTTACATTCTCCACTACTTAAAGGAAATTTCATCCTCGAAATTTGGAATGGAAATGAAGGGTAGAATCCTTGAATAACAAGCATAAGTCAACAACAAAATGTCATATCAAAGCCAATACTTATACCATAGCGCAAGATGCACTTGTGATACAAGTTATATACGTAGTCCAGCATAATAACCTGAGTATGTACTACTTGAGGTGGTCCCTATACAACATAAAAAATCCCAATCCAAAAATATCCTAGTGCTAACCATGCACTTAAGATGATCATACATCAAAGTATGAGATCCAATATCTACAAAGTCAGACACAACAATATTCTAGCTGGTCGTTGGACTCATCGGCCGAAGGGCTAGTCAAGTTTATCTCCTTGGGTTCCTCCTCAATATCCTCATAAACTATCTCTCTCATATCATCATTAAAGACCTCTCCATCATCCTCAAACTCTTGTGCTATGTCCCATACAAGGGGATGCCACTGCGGACCCTCTGGACTCCCTGAAATTTTCTCTATGAGATGAAAATTATCAACTGGTTTGTATATCTCTTCTACTTTATCCTCCTCCATATACTCTGGAGTCTTAGGAATAGTTTTACCCATCTCCCATAACAACCTCCCCATCAATACTATCATCATATGATAATAACCAATTATCATACTGCCCGGAATCCTCCTCTGAAGATACAGTCTCTATAGACTCAATTGGCTCAAGCTTTCTCTACTCAGAAATAGTTTATCTTTATTATTTCAACTTACTCTTTCCTTTCGTACTTGTCTTTTTCAAATTCCTTCAGGTCTGTACATATTTTATTCCTTAAATATACCTTTATTTCCAATTCCTAATTGGTTTATCTTAGGAAAGTTTTCAATTTGTTACTTTTTTATAAAAAATCATATTCATAAGTTATAAACTTATTTCTCATTCCCCTTAGTTTTGAAGTTCCATAGTATTTAACCCTTAACTACACACTTCAAATGATTAAATGGTTTTTACCATTTTCAACTTATTTAAATAACCTAATTTAGATAAACTTCTTGACTTTAAATTTATTTATTGCCAAATACTTTTTAGTCAAATCGCGAAACTTGATTCACATGGTATTGAACCTCTTTTCTCTAATTTTACCAACTCGAATATTTCATCTTTTATCCAAACATTTTTCAAAATTTATTGACTGTCCAAAATTGTTGAGAATTTTGATTCCTTATCCCAATCCAGACATTTTATAAGAATTTTTCAGTGGTTATATTTTAATATAAGTTCATTTTAATTACCTAAGTTCAAATTTTTCCCTTATCATTTTTCAAATGACCTCAAAAATATTCCTTTAACTAAGTTCTTAACTTTTAGCTACCTTTAGTTTATGTTGGGTTATTCCAACTTCTAAATTCAAACTTTGTTTAACCATTCTGTCTTTCTTAGATTATTTTCTAATGAGAGAGAGAACTTCCTCAAGAAGTTTAGATTACTCCCCTACTTTGTCCATTGGCTTATCTCTTAATAAATGTTCTATCTGAAATAGTTGTAACAACTCTTACACTTTTATCAAAATTCTAAAACCTTTCTTATAATATCATCATTTACCTAAAAAATAAATTCACAAGGCCTTTGTGCTTGGATTATTTATTTATTCATTGGTGATGACTAATTATAATCCCATATGAAACATTTTTAGTCAATTGTGAAATTCTAATCACAAGAAATTTATATTCATATTTTAATCAATCTTGATTGTTCAATTAACCATCCAAGTTATAATATATATATGTATGTGTATATCTATATATATTTTTTAAAACATATTTTTATATTTTGAATATATTTTTTAAGAAAAAATATATTTTTTATATGAAGTTACTAATACATTCTCTCATATATATAATACTCTCAAACTCATTTTAGGGTATTACTAACCCCATCTCTAATGAGTTACTCATCCTCGGATATTACTAAACCTATCTCTGATGTGTCTTTACCTGACAAAGACAAGGTTCTTACTTATCCCTCTGCTCTGATACCAAATATGACGACCTGAAATTCCATAAATTTTGAATCGACAATACACAAATGTCCAACTCGCAATTGAATACATCTTTTGAATATCAAGTGACGAACCAAATTTCCTACCCTTGAAAATCGATACTTAATACATCCTAGGTATTTGTGTACTAAAGATCCAAGTGTCGCAAATCTGATTAGTCAGGGTAGATTAGAAAATAGAACAGAATCTTACACGAACGAAATAACACATATTATTAAACATAATCTTATACAGCGGAAAACATTTACATAATCAGAGTTAAGTTCAACATGGGCAATTATAAATGTCTATCCTTACAACAAAACTAACAATGAGACAAGTCTTCAAAGAATCTAAAATGCTCTAATTCCAATCCCTAGCTCCATTCCAAAAAGTGCTCCATATTATGCTTCAAGTACTTTTACTACTTACATAACTACTAGGCTACCCAAAGAAAAATAAGGGTACTTAGGGTATAAAGGGAAAATAATAAACTTTGAGCCAGTCATGGGACTGGTGTGAGAACTTAAAATAGTTGTTTTTGAAAACAAAAGAAGGGTTTCTCATAAGACCACCCCGAAATAGACACGGAACGATTTTTTACCTTATGATAACCAAAACCTATTTATATCAAAACATGTGATATTATCTTTAATGACATCATTTCAAAACGTTTGCAAGTAAATTAGAATCTTGGCATGGAATTGTTGCATGATTAAATTCCTGCTATAGCTACCATTTTCTAGTAGGTTATACAACTAAAACCTTACGGGTTCGTATTGGAGAATAGAATTTCAAAAATGACCAACATAAAGGATCTTCCTTATCCTCGATGGGTACACCTATGAAAGGATGTCCCTAGAATCAACTAATGAATCTTTGCAAGCACAAGACCAGGTTATCCCTTAACTGGATAATAACTGATCAAATATGTCATTCCCCGGTCATAATCGACCTTTAACTAGGATCTCGAATTCCATCTTCTAAATAAGTAAAAATACCTGGGCTCTATACCATGATATATCTTTTAATCTAGAAGGGAATGATTATACCGTAATGGTAGCGAACCACATAGCCTTGCTGCATTCATCTTGTTTCGGTCATTTACTAGGTGTGAGGCCCGAAGTCACGTTACACAAAGCTACGCTTTATCTGAAGTCGTTCTCTGATCATATATAGTTCTTTTCACTTAGCATGCCACATTGTCGTTTCATAACACATAACTGATGTCTACCAACATATCACCTTTGAGGTCTTAGTGTCTCAAAGAAGGATTTTAAGCTAAAAGAATAAGTATTTTCTCCACCACCAAACAATGATATGTTTTAATAGAGATCATTACATTGTAAAATGCAATGTTAGATAAGCATCCATACAAGTTCATTTTGCGACTAAAAGAAACTGAAGGCGCTTTATTCCTCGACCATTACCTGGAGAGATCCCTTGCAATCTGTAATCTTCAAATATGTCCGGACTTACCACTTAGTAGGCTAATCATTTTAATAGAGAAACCCAGTAAAGAGAAAATCAACAGGTAGTCCTTTCGATGTGAAGATCTACAGTCTTCAACCATTGTTTTCAATGTCTTCATTTGCTCCATTTCGTCGTATCATTATTCGAAATGGTTTTTGGATAGGAGTCATTCAAAACCCGAACTCGGTCTTTTCGAATAATCATCGTTGTTTGAAAACAATATGGATATAAAGGATTACTAAGTCTCTTCCATCTTAAATTGGTTAATCTAAAACTTTCATTGGCATAAATGAAATCCTTAATCATTTATTCTTTAATTTAGGAATTATCCATAAGACTACTGCATTCAATATTTAACCAAGGTTCATTAAATCTTAACAAAGATTTGTGCTTAACTCCTTCCCTTGTTTGATTAAGGGAAATATTCAACATGTTTATCTAATCACTTAATCAAAAGATTTATAAGTTCTTCAACCATTACTTTATCATTTTAAATCATATCTTTTAAACAAAGATTATTCAAATCCTAATAAAGATCTTTTATCGACTTTACTTAGGGAAATCATTCTAATACCATCTCCTTAAATCTTACTTAAAGATTTCTCAATTCTTAAATAAATACTCCCCATGTCAAAACATAACTTTAAACGAATTAAAATAATGTGGTTTAACTCCTTAATGAGTTAAAGTTGATGTTATTTAAGACATCATTCAAAACAAACCCAAACCAGTTAAAATTGTGTATAAGAATTGTACAGAAATTATATCAGCTTATATTCAATATCAATTTTCATATTCAACAAATACTATGGGTGGAATGACAATGTAGTCACCTTGAATAACAATATAATCACCTTTCAAATTCTTCGAATAGTACGAATTTATTCTACAAAATTTAATACCAAGTATTTGAAGATAATTACCATCCAAATCCAGTTAATTTATAATTGAAAAACTTTGGTTGTGTTCAAGATAAATCTTCAAAAATATCATTCCAGAGTATGCGGTTTCCTTTTCGGCTTGTTCCAACCTTCGCCCAGATAAATAAACATTGGCTAGGTAAGTTCCGCACACTGGTTGCTGCATCCCTTGCCTTCGTTATACACTCTATTTATCGTTCCAAATCTCAGGTTTGGAACAAATATACTAGTTACTCCCACATACTCAATTTAGTTGAGTCAATCTGCTTATCAAAATTGGTTAAGTATTTCAAACTTCCAAATTATCATTAAAACACTTTATTTATCATTTGGAAATGTTTGCCAAAGATTGTTAAGTTAAAAATCTTTAATCTCAAAGTTGTTGAAAAGTGTTGTAAAAAGCATTGCTAAATAACTTAAATTTGCTTGTTTTATTTAATTAACCTTCCTGTTATTCAAAACTTCATATTTTTGATCCAAATCACCTTTAAGTCATTTTTTATGGTTTATCATAATTTTTCCCTATTTCTAATAATTTAAAAATATCCATTCTAAAAATTTCCCAATTTGGTCACCGAACTGCAATACCGCGATTTTATTGGCAAGGCCAACGGGGTTGAACAGACCCCTACCGTTTTATTGAAGATTATAGTTTTGAAAAATAAACAAAATTACTTATAGACATTCCTACAAGTAAGAGATTACAGGGGAAACAAGATGCGTAATAAATAGGAAGTACAAAAAAGAAAACACAAAAAGAAAATAAGAATAAAGAAATTATTTGCAAAATTGTTGCAATATGCCCGGATCAATTGCAATGGAAATATTAACCACACTGACATCGATTTCATGCAAGATCTAGTAATTGAGTGCTACTGCATTTTTCTTTTATCTTGATCAAAGGAGATAATGTTCCTTTCCTTCCATATGCAAGATATGAATTTTTTGAGAAATACATTTAGAAATCTTTTATTATCTTCAATTGTGTTGATTTCCTTGTAAAGCTCTTCCCAGTCGCCTGTATAACACAAAGAAGTAGAACCTTTGCCAATCCAATGCATGATCTTCATCCACTTATCATTTAAAGAACATGTGACCAGCAGTTTCATCTTTAATACCACAAAAATTTCAGTTAGTGATAATATTCATGCCTTTATCCCTAGGCTTCTGTTTAGTGGTCAGGGCATTCTTAATCACTCTCCAAAGCAGAAAATTCACGTTGGCATTGCTATCCTTGCACCATACCTTTTTATGTCACTTCCATTTGCTTATCTCCATCTTTTGTAAGCATATTGTACGCAAGAGAAATACTGAAGCTCCCTCCTTCCACTTTTAGCTCAGATTGCGAGAGAATAGAAAGTTTAATTTTAGTAGTCTGATCTGTTTCCATTTTGCGTTGATATTCTGGTTTGTAGTGGTTTGTAACAACCCATATTTAGAATAACAAGTTATAACATAAATCAAGGCAGAATTAAATTATAAAATATGAATCAAGGGAAATGGGCTATGCCTTTGCATTCGTCTTGGAAAAATACGCGAAATAGAGTCCAAGTTTTCGAAAATCGGAGTCCGTATGACCAAGTTATGGCCCAATGAAGTTTTCAGAAAATTCCAAGCCCGAAAACAGTTCAAATTAGAATTCAGGTTTGAATTTCAGCCAAAACAGGGTAGGCGGGAATTTCCCCGCCCCAGGCAGGGTCGACATAGGTGTCGACACCAGTGTCGACCCCCCCAATGGGTCGACACCCATGTCGACCCAGGGGTCGACCCCCCCGGTCGGACCAATTTTTCTGGTGCACCATTTTGGCATGTTGGGTCCTCTTTTGTTGGTTTCTGACGGGAGTTAATGGTTCATATTCGTTTTAGGGTTAATACTATGGTCTAAACTACCCCTAATCTCTATAAAAAGACCCTAAGACCTAGCCCAAACCCTCATTAATCATTCCTACAACTAAACTATGCCAAAATGTTTCTTGATCATGGCCTCCATCTTCATATCATGGCCTCCATCCTCTTCATGAAAGTTTGAGTGTCCTAAGCTAGTAAAAGAGCCACCTTTCTTAATCAAAACAAGGATCTTTCTTCATACAAATCAAAGGAGCTTCTTGTTTCTCAAGACAACTTGGAGCTTGTATTCATTTGGGGTTTTTAGAGTTGCTAGTGGCTTCGTCTCAATCTTATTTTATTTAATAAGTCTTCAAGCATTGTAAGCCCTATACTACTCTTAGATTCTAACTATGAAGTTAAATATGACATGTTGCAAGTTAAGTTTGGGCCTAAGTTTGATATGTGCTTTGATCCTATCATGTTATGCATAAATTTATTCTATGCATGTTAGTAAAGCTATCACCTTTACCTTATGCATAGAAAGCTATAAGCTTTATGTTGAAATGTTGCATTATGCACCATGAGAACTCTCATAACCTTTATGATAACTTGCATATAATGTTATATGCGAACTTCTAGTCATCATCCTATGTCATCTAGGACCATGTATCACCTATTCGCTAAGTTTGGATGTTATGCATGTAACATGCAAGTTTAAATGAACATATTTATGCCTCATATGCCACCATGTTTAACTTGTGGCCAACCTTATTACCCTATGCCCTTTTGTCATGCTTTTACCAAGTTCCCTCTTTTGATCTATGTTATGTTATGCGAAACGTACATGTGTTGGGAATGCGTTGGGTTTGGGTAATATTAATGACATGAAAACATGGTTTTAAAATATGACATGAACATTGACTTGTGATTATGTTTGTAAACATAATGATGGACATGACACTTAGAAAATATGAGTGTGGCCAACTCGAGGTTGGGTTGAGTTTGTAGCATAAATCTACCCGGAACCGACCGGCTTAACTAGTGGCTACAAGCAATAGGAACCAATGTGAGTAGTTGGTCATGTCGCACTTGAAATCCGAGGTTAGACTAAGTTGTGGTGTAAAGTTACCCGGACCCGCCCGGCTTAACTAGTAACCACAACGAGGTCTAATGTGAGAGGTTGGGTGCATTAAGTTAATTAATGCCACATGGTAGGGTTAAGTCATGGACTACTTGAATACTTAACCAATTAAACATGATGGATTGGTAAGGTTAAGTCATGGACTACTTGAATATACTTAACCAATTAAACACGATGGATTGGTAGGGTTAAGACATGGACTACTTGAATACTTAACCAGTTAAACCCGATGTATTGATAGGGTTAAGTCATGAACTGCTTGAATACACTTGACCAACTCAATACATGGTTAGGATAGGGTTAACCACACTTAACCCGCTTGAAACCCTAGTTACGTGGTCCTTTTCAGTAGTAACCTACTTGGAAGTATCATGGGTACCCTGGACTAGGCTAGGGTGGGGCACGATTACTGGACTGATTGTAAGAGGCCAAAAGAGACGGCTGAAGGGTGCACCGGTTGTTCAGGCGGACCATGGTCGTGCACATTAAGTCCGGAGTTGAACATGGGCACCAGTAGGTTTAGACTATGCGTGCTTGAATTGTGTCTGTGGTTTACACCTTAGGTCTGGATACACTCTGGGGTGGACCTAGCACAGTTAACTACATTCCACGATTAAGCCGTATGACACCGATACACGACGAGTTAGGCTTATAGGGAGCCTATCGACTAGACCGAGTAGTTGGACCTCGATTTAGGTCATCTCATGATGTGGGCCAGCTTTGGGCCAAGGGATCATTTCTTGTTTATACTTGACATGGGTTGGAATACTATTACACTTGGTGCAAAAACTTAACCTTGTATATGCGATGCCACACTCGATCTATCTTGTTAACTTTTCACCATGCCAATTATCACCCTACATCTCATCTCTGTTTTACATGCCCAGTTAACTTTATTAGTTTTTATACTAATAGTAGATAGGACTTACCAGTCTTTTTGACTGACCCGTTTTCTTTCGCCTCTTTTCTTCCGTTCCCCCCCCCCCCCAGGTTTACAGGGTGGGAACACTGGTACCTAGCTTGGATCTTTAGTTGCTTTTCTGGATAGCTCATGTACGGTTTGGACTTGAGCTCGCTATGGCTTTATTCTACCTTGGGGATAGTTACTTTATGTTATTTCTAGTTTTCAGTTTATGTTTCTAGACTATGTTTTGTGGAAAATAATGACCAAGTACTTTGATGTAACTTGACTATGGTTTTGAAATGTTAGTTTTATCCGCTGCTTTATTTACTCTGTTTTACTTATATGTTCTGTCTTGTGATATCTGCATGCATGATTACCCCGCTTAACGCCCCTCCAAAGCCAGTGTACTTGCAAGAGTGACCCTAGCGGAGGTGGGGTGTTACATTTGGTATCAGAGCATAAGGTTTACAAGATTTGAGCAAAAGTGTTTTTAAAATTTACCTTTTTGGAAAACTATTTTCAAAACCAATTAAGTATTTTCCAAAGAAATGTCTAGTTATTTTAAAAGGCTATTCCCCAAAAGCCATTAGCACTATCCTTCGTTTCCTCATTCTAAATCTATCTTTTCCTTTTTCAGCATGGCCGATCTTAACCTTCCCGAGGGAGTAACCATTCCCGGATGGTTCCGGAGGTACTTGGAAGCTAGGGCCAACAATGCGGGCCCAGCAAATACCCCCACCGTAACTGAGGTTCCTCCTCCTCCTCCCCCTCCCCAGCATCCACAAGCGGATTTCGCAAAGGTTTGCAAGGACTTTAAGGCGATGGGTGGCGAGAATTTCATTGGGACGGAGACTTTTGTGGAGGCACGAAATTGGTTGAAAGAAACTGAAGATCTTTTCACTATCTTTGATGTGGAAGACCATAGAATGGTTTTATTAGCAGCATGGCTATTAAAAGAAGAAGCTGCTTATTGGTGGGAGGTCACCAATGCTACTAGACCTATAGAGACTTGGGCCGACTTTAGGACGAGGTTTGGGCTTAAGTTTCTATCATCAGCTGAGGCGAATCTGCAATTGGAGAAGTTTATATCTTTGAAGCAAGGGGACATGACAGTGAGGGATTATGTGAATAAGTTTAACCAGCTCGCTCGATTCGGGTTGGACATGGTTAATACTCCCCAGAAGAAGGCTTTGCGCTTTGCACGAGGGTTGAACGAGCCATTACAAGGTTTAGCCCTATCTCATATACCCATGGGGGCCACTTTTGAAGGCCTAGTGGACATGGCATTGCTTCAAGGAGACGATAAGAATGGCAAGAAAGAAGTCAAGCCTAATGAGACTCAAGCCAAGAAGACAGACTCCAAGTGGGGAGGAAACCAGAGCAATCAGAACAACAAGGGCCATAAAGCCAACAACCGAAAGGCAAAGGACCCAAGAAAATGCAACTTATGTGGGATTGTTGGGCACATAGCTAAAGATTGCAGAAAGAAGAAGAGGAAGTTGGGCGAATGCTTTCACTGTGGTGAGCCTGGACACCTTAGCAAGGATTGCCCCAAGAAGCAAGGACAAGGGCAAGGACAGACTCAGCGTGCAGGACCTTCTGGAGGGCAAGTGCATGCCCTCAACACTGCTCCAGTTCAGGACCGAGGTAGTATTTCTGTAGAAAGCCTTGTTTATATTTCTGATTATCCTGTTCGCACCTTATTTGATTCTGGCGCATCGCATAGTTTTATTTCTTCTGATCTTGTTGAAAGTTTGCACCTAAGTACTAGTCTAGTTGAGGATCCCGTTAGTGTTTCAAATCCAATTGGTGGTTCCGCCCATCTATCTATGATTTGTGTGGATTTGAAGATTTCTATCTTGACTGTAGAATTCACATGTAATGCTTATGTCCTCGGATTCACGGGATACGGGTTGATCTTGGGCATGGATTGGTTGTCCAGTTATGGAGCCATTCTCGATTGTGAGCATAGGCTGGTGAGGCTCATGACTCGCCTCGGTAATACCCTAGAAATTTATTGTAACCCTAGAGGCCCCGTCATGTTATGTTATCTTGAATCTCTTGACTCGTCCATCGATGATCTGCAATCTGTAAGGGTGGTCCGAGATTATCCTGATGTCTTTGAAGAAGTTAAGGGGTTACCCCCTAAATGAGAGATAGATTTCCGCATTTATCTAGTTGATAATGCCAAGCCAGTATCATTGCCCGTTAGGCACATGGCCCCACGAGAAAGAAGGGAGCTCAGTAAGCAAATCAAGGAGTTGCTTGAGAAGAATTTTTTATTAGGCGAAGCATTTCTGAATGGGGTGCTCCTGTGGTATTCGCTACTAAGGCGGATGGTTCGCTTCGTCTATGTGTTGATTATCGAGAGTTGAACAAGCTGACAAAGAAGAATAGGCACCCGTTACCGAGGATTGATGACCTCTTTGACCAGCTTGTTGATACTTCTGTTTTCTCTCAGCTCGATCTAGCCACTGGATTCCATCAGCTAGAGTAGCTGAGGATAGTATTGATAAGACTGCGTTTAGGACTCCAGATGGATTCTTTGAATGGCTTGTCATGCCATTCGGTTTGACTAATGCACCCGCCTACTTCGTAGACTTGATGAGTAGGGTGTTCAGGGAGTTCCTTAACAAGTTTGTTGTTGTCTTCGTGGATGATATTCTGATCTTCTCAAAGGATGAGGAAGAGCATGCTAGGCATCTCAAGGAAGTGATGGATACGCTTAGAGCGCATCAGTTGAAAGCCAAGTTCTCCAAATGTCATTTTTGGAGAAGGGAAGTTCGGTTTCTTGGACATATAGTTTCTAAGCAAGGCATAGCGGTGGATCCCGCGAAAGTGGTGGTGGTTCAAGACTGGAAGACTCCTAGGAATGCAACCGAAGTAAGAAGCTTTCTTGGTCTGGCAGGCTACTATAGGAAGTTCGTCAGGGACTTCGCTAAGGTTTCGGCCCCTCTTACTAAGTTGAAGAAGAAGAACTTAGTCTTTGCATGGGACTTGGAGTGTGAGCTTGCTTTTCAAAGGCTCAAGAGAGCCCTTACCACAGCTCCAGTTTTGGCATTATCCGATAGTGGTAAGATGTTTACCGTGTACATAGATGCATGTGGCACGGGGTTAGGTGCTGTTCTGATGCAAGAGGGAAGGGTGATATGTTATGGGGGTAGGCAACGTAAAGTTCATGAGAAGAACTATCCCACTCATGATTTGGAGTTGGCGGCGATCATCTTTGCACTCAAATCCTGGCGCCACTATCTTCTAGGAGAAAGGTTTGAGTTGTATACTGATCACAAGTCACTCAAGTACCTCTTCTCGCAGAAAGATCTGAATCTAAGGCAGCAAAGGTGGATGGAATTCTTGGCATCATATGACTTCGAGATAGCTTATACCCCTGGCAAGGGTAATGTTGTGGCAGATGCACTAAGCAGAAGGAGGTTGACTTTGAGCCCCTTGTTTATTGAGATGAAGAACTTAGAGTTCTTGGCAACCTTTGATTTCACGACGACTGTTAAGTCGATGACGGGTTCATTAGCATCCCTGGAGCTTAGACCCACACTTCTCGATCAAGTTGGGGCTTCCCAGAAAGGAGACCCGCAGATAGTCAAGGTCATGGACAAGTTGATTCGTGGTGAGACGTCTAGTCACCTTACCAGATATACTATTGATGACAAGGGTTGGCTAAGGCGTGATGGAAGGCTATGCGTTCCACAAGTAGGAGACTCGGTGCATAAAGTTCTCGAAGAAGCACATCACTCGAAGATGACTATACATCCTGGAGGAGATAAGATGTATAGAGATATGAAGCGCATTTTCTTTTGGGCCGGAATGAAGAAAGATGTGGCAGAGTATGTTTCAAAGTGCATGGTGTGCCAACAAGTGAAAGCCGAGTCAAAGAAACCAGGTGGGCTATTACATCCATTGGAGGTCCCGCAATGGAAGTGGGAGAGTATTTCTATGGATTTATGGATGGATTGCCTAGGTCAAGGAAAGGGAACACGAGCATATGGGTCGTAGTTGATAGACTTACGAAGAGTGCTCATTTCATTCCTGTAAAGAGCAAGAGGACCGCATCATGGCTAGCATCTATTTATCTTCGGGAGATAGTGCGGTTGCATGGAGTTCCTTCTAGCATAGTTAGCGATCGTGACCCAATTTTCACTAGCCAGTTCTGAAATAGTTTGCAAGAAGCGATGGGTACGCGATTGAATCTGAGTACAACCTATCACCCCCAGACGGATGGCCAAACCGAAAGGGTGAATAGAGTGCTAGAAGATCTTTTGAGGCTTTGTGTTCTTGACTTTGGTGGTACTTGGGAAGACCACCTTCCTCTTGTAGAGTTTGCTTATAATAATAGCTATCAAGCTAACATAGGGATGGCACCATTTGAAGCTCTGTATGGAAGGCCGTGTAGGTCACCATCTTGTTGGTGGGAGACAACGGATAGGTTGATACTTGGGCCCGATATGATACGGGACACATCCGAGAAAGTTGAATTGGTGAGAAGACGGATGAAAGCGGCCCAAGACAGACAGAAATCCTATGCTGACAAGCGAAGGACAGATTTGGAATTCAAAGTGGGAGACATGGTTTTCGTGAAGGTTTCTCCTTTGCGTAATATGGTTCGTTTTGGAGCAGTTGGGAAGCTGGCACCAAGGTTCGTAGGACCCTTCCCTATCATAGAGAGAATTGGAAAGATGGCCTATAAGGTGGAATTGCCCGAGAAGCTAGCCGGAGTGCATAATGTCTTTCATGTCTCGCATCTCCGAAAGTGCTTACATGAGTCCGCTGAGGTGGTTGAGCCAAGCATTCTTGAAGACATGGAGGTTGAGAAAGAGGCAACCTTGAGGAGAGCTCCGATTTGTATCATGGAAACGGAGACAAAGAAGCTAAGAAGCAAAGAAGTTAAGCTTGTTAAGGTGCAATGGAGTGAAGCAGAGGAAGACGCAACTTGGGAAACCGAGGAGAAGATGCGTGGGCTTTATCCATTTCTTTTTGAGGGTACATTCTTGACCTCTTTTCCTTTTACATGTCTTCCTTTTTGCTATCCATGTTTATCCTGTTTATCTTGTTATCTCGTTAACCTTGTCATGAGAACCTTAAGTAGAAACCCTTTGGATGAAACATGTATTTGAAACATGTTATGCTTGATGTTTGCAAGTGGTTGCAAGTGTTTGCAAGTGGATACTCGTGGATGCATGATACACATTAGGCACTAAGATCGGCTCACACACTTTCATATTGCATATGCATGAGTGCTTATACTTATTCATGGATGAAAATTGTTATGCTATCACGTGGATGTTGCATATGGATGAATGTTATGTGCACTCATGTAGAGATTATAAATTATGTTAGGATTTTGCATACATATGGACTCATCTCACTAACATACTTTGCATTAAGGGGGTCTACTGGATCAGTAACCGCCTGATTTTCGCATTAGATAAGTACATATACACACACCTTTGCATATAATCATACAACATTTAGAATTTGTTAAGGACATTGACTGCACGTGGATGATGTTTTGAGTAGATGGATGATGGATGGTAGGATACGTTCTTCCTAACTTAGAGATTTCGGAGACGAAATCCTTTAAGGTGGGGAGGATGTAACAACCCATATTTAGAATAACAAGTTATAACATAAATCAAGGCAGAATTAAATTATAAAATATGAATCAAGGGAAACGGGTTGTGCCATTGCGTTCGTCTCGGAAAAATACGTGAAATAGAGTCCAAGTTTTCGAAAATCGGAGTCCGTATGACCAAGTTATGGCCCAATGAAGTTTTCAGAAAATTCCAAGCCCGAAAATAGTTCAAATTCGAATTCAGGTTTGAATTTCAGCCAAAACAGGATAGGCGGAAATTTTTCCACCCCAGGCAGGGTCGACATAAGTGTCGACACCAGTGTCGACCCCCCCAATGGGTCGACACCCATGTCGACCCAGGGATCGACCCCCCCGTTCGGACCAATTTTTCTGGTGCACCATTTTGGCATGTTGGGTCCTCTTTTGTTGGTTTCTGACGGGGGTTAATGGTTCAGATTCGTTTTAGGGTTAATCCTATGGTCTAAACTACCCCTAATCTCTATAAAAAGACTCTAAGACCTAGCCCAAACCCTCATTAATCATTCCTACAACTAAACTATGCCAAAATGTTTCTTGATCATGGCCTCCATCTTCATATCATGGCCTCCATCCTCTTCATGAAAGTTTGAGTGTCCTAAGCTAGTAAAAGAGCCACCTTTCTTAATCAAAACAAGGATCTTTCTTCATACAAATCAAAGGAGCTTCTTGTTTCTCAAAACAACTTGGAGCTTGTATTCATTTGGGGTTTTTAGAATTGCTAGTGGCTTCGTCTCAATCTTATTTTATTTTATAAGTCTTCATAGCATTGTAAGCCCTATACTACTCTTAGATTCTAACTATGAAGTTAAATATGACATGTTGCAAGTTGAGTTTGGGCCTAAGTTTGATATGTGCTTTGATCCTATCATGTTATGCATAAATTTATTCTATGCATGTTAGTAAAGCTATCACCTTTACCTTATGCATAGAAAGCTATAAGCTTTATGTTGAAATGTTGCATTATGCAACATGAGAACTCTCATAACCTTTATGATAACTTGCATATAATGTTATATGCGAACTTCTAGTCATCATCCTATGTCATCTAGGACCATGTATCACCTATTCGCTAAGTTTGGATGTTATGCATGTAACATGCAAGTTTAAATGAACATATTTATGCCTCATATGCCACCATGTTTAACTTGTGGCCAACCTTATTACCCTATGCCCTTTTGTCATGCTTTTGCCAAGTTCCCTCTTTTGATCTATGTTATGTTATGCGAAACGTACATGCGATGGGAATGCGTTGGGTTTGGGTAATATTAACGACATGAAAACATGGTTTTAAAATATGACATGAACATTGACTTGTGATTATGTTTGTAAACATAATGATGGACATGACACTTAGAAAATATGAGTGTGGCCAACTCGAGGTTGGGTTTAGTTTGTAGCATAAATCTACCCGGAACCGACCGGCTTAACTAGTGGCTACAAGCAATAGGAACCAATGTGAGTAGTTGGTCATGTCGCACTTGAAATCCAAGGTTAGACTAAGTTGTGGTGTAAAGTTACCCGGACCCGCCCGGCTTAACTAGTAACCACAACGAGGTCTAATGTGAGAGGTTGGGTGCATTAAGTTAATTAATGCCACATGGTAGGGTTAAGTCATGGACTACTTGAATACTTAACCAATTAAACACGATGGATTGGTAAGGTTAAGTCATGGACTACTTGAATATACTTAACCAATTAAACACGATGGATTGGTAGGGTTAAGACATGGACTACTTGAATACTTAACCAATTAAACCCGATGTATTGATAGGGTTAAGTCATGAACTGCTTGAATACACTTGACCAACTCAATACATGGTTAGGATAGGGTTAACCACACTTAACCCGCTTGAAACCCTAGTTACGTGGTCCTTTTCAGTAGTAACCTACTTGGAAGTATCATGGGTACCCTGGACTAGGCTAGGGTGGGGCACGATTACTGGACTGATTGTAAGAGGCCAAAAGAGACGGCTGAAGGGTGCACCGGTTGTTCAGGTGGACCATGGTCGTGCACATTAAGTCCGGAGTTGAACATGGGCACCAGTAGGTTTAGACTGTGCGTGCTTGAATTGTGTCTGTGGTTTACACCTTAGGGCTGGATACACCCTGGGGTGGACCTAGCACAGTTAACTACATTCCATGATTAAGCCGTATGACACCGATACACGACGAGTTAGGCTTATAGGGAGCCGATCGACTAGACCGAGTAGTTGGACCTCGATTTAGGTCATCTCATGATGTGGGCCAGCTTTGGGCCAAGGGATCATTTCTTGTTTATACTTGACATGGGTTGGAATACTAGTACACTTGGTGCAAAAACTTAACCTTGTATATGCGATGCCACACTCGATCTATCTTGTTAACTTTTCACCATGCCAGTTATCACCCTACATCTCATCTCTGTTTTACATGCCCAGTTAACTTTATTAGTTTTTATACTAATAGTAGATAGGACTTACCAGTCTTTTTGACTAACCCGTTTTCTTTCGCCTCTTTTCTTCAGTTCCCCCCCCCCCCAGGTTTACAGGGTGGGAACACTGGTACCTAGCTTGGATCTTTAGCTGCTTTTCTGGATAGCTCATGTACGGTTTGGACTTGAGCTCGCTATGGCTTTATTCTACCTTGGGGATAGTTACTTTATGTTATTTCCAGTTTTCAGTTTATGTTTCTAGACTATGTTTTGTGGAAAATAATGACCAAGTACTTTGATGTAACTTGATTATGGTTTTGAAATGTTAGTTTTATCCGCTGCTTTATTTACTCTGTTTTACTTATATGTTTTGTCTTGTGATATCTGCATGCATGATTACCCCGCTTAATGCCCCTCCAAAGCCAGTGTACTTGCAAGAGTGACCCTGGCGGAGGTGGAGCGTTACATGGTTGCCAAGTAAATAGAGTTCCCTCTTAACAGACTTCTAACAGTTGTATTAGCAGCTATTCCGGTGTGCATATATCCCTGATGAGTCATTTCCCTTATAAGGATTTCCGCAAAAGAAAACCAAGGTCCTTCCAAAAAGTAACAACATGAGCATTGTTCATATTATATTTAATAAAGGAAGAAGTACTTCCCTGAGTTTCAGCATACTACGCCATGTCCAGCTGCAATTTTGTGGTGTTTGCATGCTCTAGATGTTCTTGTTCTTAAGCATATGCTTCCTCATCCATCTAACTCAGATGCTCTAATTTTTGTTAAGGAGGTTGTCAATGTGTTTTGCATGTGCCGCCTTATTCCATATCTATAAATTTATTATACCAAGACCTCCTTTTTCACTATTTTTTCAATTGCCTTAAAGGAAATTGGGGCTATGTATTTACAAATGGTATTACCCTTCCATAAGAAGCCCATCATGGTTGTTCTTATCATTCTAACAAGTTTGATGGGTAGGAAAAAAGTTCTTTCCCAATAAACTTGCATTGATAATGTCACATTTTTAATTAATATGATACGTCCAGCTACGCTAAGAAATCTATTTTTCTAATAGTTAAGTCTTGCAATAATTTTTTCATATAGGGGGAGGCTTTGGAGATTGGTAGTTCTTGAAGTAACTGGAGAAAGACCAAGATATATCATAGTATTTCGGTTAGCTTGAATCCCTATAGAGTCTGCAATAATATGAATTTGTTCATTGCTGACTCCAGCAGCAACAAATTCAGATTATTATTATTATTTATTTTAAGACCAGTGTATATGTAGAAAGAGTATAGGTAATGTAGAATGGTTTGCATGGTGGGTTTACAAAATATGACCAAGTCATATGAAAACACGAGTGAGACAATTTAAGGGTTTCCACATTTTGGATGAAGGTCAATAAGCTTTTTTTGATCATTCTATTAAGCATTTGAGTTAAGAGCTCCATTACTATAATAAAGATATAGACAGAGAGAGGATCACCCTGCCTGCTTCCTTGACTACCTTTAAAAATTCCAGCACTAGAATCACTAACAATGACTGAATAGTTAAACCATAGAGATACATTTACATATCCAAGTTATTATAGGAATAGGCAAATTCATATAGCCCATTATTCTCACAATAACATCCCTTTGTAATAAATCAAATACTTTTCTAATATCCAGTTTCAAAATAGTTCGAGGAGATATACGTGAGCTGTTATTACCTTTAATAGTTCATGAGAAAGTAAAACATTATCTAATATGTTCCTTTGAGATAAAAAGGCTGCTTGATTGCTAGAAATGATGGAAGGAAGGACAAGTTTCAATCTAGTAGCAATAATTTTAGAGATAACTTTGTAGATAGCATTGCAATAAGATATTGGTAGAAAGGAGCTTACCTCTTCATGATTTTTCCGTTTAGGAATGAGTTCAATGTTGGTATTGCTGAAAGAATTACACATTGTGGCTTCGTTGAAAAACTGCTTGACTGCCTTAATCACATCAGACCCAGTAATGTTCCATGTCGATTTGTAGAAGTGCGCATTAAAGCCATCAGTTCCACCATATGAATTTTTATTTAAGGAAGTAAAGGCATTCAGAATTTCCTCATCACTCACTTCAGATGTTAGCATAATTTTGTCATTTATACTAATTTTAGGAAGAATAGTGGGGTCTATACCAACTATAAAAGGGGTGAAATTTTATCAGTTCCCAGGAGGTCAAAGAAGTAGTTAATAAGACTTTTTCAATGTCTTGAAGGGTGCTTTGATTGACAACATCCTTGTCTTTTATTCTGAAGATGTTGCTTTTATTATATTTGTCTTTTAAAGCTACATGAAAGAAGGTTGAGTTGTGGTTCCCTCCCTCATTCCACTGAATTATGGCCTTTTGTTTAATAGTGTTGCTTTCTATGACTAAAGCTACATGATAGAGTTTGCTTATCTCAGTTTCCACTGGAGTATACTAAGTGTTGCTAGTATATCCTTCTGGATTTTCTTTTGGATTTCCTCCAACTTTGTTCTGAAATTTTCAAAAGTTTGTTCCCTTTGCCAAACTTATTTCTAGACCAAAGAATGAGCATATCTTTTGTAACTCTAAGTTTTTTCTACAGGACATACATAGGGTTGTCGTGCTGTTCTTTGCCATTCTTCTTTGAGAATATTATAGAAGTTGAGATCTTTATTCTAGTTGTTGAAGAAATTAAAGTTAGCTTTGCCCTTGAATGAAGAGGAATTCAAACATATTATTTATACGGAGTGATCTTACAGAAGATGAACTGGCTTATGATTATGCATACTTAGCCAATTTTTCATGGCTTTAACATTCGAGACTGCAAAATCAATCTTAGAAAAGGTTCTCGCTCCTTGTCTTTGCTTGTTGTTCCGGTAAAATGAGCTCTAGTGTAGTTGATCTCAATCAGATTAGAGTCAAGAGTTACCTAATTTAGGGTTCCAATCTCTTTGATGGACAAAGAGTTACCACCAGCTCTGTTCGTTGTTAGCTTGGAGCAGTTAAAGTCTCCACATGAAATCCATGGTTGTGTTTCTTGTCTAAGAGAAGGTATAATATTAAATAAGTTATCCCTGGATTTTCTTGAATTATCAGTATAGATATAACTGATGTAGTATGAGGTATTGGTTGGTAAATGAAGGTTATGGCAATATATCATTTGTATGTTGGCAAGGATAGGTGTGAGTTGATGAATTTCTGGGTTAAAAAGAATAAGAATTCTTCCATATGGAGCTTCTATGAGATTGTCTATCATTTTTCACTTGGAGTTGGTGTAAAAGGAGCTTTATTTGTTAGAATTTGGTTTAGGTTTGTTTCTAATATAGCCACCATTCTCAATGATTGTTCTCTTATAAAAAATTTGCACTGGTCCAATTTGATATCCAGGTGTGCACCCCTGATATTCTAGACAACAAACTTTTGTGTCATTGATTAGACTTGAGTGGGTTGAGAAACTCATTTAACATCCTATGTGTCATAGGCACACTAGTTTCTTGATACCTTGGAAATGCTTCTTCTGACAGAGGAGAATCTGAATAGCCAAATGACCCAGGAGCTAGTGGTAATTTTAACATGTTGGGGCTGGTGTTTAATGTATGAGTGGGTAGAGCTGATGATGAATTTCCTTAGTCAATTGTTTGATTACGTTGGGCAATCATTTTAGTTAATTTGGAGGTGGTAGATATGCTTTAGGAGGCTGTAGATCAGCATAGTTGTTGAATGTGGCTTTTCGTTGAGGTTTTGCTTGTAGTTTTTCTAGTAAATTAAAAGTAACTGGATTTCTATTAGTAAGCTTTTATGTTTGTTATGTCTCTTTTTGTGTGTGCATGTGCACATGTACACTGTTTTCTTTTCCTTTGTTATTGCCATGCCTTTTTGCACTTATGACTTGTATTGAAGGTTTATGGTCAGTTTGGAGCTTGTCACCACTTGAAAAGTGCTTCTTTCTTGTTCAATTCTTCTTTCTTCTGTTCTGTTCAAGCATTCA
Source organism: Allium sativum (assembly GCA_030737875.1). NCBI lineage: Eukaryota > Viridiplantae > Streptophyta > Magnoliopsida > Asparagales > Amaryllidaceae > Allium > Allium sativum. The sequence goes on from CM060913.1 coordinate 76,246,919, forward strand.
ATATTTTCAGAGGTTACCAAAACTTAATGTTCTGAAACATTGTTTTTCTGTTCTGTTAATTTGTGATCCGAAATTCTCATTAGAATTGGTCCAGCTGATGTCACCTAAAGGATCTTATCTAGATCCTTAATTTACTCTCATGATTGAGATATTTTCAACAACCTCATTTAAAGGATAAAGGAGATCCTTAATTTACTCTCATGATTGAGATATTTTCAGCAACCTCATTTAAAGGATAAAGGAGATCCTTAATTTACTCTCATGATTGAGATATTTTCAGCAACCTCATTTAAAGGATAAAGGAGATCCTTAATTTTCTCTTTATCTCCTTATTTGGCTGCATGAAAGTAGAATATAAATTTGGATTGCTATGGTTTGTATGTAAGCAGCTTGTAAAACTCCATCAATTAATTTAATAAAGTTTGCCTTTCTCCCGTGGTTTTTTTCCCGAAAAGTGTTTTTCCACGTTAAATCTTTTGTGTGATTCTATTTTTTCTTGCTTCATTGATCATTTATTTATTAACAAGTGGTATCAGAGTGCTGGTTCGTTTAACATGACGTCGTTAAATTATGATCTTCCGCTATTGGATCGGAACACTCAATTCTCATTGTGGCAAATGAAGATGCGGGCGTTGCTCGCACAAGCTGATTATGATGATGCATTGGATGGATTCGGGAACAAGAGAATTGAACTATGGACCGATGATGAGAAGAGAAAGGATCGGAAGGCTTTGTCTCAAATTCAGCTCCATCTACACAATAATATTTTGCAAGAAGTTTTGAACGAGAAGACAACTGCTTCTCTTTGGCTGAAATTGGAGTCAATTTGCATGACCAAGAATCTCACAAGTAAGATGCATCTCAAACAAAAGCTGTTTCTGCACAAATTGCAAGAGGGAGGTAATTTGCTCGACCATATTTCTGATTTTAAAGAGATTGTTTCTGACTTGGCTGCAATGGAACTCAAATATGATGATGAAGATTTGGGTTTAATCCTTTTATGTTCTCTACCCAGTTCTTACTCAAATTTCAGAGATACCATATTATATAGTCATGATACTCTCACTCTAAATGACGTTTATGAAGCCTTGCACACCAAGGAGAAAATGAAACAACTGGTGTCTTCAAATTGATCAAGCTCTCAAGACGAAAGCTTGTCTGTTCGTGGCAGAACAAAGGAGAAAAATTCAAATAATGGATCTCGAGGTAAAAGTTCCAATGCCTATAAAGGTCGATCTAAATCTAAAGGCAAATACAAGTCTTGCAAATATTGTAAGAGGGATGGACATGAAATATCTGAATGTTATAAGCTGCAGAACAGGAAAAGAGAAATGACACATACAAACCAAAGGATAACAAAGAAGATGAAGTTAATGCCAATTGTGCTCGTAATGATAGTTCTGACAATAAGGTGCTTGTTGTTACCGTGTTTGCTGGATGTACTGAGATTAAGGATGAATGGATACTTGACACTGCTTGCACTTTCCATATGTGTCCTAATAGAGATTGGTTTACAACCTTAGAACCCACAAATGATGCTGGCTCAGTTTTGATGGGTAATGATTCGGCATGTAAAGTAGCAGGAATTGGTTCTATTCAGATCAAGATGTTTGATGGCGCAATCAGAACTTTAACAGATGTTCGGTTCATTCCCAACATGAAGAGAAATCTGATTTCTTTAAGTGCTCTTGATGAAAAAGGGTAAAAATATTCAGGTGGAGGTGGTATCCTGAAAGTCACAAATGGTTCTCTTATTGTAATAAAGGGAAAACTTAGGCAAACAAATGACCTTTATTATCTTCAAGGCACTACTGTTTCAGGTAATGCTACCCCTGTTATCTCAAATAATATTTCTGATTGTGATACCGCTAATCTTTGGCATATGCGTCTTGGACATATGAGTGAATTAGGTCTGTCAGAGTTGAACAAGAGAGGATTTCTTGATGGGTACAACGCAGGCAAGCTGAAGTTCTGTGAGCATTGCATTTTTGGCAAGCATAAGAGAGTGAAGTTCAACACTTCAGTTCATAAAACAGAAGGCATTCTAGACTATGTGCATTCAGATTTATGGGGACCGTCTTGGAAAGCATCCATGGGCGGTGCTTGTTACATGATGACAATTATTGATGATTATTCCAGAAGAGTTTGGCCTTATTGTTTGAAACATAAATCTGAAGCTTTTTCAGCTTTCAAAGAGTGGAAGACTATGGTTGAAAGACAAACTGAAAGGAAAGTAAAGAAGCTTCGGACTGATAATGGGATGGAGTTTTTTTCAGATGAATTTAATTCATTTTGCAAGGCTGAAGGCATTGTTAGGCACTACACCATACCTCACACTCCTCAGCAAAACGGGGTTGCCGAGCGTATGAACAGGACTATCATTTCTAAGGCTCGCTGCATGTTGTCAAACACAGGATTGGATAGGCGTTTTTGGGCTGAAGCTGCTTCCACAACCTGTTATCTCATTAACCGCTCTCCCTCTATTGCTATTGGTAAGAAAACCCCGATTGAGGTATGGTCTGGTTCTCCAGCAAATTATTCTGAATTGAAAGTTTTTGGATGCATTGCTTATGCTCATGTTGATAATGGAAAGCTAGAGCCAAGAGCTGTTAAATGCATTTTTCTTGGTTATAAGTCTGGTGGTAAAGGATATAAATTATGGAATCCTGAAACAAGTAAGGTTATAATTAGCAGAAATGTTGTGTTTAATGAATCTGTTATGTTACATGATATTCCATCTACTAACGATCTTGTTGAGAGTAAGCAAAAATCAAATGTCCAGGTGGAGCATATTATTGATTTAGATGCTACATCAAATGCAGAAATTGAGAGACAGGATGAAGCACCCATTATTGAGGATCCTCCAGCAGTTATGCAACCACCACAGCAATCTATTGCAACAAGCAGACCTAGAAGGAACCCAAAACCAGTAAGAAGGTTTATTGAGGAAGCAAATGTTGTTGCTTATGCGTATGCCGTAGCAGAAGAAATAGAAGGTATTGCTGAGCCTTCTTCATATTCTGAGGCTGTTATCTCTAGTGATTTTGGTAAGTAGATGGCTGTTATGCATGATGAGATGAAGTCACTTGAAAGAAATGACACGTGGGACTTAATCAAGTTGCCTAAAGAGAAGAAACCTATTCATTGCAAATGGGTTTTCAAGAGAAAAGAAGGTGTTTCTCTAAACGATGAGAAAAGGTACAAAGAAAGATTAGTTGCAAAAGGTTACAGTCAGATTCCAGGTATTGACTATAATGAAGTTTTTTCCCCTGTTGTGAAACATAGCTCAATTCGCATTTTACTCAGTATTGTGGCTATGCATGATTATGAGCTTCAACAGTTAGATGTAAAAAATGCATTTTTACATGGAGAATTATAAGAGGATATTTATATGCATCAACCTGAGGGTTTTATCATGCCTAGGAAAAAAAATCTCGTCTGTAAATTAAAGAAATCTCTTTATGGATTGAAACAGTCACCTAGGCAGTGGTATAAAAGATTTGACACTTTTATTCTATCTCAAGGTTTTAAAAGGTCCAATTATGATAGTTGTGTTTATTTGAAAATTACTACTCATTCAACCATTTATTTGCTACTTTATGTCGATGATATGTTGATTGCTTCAAAAGACAAGGCAGAAATTGAAAATTTGAAAAGGCAGTTGAGTAGAGAGTTTGAAATGAAAGATTTAGGAGATGCTAAGAAGATTCTTGGCATGGAGATAACAAGAGATAGAACTTCTGGAAAATTATACCTAAGTCAAAGTGGGTATGTTAGAAAAGTGCTTCGCCATTTTAATATGCTTGATGTCAAGCCTGTAAGTACTCCTCTTGCTGCACATTTCAAATTGCCATCAGCCATGTGTCCACAATCAGATGAGGATATTGAGCACATGTCTAGAGTTCCCTATTCTAGTGCAGTTGGTTCACTTATGTATGTCATGGTTTGTTCACGTCCTGATTTATCACATGCTTTGAGTGTTGTTAGTAGATTCATGGCCAATCCTGGAAGAGAGCATTGGAAAGCAGTTCAATGGATTTTCAGATATCTTCATGGCACTGCAAATGCTTGTTGGCAGTTTGGTAAATCTAAAGATGAACTTGTTGGTTATGTGGATTCTGACTTTGCTGGTGATTTGGATAAAAGGAGATCATTAACAGGTTATGTTTTCACCATTGGTGGTTGTGCTGTGAGTTGGAAAGCAATCTTGCTAACTACCGTAGCATTATCTACTACTGAGGCCGAGTATGTGGCTATTTCTGAAGCATGTAAAGAAGCTACTTGGTTGAGAGGTTTATACTTTGAGCTTTGTGGGGATACATCTTGTATTACTATATTTTCTGATAGCCAGAGTGTTATATGTCTTACAAGGGATCAAATGTTTCATAAGAGAACTAAACATATAGATGTTAGGTATCACTACATTCGAGATGTTATTGCTAAAGGTGGTGTTAAAGTTTGCAAGATAAGTACTCATGACAATCCCGCTGACATGATGACAAAGCCAGTTCCAATTACTAAGTTTGAGCTTTTCTCAAGCTTGGTTAGTGTTACAGTATAGTCTTTAGGGACTATTGGTGCAAGGCAAATATTTATTTGTTGAAGGAGTTCATTTTTTTTGTAGTTCATTTTTACTTCAAGATGAGAATTCGTCTCAAGGTGGAGATTGTTAATTTGTGATCCGAAATTCTCATTAGAATTGGTCCAGTTGATGTCACCTAAAGGATCTTATCTAGATCCTTAATTTACTCTCATGATTGAGATATTTTCAGCAACCTCATTTAAATGATAAAGGAGATCCTTTATTTACTCTCATGATTGAGATATTTTCAGTAACCTCATTTAAAGGATAAAGGATATCCTTAATTTACTCTCATGATTGAGATATTTTCAGCAACCTCATTTAAAGGATAAATGAGATCCTTAAATTTCTCTTTCTCTCCTTATTTGGCGGCATGAAAGTAGAATATAATTTTGGATTGCTATGGTTTGTATGTAAGCAGCTTGTAAAACTCCATCAATTAATTTAATAAAGTGTGCCTTTCTCCGGTGGTTTTTTTCCCGAAAAGGGTTTTTCCACATTAAATCTTGTGTGTGATTCTATTATTGCTTGCTTCATTGATCATTTATTTATTAACATGTTCAACATCAGCTGTGTTATGAACATGAGTGATACATGCAGTTTTTGTCTTAACTCTTTAGCCTAGTCTGTATATGCTTCATGCATGGTTTTTTCTTTTTGTTTGGTAGAGTTTTGTCCTTGTTTAACATTGTGAAAACTTCCTTCATTAAATGTTTGTTCACTAACTTTTGGCACAATCTTATCATTTTGCTCTTCTGTCTCATCAGCTCCCTGACCGTTTTCATGCTGCATTAATGCTTCAAAACTATTAAACGTATCTAGTGTTATTTTATCACAAGCTTGGTTACTACTCTCACCTTAAGTGAAGTTATGGACACTACCATCTTTCCCTATCATAACATTTTTCTCTTTGCTGTTATCTAGTCCATTAGTTAATTGTGAAGAATATTCGCTTGTTTCCATCTCTTTATCTTTACCTTTATCTTTGCTTAAGTTATTCTCTTCCATATTCTTACTTTTAACAATATCTTTATTAAGCTCTATGCTCAAGAAGGCTCCAAATTCTTTATCATTTACTTTTCCCCCTCTTCTAACTCTTCATTATCTTGCTTATTCTCTACCGCATTAACATTCTCCTGACTAACTTGATTTGCTGCTTTCTTGACTCTGTAAGAATAAGTTGGCTTTCTTTTTTTGTTTAACCCTACTTTCTACCATTAAAAATGAACTTTATAAACACTTTTTATCTGTCCTTTCTCCCTTTTCTCTAAATTTTTCATAACAATTTTATCATCCACCTTTGTCTCCACAACATTAACTACAGCCTTCTTGTTTTTACATTCAACCATTTTGTGCCTAAAGGTTTTACACTCTACACATATATCCGTTTTCCAGAAATAATCAACATCTATTTTTTGAGTTCCTTCTTCAACTATGTTCACCTTAAATTCGTCCGCCTTGATCTCAATCAAGCATTTATCATATACAAGTCTGTCTAACTTTTTTGTAGCTTCATCCATACATATCATTTTTCCAAGTCACTGGATAACCAGCTCATACAATAATGAGACCAAGTGAATATAGGTATATTATATAAATGCACCCAAATTGGAATTGAGCATATGCTTCCTTGGACATTGCTCACAGCAACATCATACTATTTGATAATAAAAAGCTTGTTTCTCATAATTATGGGGTCTGCTTGCAGAATTCTTTCCTTGTCCTCATTACATGTTAATTTGAAGATAAATTACCCCATCAAATCTGACTTTAATTTGACCTTTAAGCCTCCAGATCGACTTTAGTTTTTGAAGGACATTAGTGTATGAAAGGGGTTGGTCAAGAAAGAATCCTACCAACACCTCACTTCATTTTAGGTTGCCTAGTTGAATAATATCAGCGGTGAAGTTCAGGGAGTTTCCAAAGAATGTTTGCACCAGATCAACTAGCATGTACTTCCCAACATTCATTGGACGATGCTTAAACATGGAAGTCCATGCCGATATATTGTTGTTGGGAAACCCAACAGAGATGGACGGAGAGGACAAATTCAGATTGGAAGAACGCCGTAGTAGGTCTGGAGGGGCAACCGGAGGAGCTAAGATGGTATTGTTATTGTACGAGGGAGATTTTGAGTGGCTCGAAATGTCAGAGGTAGCTGATGGATGGGTAACGGTTAAAAGAGAGGAGGACATTTTTGAGGATTTCCCCAAAAAAAAATACGATACCCTGATTTTTATTCAAATTTGATTTGAACATATTTCAAAATCTATACATTTAGATCTCAAATTTCCTATTCCTTTGAAAACTAATACCATCTGAAAAAAAATGTTTTTCATTCTGGAAAAATCATATTTAATTTACACTTTGTGCATTCATTTGAAGTTATTGGCCTTCGCGAACTACTACGGCGCGACTAGCTTTATTTAACCATATTTTAATTTATATTAAAATTAGTCTAATTTACTTCTAATATGCTTTATAAACCATTTAAAACATATATAACTTCATTCCAAACCAATATTTCCCATATTACAACTTTAATTCAAGTATTAATTATAATTGAATATTTTTTTTTTAAAAAAATATTAACTTTTTGAATCTCAAACTTTCCAAATATCAAATTAAACGTAAAATATACTCATTGGAACCTTCAATTTGAGCTTAAAACATTGTTTCCATAGATAACTCAAATTCAATTTCAAAATCACTATTTCAAATTGATTTTACCATTCACTTTGAAATTGAATGTGTCTTTTTATATCCAATTCTCATTCAAATTGATTTCCACCTCAACAATAGTTTTCCGTGATTACTTTAATTTCAGTTCTATCCAATTTCAGATATAAAATTCTACTTTTATTTTTATGCCTTATTTTCACTTAAATGAATATAATATTCATATGTATTATCAGTTTGGAATGGGACTAAACCAATACTTATATAATTCCATAAAATTGGGTATAACATATGAAGGGTAACATATTAATATCAATAACAGGTATAAATTCATCCTTAGCAATCATTCAATAATTTTACAATATCTACAATATAAGTGGTACGATAATTAACACATGTACCTTATATGAAATTAAATTCTTAACCATTCAACCAAATCAAATTCATAATCTAATTATGATTATAATAAACATCCAAGTAGTTCTCACCTTCATTTCCACTCCGCCAATCTTTTCGATAGAAAACAGACTCGAACTAGAGTAACTTTTCACCATTTTTTCTTTTCTTTTTGAAAGTTTTTCTAAACAAAATGTTTTTCAACATATAAAGGAGGAGGGGCTTGGCCTAGGGTGTAGGGTAGGTCGTTTGTGGTGGATGGGGTATGGCATGTGGTGGAGGTGTGTGGCGTGATGGTGGTAAGGTGTAGGTGGAGGTGGTCGTGGGTTTGGAGGAGGGGAAGGGAGGGTGTAGGTGGTGTAGCATGTGGTGGGGGTGGAGGGGGCACAAGGAATAGGAGAGGTGGAGATGTGTGGAGGAAGTAGAAGAGGAGGGTAGTGGAAGGCTTAGACTATGAGAAGGGAGAAGATGGAAGCCACGAAATTAGAAGGAAAGGAGATGGAGATTGTAATGGAGAGAAGCTTTGAAAGGTGGATGAATGAAATAATAGAGGATGGGTGGGTTTATATAGGGCTAAGGGAGGGTAGTTAGGTAATTTCATTAAGGACACATGTTACTACCTTAAGGATCTTAAGCATGCAAAATTACATATGTTACTACACATGTCATGTTTTATAAAAATTAATGTTAAAAATTGATGGACATGTCATACTCCTAAGGAATTTGTATTATATATTATATTAAGGGTTTAAGAACATTGTCAATAAAGTTTTACCAAGTTAACATATCAATACAACATTCGAACAATATGTTTTGACAAAAGCTGGTATTTTTATTAGTATATTTTCTGGCCACATTCTACGGTTTAGAATAAACTATTTTATTATATATATTAAATTTCGAAATAGGTTTTGTTATTTATTTAAAATAATTAAATCAGGCATCATTTGATTATAAATCCTTATTGATAAGTTAAGATTTTTTTTTCTATTTTGGGTTTATTCGATAAATTTGTCAATCATAATAAATTGATAAAACTTTGCAAAATCGATATAGATATTAAATTCAAATCATATTTCAAATTCGGTACTTATATATTCAAAGTTACATAAATGATTTAAATTTACAAATTTCAAATTTGTCAAAATCTGGGTTGTTATATAGATAACTGTAGTGTGGAAAAACAAAGTTGTAACAACCCAAAATTTAAATAAAAGATTAATGAAATAAAATATTAATACGAAAAATATAGAGAAATTAGCAATGCGGGTTGCACCATTGGGTCCTTTATGAAATTCTGGCTAAGATAGTCATTTGGCTTGCTGAAATCGGACATAAGACGAAGAATGCATGAAAGAAAGAGGTTTGAAATTCAAATTTGAAATTTGAATAAGCAACTAATCAATAAGCAATTAATTCTCCTGCAAATCACGTAACTCGGGGTGACCCAGTCTTTAGCTTGGTCGACTCGGGGGTTGACCACGACCTTAAGTGGGTCGACCCATAGGCCCACCCCCTATTGTGTAGACCGAGCCACCTTTTGAGTGGGTCAACCCAGTCCAGTAACGTGCGCAACCTGGTGCTCACGTTTCTGGTGCGATTCGGGATGGCTACGGGTGTGTTTCCTAGAGACTACTTCTTGTCTGATGGCTTATGTTTTTAACCTTAAATCTAACGGTACTAAATCCCCTAGTTCTATTATAAATATAGTTCCAAACCTAACCTATTTCTCCTTACATTTCCTCCATTCTCTGCCTCCTTCTCCCTGAATATTTTAATGGAGTTCTGAGACTTGGGTTTGCACATATTTTTGGATAATATTTATATATAGAGATTTCCTACCGGGGCTTATCGGATTTGCTTAAGTTTGTGAGTATTTTCAGTAATTACAAGATTCAGTATAAATTGGAGTTTATTTTTAGTATATAATAGTTGTAGATTTCTTCATATTCCAGTTTTCTTTTCTGTCAATAATCAATGTATATTGGATTACTGCTTCTATCCTTTCTTCTATCTATTTCAATAACCTATTCTATTATTGTAAATTTATTCAATTCATCTTTATCTCCTTTTTTCGTATATAATTTTATTATAGTTCAAATTAAGCACTAATTTATTTTGGATCTGTTCTTATTTATCTGAGCCCATGCCATATGAGAGCCTAAGCCATTATCCTTTTTATTTTTACGCTGAGTTTAGGCCTTCTATAAGAGCCTAAACCATTATTCATTTTTGTTTATGCGCAGTTTGGGGTAAAAATATGAATTTGACAATAAAAGCCCTTTTGAAAAAAAAATAAGAATTATGAATAAAAATGATAAATTGGGCTTATTGGAATTATGCAGTAAAAGATAACTGAACTGTAACTTTGATAAACTGAATAAATGACATTTGGATAGATGCTAAATAGCGGGGATGGGTTGTCTAATTAAATTATCAAAAATGATGTTTATAGACAACCTATAAATTAAAGTTTACATACAACCTATGATATAACGAAAAGTTACATGATGAAAGTAGGCCTATTAATAAGCTAAAGATTGGCGTTAAATTGAAAATAAACAAATTAATAAGCATGAGTAGTAGTGGTCTGTACTGGCAGCATAAGAAAATTAGAGAAATTACATGGCCTATTAAAAAAATGTGTAGTAGGAGTTCATTTTGGCAGAGATGGTTGATTATGGAAAATAAGGGGCTCGTAGTAGTGGTTCATTTTGGCGGTAAGTATAGGCTGATTAGGAAAAATAAGAGGCCAGTTGAAATAATGGATTTATGGCAACCTAGGCGTTTGTTGACAAGACTATGGGGGTCTGGGGGTAGTTAAGTAGTCAATAATAATTCTATGGTGGCCTTGGCGCCAGTAAGTTAAATTGGGGACTAATTCTAGGAGTATCCTATGTCAAATTGCATTTTTGATTAGGGATCTGTATCATTTAGTATTCCTTTTTATCACACCATACCGAGGTCTCATGAGGAGGCAAAAGCATGCTTATACTATACTAGGTAGTGGGGTCCAAATGAGGTGGTACGGGCACGTTCCGGTAGGGAGACGAGCGTGCATCGCGCCGATTATTGAAGATAAGATGGTGTGATGCATGTGATTTGTGCTATTTCCTTAGAGCTGATGGATCCGATCTGATAAAGCCGAGACCATAGTTGACATAGTTTATCACTATTGTGGTTTAGGAGTCGATCGATGGATAGAATTAGGTTATATCCTAATTTATGAGTTCCAACAAATGGTGCAGAAATCAAATGATTTGACAATCGACTATAGTCTTGCTTATCTTCTTGTTCTTATTTACCGCATTGTGCCTAAAACTATTATTCTATCTAGATTTCCTCTTTTATCACCCATGCTAGTAATTACGGAACTCACCAGGCTTTATTTCTGACTAGTTTTCTTTCTCTCTTCTTCTTTCCTTCTCACCAGGTTCTCAGTGTGAAGGATCTAGCAGCTAATAGAGTTTTGACTTAGCTTATCCCGTTGGGGGTTCTCATTTACTTATTCCCTGTTTTACATGTATTATTCCACATCAGAACTATTTCTGTATTTGATGTTGAAAGGGATTTTTATTTTGGTACTCTTATTATGTTTCAATTATGAGACATCTATGATTTTTATGATCTATGATATAATAACACTTTGTATTATGCTTTAAATAAAGTTTTAAGTTCCACTTTGATTTTCATATGTTGGTTTGTGAATTTTGATCTCTGTGATGTTACTTTATACCTATATGATTTGCATTTCTTAATGAAATCCTCATGTGGGTAATGTTAAGAAATTTAGGGTGTTACATTTAGTATTAAAGCCTAAGGTTATAAGATCAGTAAAATGTTTTGTTTTTAAAAAGAAAAAATCTTTTGAAGAAAAGCGTTTCTAAAATAAAAGGTTGTTTTTGAAAAATTAACCCCTTAAGTCAATTACAATATTCCCTTGATTTTGTTCCTGAATCATTCTCTCTTTTTTGTTCGCAGCATGTACGGGACTCCCATTTTTCCTCCGGGTATACCCATGCCGATTTAGTTCCATTGGTATGGGGAAGCTACGACACCAGTCTAGGGGAAGAGAATGCACAAGCTTTAGCTCCAGCCGTGGTGGCTCCTCTTAACCCGCCACCAGTGGCTGATTTTTCTAAGCATTGCAAAGATTTCTGTGATGACCTCCTATAACTCCTTCACATAAGAAAGGAAATGATGCGCTGAAAGACTTTCCAGGAAGCTATTGATGATCATCAAGGTAGAATAACACACGTGAAACCTATCATATAACTCACAATATAGGGATAAAATATAATAGAACATATACAACATGATATAATAGTGAAGCACAATTGAGCAGAATCATAAAATTTTCATTTCATCATGAAAGTATCCATACAACACTGGATCACATTAGAATATGTACAATAAGCCTCACTATAGGTTCACTCAGAGTAACATACATCAGCGGAAACAACATACATATATATATATATATATATAGTTGAAAATAATACGTCGGCCTTCAGCTCGTCGTTGTTCAGTAGAATCGTCTTCATCAAGATCTACTACCGGTTACCTGCTACTCAATCTGCCTATCTACAACATGGATTAATAGCCCAAGGTAACAAGAGGAAATATAAAACCATTAGTTCGACAACAGTCTTAATGAGCATTAAAACAACTATGTAACATCATCAATAAAGTATATGAGAAATAGGAAGTTTAATTATCTGATCTGCTAACACATCAATAGAGAAGAAACCCAAACTCATCTCCTCCATAACCTATGGTGATAGCCTTCCCAAACAATTTGATAAAAACAAACAGTACATTCATAGCAAATAATTATCAAGCGTGGACCACTCTAATCAAGTTCAACACCTCCCAAGTACAAGCCTCAAAGGCCAAAACCAACATCAGACAAGCAATCAAGAAATATCTCTCTTGACGTCAACTAATCCACACAAGACAATACAAACAATAGCATCCATGATTCTGGCTATCACCGTCTGGCATGCTTTGAATCCATCGTTAATCATATGACTGGCCCAACTTCCCATTCGTCAAGGGATAACGGTAACCCTGGTTCTAGAAAAACTCCATACACCATCGTGACTACCCAAGGTACTCGCTAATCTTTTAGTCTTTTAGGCATCCCTATTATACCCCTGCTTTGAGTCCTCTAGAACCTTCGACTAACGACGATCCCTTTGCTCTTCAATATGTTAGAGAGTGGAGTTTTGATGACAACAACCTTATTTCAATTATCGTTGATTATAAAATATATACTAACATCTCTATCTAGAATATATATATATATATGCAGGGTTTGTACATAGGACTTATATACTGAAGACATTACAGTTTTAGAGTTTCAAAATATTTAGGATTTAGAAGAGATTCAAGACTCATGAGTTATCAAGTTATCAAGATAGCAAGATTAAAAGAGAACAAGAAAAAATATAGTAATAGAGTCTAGTTTATATGTAAGACTCTGAATAGCACTCCAGGTTCAAATTCTGTTTTTCAAATTCTGTTTTTCAAATTCTGATTTCAAATTATTTTCAAACTATTATCTTACTTATGATTTCAAACATATAAGTTTAAAGTTTATATATATATATATAAGTTTATATAGTTATATAAGTTTTATAAGTTTTAAACCTTATAACTTTATAAATATGTTTATAAATTATATTATTATGATTTCATATGATTTTACACGTTACAATATTCATTTATATCACTAAGTTTTAATTCATGGATTTCCAGAATAATATATATGTTTGAACACTTGAAAATAGTTTTAAAAACCAAAATGCAAGGCATATATCGACATACATTATTGCCTAGTCGACATACAAATGTCATAAATTCAGTTTTCAAAGGAAGTGTCTTTTCATTATTTGTAACATTTAAGAAACATTGCAACCATTGAAATGCTATAAATAGGAGTTGATTTCGAAAATTTTCATTATTCTTCTTCTCTATCTTTACTTCTTTTCATACCACCATTAAAATACATCATTTCCTTGATTTCTATGCTTATACTTTGCCGATTTCTATTCAAATTATATGAAACTTCATCTCTTTTTAATCTCTATCTACTACTATCAATTTGGAAGTGCTATTGAAGACTTATAGAGTTGTTGTAATCATTTGGGAATTGTTTGGGAAAGAGTGTGTTCCTTGTAGCCCTGAAATCAAGGAAAGGGAGCGGTGTTATCCTTGTAGTCATGAAATCAAGGGAGTTTGGAGTGGTGTTAACCTTGTGCGATAAAATCAAGGGGTTGTACTTGGATTTGATAATAATAAAACTCTGCGCAATCCTGCGTTGCGTGGGACTACACGTAGGAGTATTCTGAACCACTATAAAATATGGTGTGTTCTTTCCACTTCTGCATTTTATATTTATCAGGTTCTGTGTTTGTGTTTGATATTGTGATTGTTATCATCTCTTGTGTGTGTGATTCATATAGTAGATCATATAAGTTTTAGATTTTCGTAAATTCCTTATAAACACTATTCATCCCCCTCTAGTGTTTGTTTTGCCTTAAGATTCGCAGTCCGCACCCTAACACATTGTTCTAGTCGTCATCATCGACTACTACATCCATAAGCTCAAGCACCTTCTAGAGTGACCATTATCCAGGAGCTCAAATCATCTTGAGTCATTTTCACAGCTTCATTGCATCATCACACTATCAACGAACACTTCACGACGCTTCGAACCTTCCATCTGAATTCAACATCGAAGCCAAAACATTTGTTGAATCATATCTTCATTACGTCAGCTTTAACGTCTACAAAACTCCACCGATAGCCTTCCTAACCGTGCTCATCGATCTCGCCAAAAATCAGCTTGTTCGGGTCACTTTTGTGATAGGTCATCGATGACTCATCTATGGATTGTGCTGATCGATCCATCAATGGATCGCATATGATCCGATCAATGGATCGCATATAATCCATTAATGGATTGCGCATGACCTATCCCTTGGATTGATCCTCGTGTGCACCCGGGTCGATCCATCATTCCTTCGTGTGCGCAACATAACTTTCCCCGAACCGCCGATCCATCAGCATGCCATGCGCTTCATCTCCTTTTTGTCTGATCCATTTCTTCTGCCCGATCCACCACGTGCACACTAGCTTGATCCCTATTTTCACCATGCGCGCTTTACACATTTACAACTGATTCATATGGTCCAACTTTTTCCTGATCCATCAAATCTGTTGTGAGCGCTCCATCACTTTTCATACCAATTCCTGGTCGATCCATCTTCAGAACGACCTGATCCATCAATGTTGCAGCCAACGATCCATCAACTTGTCAAGCATCCAATCCATACTTTTAGCTATACCCGATGCATGCCATTTTCCTTGATCCGATTCATCCCCATTCACTAGCCAAACCACTCCAAGCAATTCATCCTCTTTAGCACACAGTCCAAGCATTCAACGATGTATTTTCATGCATGCAATTAATCCAAATCAACCAACTTCAACCAAACGATCAAATACACAACTAAAAATCATCAAAAAGCATTAGAACATCAAATTATCATCATACAATCATATGAAACTCAATAAATCATGATAAAATGATAAAAAAAAATCAATAATTGAATCTAACTTGCATATACATATAGTTTCAACATTAACATATGAATTTAACATTATAATTTTACTAGATTCGATCCTATACTGTGATTCGAATTCAAACTATACTTACCTCGATTAGATCTAGGTGAAAACAATTTGAAACAATGAAATTAAGATCAAACAAACCCGTATACTCGATTGAATCCGTGTGAGAGATGTTTATCACTCAACAAATCTACAAAATAGCTTCAAATCAACGATCTCTAAATCTGGATAGTGAAGAACATCGAAGAACGACCTCCAAATCAACTCAATTGATGCGATCTACCCTTCGTCGATGTTGATCTTCAATCCTAGATCTCAAACCCTTGAATGGAAACGAAGTGGAGGTGTATTCGGTTGAGTCGAAGAATCACAGGCACCCAACCAAATGGAGAAATGAAGAAACTAAGCAATTCTCCTTACCCCTACTCTACTATTTATAGCCAACAACACCTAGCCTTAACGGACCTCACTAATAATCCCATCACTGGCTAATTTGCCTGCCCAGAATACTAGCAATACTAAAACAATGATTCCTCCCAAACCACTCAGCCAAAACTTTAATGTGACCACTCTACGGAATTGGAAACACCATTTCCGGTCCAATGAAATTGACTCCAGCTCATGATTCGATCTCATTCAAAAGTAATGCCCTAAACAAAAACAGTAGAGGCAAAATGGTCAAAAATAAAATTGGTAAAAATCATGGACATGTCTCACATCCCCATGAACAACATATCAAAAGATGAGAATGATCCGAACCTAGGGAAATTAAATAAAAAATATATTTTATGATCCTCCGATACGTAAAATGCGGGTTATTACATTCTCCCCCTTTAGGAGTTTTGCTCTCGAAATCCCAAGCAAGCACAAGCAATCAAAAACCATTCTGCATGCCTATCATCCATGAGTAGTCAATCTACCACCCAATTTAGCAACTAACAAGCCATACATCCATAGCCCTAACCTAGCACATGGAATTCTAACAATAAATACAAGTTACAATGGTGGAAGGGTGACATAATATTAATGGGTCATACCAACGAAGAGTTCTGGATGAGTCTTCTTCATACTCTCTTCCGTTTCCCATGTACAATCATCATCATCCTCACTCTGTTGCACCTTGACTAGCTTAACCACCTTCCTCCTAAGCTGTTTCGTGTCATTCCCCATAATGCGAAGCGACTTACGAGGTTTTGAAACTACGAACTCGACTTCTAGGTCTTCATACTTATCTGGAGATTCCACCACATTTGAATCATGCACGCACTTCCGTATAAAAGACACATGAAAAACATTGTGCATACTCGACATCTTCCTAGGAAAATCCAATATATATGCGAGCTTTCCTATTCGCTCGACTAGCAGAAATGGTCCAACAAATCTTGGGGCTAACTTTCCTTTATTTCTGAATCTAACAACATTCTTCAAAGGTGAATCTTAACGAAAACCATGTCACCAACGTTGAACTCCAAATTCTTTCGACACCGCGTAGCTCTTTTGAAGATCTTTGGCTGCCTTTATTCGTTGTCGAATGATCTCGATACAATCAGACGTCTCTCTTATCAACTCAGGCCCAAGTATCAACTTATCTCCAGTTTCTAACCAACATGCTAGAAAATTACAGGTCTACCATACAATGCCTCGTATGGTGCTATCCTGATGCTCGACTAGTAACTATTACTATATGTAAACTCAACCAAATGTAGATGGTCTTCCCATGATCCCTCAAAATCCAATACACAAGCTCTAGGAAGATCTTCCAATATATAAGTTGTACTCAAACATAACTCATTTCCTAAAGTCTCTTGCAAACTCTTCCAAAATCCACTTATAAACAATGGATCTCGAATTCTCACTATGCTCTTCGGGTTACCATTGAATCGAACTATCCATTTAGTGTATAGCTCAACCAACTTTGATGTTGTCCTAGTTGCCCTAGTCCTAGGTAGTCCATTGATAAAATCCAACGATACTTGCTCCCATTTCCACATATAAAATTCCGGTGGCTGAAGAAATCCACTTGGTTCCTTCTATTCAGCTTTCACCAACTGACAATTCATACATTTGGAAATAAAATTTCCAACATCCCTCTTCAT
This sequence comes from Allium sativum, assembly GCA_030737875.1. Classification (NCBI taxonomy): domain Eukaryota; kingdom Viridiplantae; phylum Streptophyta; class Magnoliopsida; order Asparagales; family Amaryllidaceae; genus Allium; species Allium sativum. Next base: position 76,264,310 of record CM060913.1, read on the forward strand.
GCCCTTCTAATAATAAACTCGCTTAATGTCCTGATGCATCTTATTACTGCCAGGATGAATCATCAACTTAGAGTCATTACATTCCCTTAGAATCTCATCCATCAAGAACAAACAATCGTCCTTTCTTTCGAGGCTAACCTTCTCAATGGACTTTGAATTCATTATCCTCCGGTTCCAACTTCTAGATGATATTGACAATATTTTTATCATGCTTTTGGCTTTCGCCAATCCTTTAAATGAGAGCAGGTCTTATCGATGAATTTGCCAACATTTTAGGCTCTAACTCACTTTTAGGCCTGAAATCAAATCTTGCCAAGTACTCGAGGTTCTTCCATTCCGAAAAAATCGCTCCCAAATCTGCATGTCTTTGACTTAACGCATATGCCACTGCGTTACCGTTACCAGAAGTATAGGTAATACCAAAACCGTAAGATGCCAAAAACTCTAACTATCGCTGCTGCCGTAGATTCAAATCCTTTTGGGAGAAAAGTTACTTTAACGAATTGTATTCTATAAATAGCTCAAATCGAATTCCCAACAGGTAATGTCTCCACATCTTCAGAGCAAACACGATTTCCGCTAACTCCAAATCATGAGTTAGATAATTCCTTTCATGCGGCTTTAGTTGTCGACTCGCATAGGCTACAACTCTATCCTTCTACATCAGCACTGCCCCAAGTCCAGTACCACATGCATCAGTATATACCACCATTTCCTCATTTTCGCTTCGAATAGTCAAAACAGGAACACTCATTAGTCTCTCCTTTAGGATTCCAGAAGCTTGCGCATACTTCGCATCCCATGTGAACACTTGATTCTTCTTCGTCAATCTTGTTAATGGTGCAACTGTCCTAGAGAAATCCTTGATAAACCGACGATAATATCCCGCCAACCCAAGGAAACTCCTAAATTGGTCACATTCTTAGGTCTAATCCAATCCTGGATTGCTGCTACCTAAGCGGGATCCACCGCTATTCCGTTTCCAGAAACAACATGGCCTAAGAACCTCACTTCATTCTTCTAAAAGTGACACTTCGAAAACTTAGCTCTCAGCTGATGCTTTCGTAAGATTTCCAAAACAACTTGTAAGTGCGTCTTATGCTCTTCCTCATTCCGGGAGTAAACCAGGATAGCATCCATGAACGCAAGCATGAACTTGTTCAACTGATCTCTGAATACTCTATTTATAAGATCCACAAAATACGTTGGTGTGTTGGTCATTCCAAATGGCATCACCAGCCACTCAGAGAAATCGGATGGTGTCCTAAAAGCTGTCTTCGGGGCACTACCCTTCGCCACTCTTTACTGGTGAAATCCCATCACCAAATCCATTTGAGAAAACACCTTGGCTTCATGAAGTTCATCAAACAAGTTATCTATCCTCAATAATGGATACTTGTTCTTCTTAGTCACCTTGTTCAGCGCACGATAATCCACACATAATCTCAAAGATCCATTAGCCTTGGTTGTAAGCACAACTGGTGCACCCCATTCGGACATGCTTCTACAAATGAATCCTTTTCCCAAAAGGTCACTTAATTGCACCTTTAACTCTCGCTATTTACTAGGCGCAATCTGCCTAAGGGGCATTACAATAGGTCTAACACCTTCGACCAAATCGATCCTGAACTCAATCTCGCGATGCGACAACAAAACTTTGACCTCTTCAAAGACATCATCAAACTCACTAGTCATCGGTATAGATGACAGGTCTTCTTGTAGAATCACAAGAGAATATAAAAAGCATTCGAAGACACCATCTTCTGGCTTACATCGAATCACAACCATTCGCCCTTCCACATTCCCCACTGTCACCTCGAGCTTTTCGCAATCCACTTTAGTCGCATACCTTTTGAGCCAGTCCATACCAAAAATGATCCCAAACCCAGCGAAGTTCAAAACAAAGTAATCACACATAAAAGAGCAACCATGACTTGATAACACTAGGCGACGACAAATAATATAAAGACCAGATGAACTCACAACTGGATTAGTCACAACCAATGGTCTATCACAAATCTTGGATTCTAAACCCAAGCGGCACACAAGCTCATTGCAAATGAAAGAATGCGATGATCCAGTATCAAACAACACTCGAACTAAAACATCCCCGATAGAAAGCGTACCTGCTGTGGTTTTGGATTCTCTTTTGTTGCAATAATAACTTCTTCATTGGGAAACAAACTCTTGGGCCTCAAAACTTTCTCAACAGTCTTTTCATAACGATCATCCAGATGTTCAACCAACTGCTTCCCAAGATATGTATCCAAGCCCATGATGTACTTCTCGTTCTTCTGATAAGGAGTCTCACTATACGAATGAGCATACTTGGACAAAGCTTCAAACTCAGAAACATACTCCAACAGACCAATCTGGTTTAGCTCGAAAAACTTCTTGAACAAAACTGACTTCTGTACGGTAGAAGTGAACTTTGTCTCAAATTTGATTCGGAATCAATCCCAAGTGATCTCATCTTCAGGAGTCTCTAAAGTGACAGAGTTCCACCAATCCATAGCTCTGCCTTGTAGTTGCCTTGATGCAAGTCTTAATCGCAGCCTCAATACCCAAATCCCTGAATATCCGAACATAATTATCAAGCCACCCTTGAATCTCGACATTCGGCTCCGTCCCCTTGAACGATTTCCCACCAAGAGCAGTGAAATCCTTACATAGCTTAGCGGAATCAACCATCCTAGGCACCTGCACCTGAACATCAACATCTACCTCAGCTGCTTCTGGAGCGGGTACCCTCCTCATGATCCCTGCCACCAATGCCTCGAACATAGCTAGGTAATCAGGTATACCGCCATCTTGCCTCCAAAAACAATCTCCTCCCTAGTAGTATGCCTCGAAGATCGGTGAATCATTCTAAATCTGAAAGTAGAATGATTAATCCACACCTGAGAAAATCTACAATGGAGTTCAAGTGCTATTTGACTATATATAGTATACATCTATCAAAAAATACAAATACGTCTCTCATACGTCATAATGTCCAAAAACTTTAGCTAAATTCAATTAATCAGAGCTCTGATACCAAATGTGACGACCACCCATAACTCCTGTACTTAACAAAGGAAATAATGCGTTGAATGACATGCCAGGAAGCTATGCACGATCATCGGGGTAGAATAACACGCACGAAACTTGTCGTATAACTCACAGTGCATGGATAAAATTTAATAGATCGTATACAACAAGATATAATAGTGAAGCACAATTGGGCAGAAACTTAAACTTTTCATATCATCATGAAAATATCCATATAGCATTGGATCACATCACATCAGAATCTGTATAATAAGCCTCACTACAGGTTCACATAGAGTAACATACATCAACGGAAACAACATATTTGTATAGTAGAAAATAATACGTCAGCCTCCAACTCGTCGTCGCTCAGCAGCATCGTCCTCATCAAGATTTACTACTTGTTACCTCTTACTTAGTCTGCCCATCTACAACATGGATGAACAACACAAAGTAATAAGAGGAAACATATAACATTGAGTCAAACAACAGTCTTAATGAGTGATAAAACAACTATCTAACATCATCAATAAAGCATATGAGAAATTGGCAGATTAATCATCCAATCTGCCAACACATCAACAGAGAAGAAACCCAAACCCATCTTCTCAACAACCTAAGATGAAAGCCTTCCAAAACAATTAGAGAAGAAACAAACAATACATTCATAGAAACCAATTATCAAGCGTGGACCACTCTAATCAAGTTCAACACCTTCCAAGTACGAGCCCGAAGGCCTAAACTAACATCAGACAAGCACCTAAGAAATATCTCCCTTGATGTCGACTAATCCACACACGACAATAAAAACAAACAATAGTGTCCATGACTCTGGCTATCACCATCTGCCTTGCCTTGAATCGATCGTTAATCATATGACTGGCCCAACTTGCCATTCGTCAAGGGCTAATGGTTACGCCCGTACTAGCAAAACTCCATATGCCATCATGACTTGTACCTAGGCCCATCGTAACTTCCCAGGGTACTCGACTAATTATCTAATCTTTTAGGTGTCCCTATTATAACCCTGCTTTGAGTCCACTAAAACCTTCGACTAATGACGATCCCTTGGCTCTTTAATGTTCTAGTCGTCGTCATCTACAACTACATCCATAAGCTCAAGTACCTTCTCGAGCGACCATAATCCACGAGCTCAAATCACCTTGATTCATTTTCACAATTTCATTGCATCATCACATGATCAACGAACACTTCACGACGCTTCAAACATTCCATCTGAATTCAACATCAAACCCATAACATTCGTTGAATCATATCTTCATTACGTTAGGTTTAACGGCTACAAAAATTCACTGATAGCCTTCCTAAATCGTGCTCAATTATCTCGCCAAAAACCAGCTTATTCAGGTCACTTTTGTGATGGGTCATCGACAACTCATCTATGGGTCGTACTGACCGATCCATCAGTGGATCGCACGTGACCCAATTAATGGATCACAGACGATCCATCAATAGATCGTGCATGATACATCCCCGGGATCACTCCTTGTTTGCACCTGAGCCGGTCCATTATTCCTTCATGTGCACAGCTTGACATTTCCCCGATCCGTCGATCCATGAGTGTGCCATGCGCTCCATCTCCTTTTTGGCCAATCCATTTCTTCTGCCCGATCAACCGCGTGCACACCGAGCTGATCCCCATTTTCACCATCGCGTTCCACACATTTACAACCAATTCAGGCAGTCCTACTTTTTCCCGATCTATCAAATCTGTTGTGCATGCTTCATCACTTTGCACACCAATTCCAGGTCGATCCATTACCTGAACGACCCGATCCATCAACGTTGCAGCCAACGATCCATGAACTTGCTAAGAGTTCAATCCATACTTTTAGCCTATGCCCGATCCATGCCATTTTCCTTGATCTGATCCATCCCCATTCATGAACCTAACCACTCTGAACAATCCATGCAATTTAGCACACACTTCAAGCATTCAACGATGAACTTTCATGCATACAATTCATCCAAATCAACCAACTTCAACCAAATGATTAATTACACAACTAACATCCATCAAATAACATAAGCACATCAAATAATCATTATACAAACATATAAACTCACCAAATCATGATAAAACGATAAAAAAATCAATAATTGAATCTAAACTTGCATATACATATGATTTCAACATTAACATATGAATTAACCATTATAATCTTACTAGATTAGTTCTTAAGGCGTGATCCGAATTCAAAATATACTTACCTCGAGGTGAAAACAACTTAAAACGATGAAATTAAGATCAAACAAATCTATATACTTGATTGAATCTATGAGAAATGTTTATCACTCACCAAATCCACAAAATAGCTTCAAATCAACGATCTCTAAATCTGAACAACGAAAAAAACAAGGAACAACCTATGAATCAACTCGATTGATGCGATCTACCCTCCCTCGATGTTGATCTTCAATCCTAGATCTCAAATCTATGAATGGAAATGGAGTGGAGGTGTATTTGGTTGAGTAGGATAATCACAGGCACCCAACCAAATGAAGAAATGAATAAACTAAACAATTCTCCCTACCCCTACCCTCCTATTTATAGCTAATAGCCCAAAGCGTCAATGGGCCTCACTAATTAGCCCACGAATGACTAATTAACATGTTTGGAAAACTAGAAATACAAAAACAACGATTCCTCCCAAACCGCTCAACCAAAACTTTAATATGACCATTTTAGGGAATTGGAAACACCATTTCCGATCCAATGAAATTGACTCCAGCTCCTGATTCAATCCCATTCAAAATTTATGCCCTAAACAAAAACAATAGGGGCAAAATGGTCATACAAAAAATTGGTAAAAATCATGGACATGTCTCACATTCCCATAAAGAACATATCACAAGATATGAATGATCCAACCCAAAGGGGAGTTAAACTCCTCTGATATGTAAAATGCGAGTTGTTTCAATTTCATTAGTCTAAAGAGTAAGACCTTCCTTGGTTCAGAGACTTTTGTTGAGGCACGTTCTTGGATCAAGAATACAGAGTGCATATTTGGACTGTTAGAACTCGATGATAGGAAGAGAGCTTGGTTGGTTGCATAGCTACTGAAGGAAGAGGCTTTGTATTGATGAGAGATAGCTGAGGTGGAGCGTGGTTTCAGACTTGGAATGAATTTACTTAGAGGTTTGGAAGGAAGTTTCCATCTCAGGCGGAAGAGGGCATGCAATTAGAGAAGTTTATAGTACTGAGACAGGAGGATCTTTCTATGAAAGAATATGTTAATCAGTTCAATGAGCTTTCTAGGTTTGGAATGAATTTGGTGAATATGACCCATAAAAAGGCCGTGAGGTTTGATAAGGGTCTGAATCAACCTTTATAAGGACTTGCTATGAATCATATCCCGATGGGTGCTACTTTTAAGAATCTTGTTGAGATGACGCTTATGCCCGAGGAAGGGAAATGTGAAACCAAGGAAAATAAAGCTAGGGTGGCTAAGGATAATTTTGGGAAGAAGAAATGGTGGCCTAAGAAAGTTAATAAGAAGAAGGGAGAGAGGCAAGAGAAATCTCAGATAAAGAAGGATGTTAAATGCCATGGATGAGGCATGACGGGAAATTTTGTGAGGGACTACAAGAAGACTGCTAAGAAAGGAAGTTGCTTTAACTATGGACAACTAGGTCATTACCATAAGCAGTGTCCTTACAAGCAAGGACAAGGAGATGGACTATGAGAGGAGGGTAGTGAGACTGATGACTTGTCATTGTAGGGCCCTCGAGATATCTTACGACCCGCGAGGGTCAGTCATGTTGAGCTTCTTAGAGTGCTTAGATACTTCTATCGATGATCTTAGCTTGGTACCCATGGTAAGGAATTTTTCGGACATATTTGAGGAGGTGATAGGACTACCTCCAAGACAATAGATCGACATCCATATTTATTTGACAGAGAATACTAATCCTGTTGCATTGCTTGTGCGTCATACGACTCCGAGGGAAAGGAAAGAACTGAGTAAGCAGGTGGATGAGCTGTTAAAGAAAGGCTTTACTAGACGGAGTATATCTGAGTGGAAGCACCAGTTGTTTTTGCTACTAAGGAAGATTGCCCCTTCGTCTATATGTGGATTAAAGAGAGTTAAACAAGCTCATAAAGAAGAATCGAAACCCACTCCCTTAGATAGATGATTTATTTGATCAGTTAGTGGATGCATCCATTTTCACTTAGTTAGATTTGGCGACTGGGTTTCATCTGCTTCGAGTTGCAGATGATAGTTTGGATAAGATAACTTTAGGACTCTAGATGGATTTTTTGAGTGGCTTGTTATTCCCTTTGGACTAACAAATGCACTGATATAATGATCTGAGTGTTTAGGGAGTTCCTAAATAAGTTTACGGTAGTATTTATGGATGACATCTTGATATTCTCGAGAGATGAGGATGATCATGTGTTGCATTTGGGAGAGGTTATTCGTACTCTTCGTGCCCATCAGTTGAAGAAAAAAATTCTTGAAGTGCCACTTTTTTGCATAAGGAAGTGAGATTCTTGGAGCATGTAGTTTCGAGGGGTATATCAGTGGATCCCGCTAAAGTGGTGGCTGTGCAAGACCGGAAGGCCCCTAAGAATGTGGCTGAGGTGCGGAGCTTTCTGGGTATGGCGGGGTTTTATTGGAAATTTATTAAGGACTTTGCATGGATTTCAGTTCCGCTTAACCGACTTACTACAAAGAAATTGGTATTCTCATGGGACGTGGATTGCAAAGATTCATTTATGAGATTTAAGAAGGCACTTACGGCCGCTCCAGTGTTGATTCTTCCCGGACGAATCGAAGATGTTTACAGTGCATACAGATGCTTGTGGTACAGGATTGGGTGCAGTCCTAATGCAGAAGGGTAGGGTTATTTGTTATGGGAGCAAAAAACTAAGGGTACATGAGAAGAATTATCCTACCCATGATTTAGAGCTAGCAGCTATTTTTTTCCCCTTAAGTCTTGGAGGCATTACTTGTTGGGTGAGAGGTTTGAGTTGTATATCGATCATAAGTCTCTCAAGTGTTTATTCTCACAAAAGTATCTTAACTTGAGGCAACAATGTTGGATGGAGTTTCTAGAATTCTACAATTATGTGATTTCTTATAACCTAGGGAAGGGGAATGTATTGGCGGATGCTCTAATTAGTAAGAGGATGACTTTGAGCCCATTATTCGTAGAGCGGAAGAGTTTGGAGTTTATAACATCTTTTGATTTCGTACCATCTACGAATTATACACCAGGATTGTTAGCATCACTTGAGGTGCAACCTTCTCTATTTGAACAAATTGGATCCAGTCATCGTGATGATCGTAAGCTAGCCTATATTTTGGACTGACTAGGTTGTGGCAAGATGTAGCGACTCACCTTCCCGACCATTGAAGTCGACACTAAATACGACCACTGTAATTTAATGTCAAACATCCAATCGGCAAAAATGTAGATTGTTAGGGTAAAAAGAAAAAGAAAAGAACAGAAGAAACACAGAATCTCACAGTGGAAATAACAACGTAATATAACAATACTGACATATGAACTGTCACTCTCAGATACAAATAATATCAGAGTTAAAAACAAATCCTATCAGCTGGACAGTTATAATATTCTAATCTCACAAATGGCAAAAGATAAAATACAACTGAAATAGAATAATGCGACAAACAAATTTTCAACTCTACTCCATGAGCTCCGCATCTAGTTGAAGATTACTTGGAAACAAGCTCGGTATGACTCGAGCATTATAATAAAATAATACATGGGTCAGTCTTGAATACCAACACGAGAAAACTCATGTAATCGAAAACATACAATAATTCTATGAGACCATCCCGCTGGTCACGGAACGGGTTTTAACCTCATAAGAATAACATATATAAATAAACCTCAACATAAAAACAAATCACTGAAGCAACAAGAAATGGGTGTCATAAGTAAAATTTTCCTAACATAGAAGTAATAACAGTACAACACCCCGTTGATAAGAGTTCATGACACTTCTCGATGGAAACTAAGAAAGTGATCCACAAATATGGATCGAACAAGGAAGAAGAAAATTTTGTAAAGAAAGGGGATCGCACCATTAACCGCGGACTAGGTCAATCACAACAACATCCAATCTTACCATGGATTAAATTAATTAAACATCGCGAAGAATTTATACCTTCCGGCAAATTAAAAATAGGAAAACTTGTAATTCAAGAATCGAATGAGAAATTTTCCAAACAAATAATTACTAGGAGAGTGTGCTCCCTTGACCGAAACTATACCTCCAGAATATACATCGAACTCCGATGACTCTCGGAAAAATTCGAACTGGACCTCGTACAAAATCCGAGAATCCAAGTATTTCACATCTCCACGCGAACATAATCGAATCCGATCTACAATATACGTGAAAATACCCTAACGAGAGCAACCTCACGTAGCCTGGCTTCCACTCACTATTTTGGTTCACCTATTTCAACAAAGGATAACAGTGCTCAAAGGGCAACAAATCATTTTCATTTGACGATACAACTCAAGAAAGCTGAACCGGTAGTTATTAAATCAACTATCAATTCCAAACTTTATACTATCTCTTAGTTAAATATAAAATCGGACGAGTTGAGGTAGAGTTGCCCCTAGGCATGATCCGGATAATGTTTTCAAACTACGAGATAGGGGGAAGTTTTTATGTATTTTGACATCTACTGATAAGAGTACAACTAAATATTTTCCATATATATTGTATTTCTTTCCATATTTGTATCAAAAACCTTTAAACTTCAAAACTAGAACTAATGTTTGGTTTTCATATTTCAGATATTTGAACGAAGACATTATTAACAATATTCTTTAAAATATTAGTTTTAAAGTGATATTATAATTCTAATTGTATTTTAAAAGAAAAGTCAAAGGCAATGTTAGATCAAAACATCGATTTAGATAAAACCCAACTCACCTTACCTTTAGATTAAAATTCAAAACCATTACAATTTAAAAAAGGACATTCTTGTTTAAAACTATCGTTTATAAGATCTAAACGATATTATTTATACAAGAAGATAACTTAAAGTTAATATTGATCATCAAGAAGGACAGTTTATAAAATTCATTTTATAACTCAAAAAACAACTTTTTTAAATTCTTAAAGGAAAAATAAATCAACTACAAAATTTGACTATAAATTCAAAACAACATTAATTATCCTAAAAGGATAGCTAATCACACTTATGATCATATAATCAATAAACCGATTACACACAAATAGTTATTAACTTAATCAAATTAAGGTTTAAACCCTTTTTATAAACCAGTTAATTATTCTTTTTATCTAGTAATTTCATAATTTTTATTAATTCCACTAAAAATAATTCAACTTCCATTTAAAAGCAACTTGATGGAAAAAGACCAATCCAATTACATCTCATTAGTTAAAATAAGATATTAGTACCAAAACAACATTCATTTAAAATGATCGTTCAATTTCAA